>OX439472.1:72663645-73263645 GCA_949320105.2 Crepidodera aurea | reverse complement strand
TAAAATTAAGATGAAGAAGAATTTAAATACAGATTTCATTTTTCGGATTAATTCCGGATAGACAACTATCAAGTAGGCTTTGGCAATAACACAGTTTTTTTCTTCAAATAGGTATCCGATTACATTTTAAAGAATCTTATATACAGGGTGCTATTTTAGAGATTATCAACTTTTACAAATTTTTCGTAATCCGGATCTGGATTTTAACTTTAGTTCTTGTATTGTACAGGGTGGTTCTAAAGTTACGGCTTATAAAAATATTGGCCGAAATGGATGAAACACCCCGTATCTCGGTTATTAAATGCGTTAGACCCAGTAACCAAGGTTATTTGGAATTACCTAAGTATCCTCTATATACCGTTAACGTATGTCAGTTTAACTATGAAACACTCTGTATAAACGCTATTTTGAAAATAAAAATGGCGTCGAATGAATGCTGTAAAAAAGTGGTTATTTTAAATCAATTTAATTATTTATAATGTATAAATGTACAGGGATTTTTGTTATGCCTCTATTAATATATATCTTCAGTTTTATAAAAATCAGTGAGGATTTTTGAAATTATAACTTCTGGTCAAATTTTCTATGAGAAAAAAAAATTAAATTTTTAATAATTTTTTTATAGTCGTCATCATCATCAATCAGCCCATACTCGTCCACTGCTGGACATAAGCCTCCCGTAATTGCTTTCACATTCTCCTATTTTATGCCTCCTGTATCCAATTTGTGTGGATACGTTTAATATCATCGGACCATCTAGTTGGTGGTCGTCCCCTGCTTCTGTATGCGTCCTCTATAGGCCTCCACTCTATGATCATCTTGGTCCATCTGTTGTCCCGCATTCTCGCAATGTGTCCCCGCCCAATTCCACTTCCACAGAATTGCTATTCTTTCTACTGCGTCACACACTCTGGTTCTTCTACGTAACTCAGCGTTTGTGATGTGATTTCTCAGGATTAGTCTCAACATTGACCTTTCCATTGCACGCTGTGTAACTCTGATTTTCTGTACAGCCTTTTTTGTTAATGTTAAAGTCTCAGCAGAACACATTGGTTGAAAACCTTTCTCTTCAGACAAAGTGGCAAATCTGACTTTAATATGTGCCTTAGGTTCCCAAATGCGGCCCAAGTTAATCCTATTCGCCTAATCAATTCGCAAGTTTGATTGCTGTTTATACGTATTTCGTGGCTTGTATGAGGTAGTTCCTTTTACTTGGATGCCATCTATGTATACTCCTTATTCACCGAGAACAAGGTTAGTCATTAGTTGGGTTTTTGTCACATTAATTTTTAGTCCGACCTTATGGGAAGTGAAGTTTATATGTTGTTACATGATTATAGACTTGTCGAGGCGGTCTGATATTAGGACTATGTCATCTGCAAATCTTAAATGTGTTAGGCTTTCACCGTTTATGTTTAACCCTAGATTTTCCAAATTTACAGATTTAAACAAGCAGGTTCGTAAACAGTTTCGGCGAAATAGTGTCCCCCTGTCGAACTCCTTTATTTATTTTGAATTTATTTGTTGTCTCCTGCAGTTTTACGTTAGCTGCATCATTTTTATATATAGACTCAATTACTAAGATATATCGATGGTCTATCCTACAGTCGGAGAATGACTTTAACATCTGATACTGTTTTATAGTGTCAAAGGCTTTTTCGTAGTCCACGAATATCAGGACAAGTGGTTTATTGTATTCAATGGACTTTTCTATAAGATTCTTCAGGACTTGGAGATGATCGTTCTTGCCTGGCCTGGTCGAAACCCAGCCTGTTCCCTTGGCTGATAAAGATCCAGTTTCGCTTTTAATCTATTTGCGATGATTCGAGTAAATAGCTTGGACATGTGAGACAACAGACTGATATGACTGTAATTTGCAAGATTGGTTATGTCACCTTTTTTATGTATTAAGGTAATGGTTGCATTGTTCCATTTTTGTGGCGTTTTGCCTTGTAACAGAAACTCATTAAACAGAACTTTAAGACTCTGCAATAGCTTTAGTTTAAGAGCTTCAATGATTACACTTCATCTTCTCCGGGGGATTTGTTGTTTTTTTATAGTAATACAATTTTTTTATAAAATAACCTATTATACAAATGTTAGTAAAATTTTCCGCTCTTTCACGTGGTGCTACTAGTTTTTCGATATTTCTTTTCTTTTTTTTTCGAGATACAATGAAAAAACAATATTTGTTTTCAAAATTGTGAACTTAGGAGCAAATATTTTTTATCGTTTTCTACACCCTTTAAAGTACCTAAGAGCCTAGTTTTAGCGATATCACATTTTATGTGGTTCTGGCTACTGGGCTATTCCCATAAAAGGTAAAACCGCTGCTAAATTTCGGCCCCTCGTTTTAACCTCTCCGCCTCGGTATATTTCCAACTATACTACACAGCATGCTTTAAAAATCGTAGGCCACAAACGAAATAAACAAACTGTCAACGGCGCGGCGTAGTCTCGGAAATTACCTGGAAATATTAACGAACTAAAATATGAAGTTAGTAATCCACCAACATGACCATGCCACAAATGGGTAAATAAGAGTCAGTCAATTCCTCTACATACGCCTGTCAACATTAATGAATTTACTCTGTATAGATTATAAAAATGTGAAATAAAGTAATAAAAAAAATTGTGTAAGTTACAAAAAAAAAGACTGAGAGACTGTGCTGATAAATTGGGTGTAATACATCAAAAAATATTACCACAAATATTGTTAAAACGGTTGGCGGAAAGAACCGCAAAATATGCAGACTAAAACGTTCTAAAGCATATTTAAATAAGCTTTTCTGGGCTAAAAATTAAAAGTTAATATGCGGTTTCCAATTACGGCCTTTAACAACGGCCTGCCCAGATTCTACTTAAAACAGAGTATTTCCGTGAATATGCACACACTCTCATTTAGACCTTAATAACTAAAATTTTAGCTTAAAGCTTAAACATAATATCGATTACGCAAAAGTTTGTGTACTTCGTAATATGATTAGGAATTTTCTTAATGTTCTGCACATATTGTCACAAGCACGTAGTCAGGAACAATTTTAACATTTAATTTAATATTAAGCAAAACTAAAATTTAACAAATATTATAACAGTTGAACAATATCTGGATATCCGTAATGAATAATTGACCGGCGATTACCCTCTTAATTAAACCATTAGAGGTATTATAGGTGTGAGTAAAATGAATTCGTATACGCCAAGTCCATCCATTTTGAGACAAACTTAAAAAACTAAGTAACTCCGGGAAGGATATTATATTATATTTTCCATTCATCTTTTTTTGCAGCAACATTTACTGTTTTGGTTTTTGGCAAGACATGCGAAGGTCTTTTTTGTATAAACATCTGACATCATCCTTGCTTTACGACTCATTATTTTTGTAGCTGATCAAGAGAGCCGTCCACTGCTATCAGTGTTAGAGAGCGGCTTATTTAGATGTTCCTGACCTACAAATATATCTGTGATAATTCTTATTATATAGTCGAAACCAATTCTGTTCAAAACACTTTTTCTGTGATCGTTTCCTGACCCCTTTTTTAATGGAGTTTAATATAGTAACAAGAGAAGCTGCACTATGGGGGCCCTGTGAAATGTTTGTAAGAGCCTCTCCTGGACTAGTGCAATATGACCAGTTTATTAGAAAATAATAATATAAAAATCCTCTATATTACAAACAGAATAATCTAAAATAAAAATTTTTGCAGGCGTTGAGTTTGGACAGTACTGACTCCTGGAGCTACTGCCCTAGAGAAGACGGAATAATTGCTGAGAGTCCAAGAGACCAACTGCCTCTCAGCAATAGGTAGATAAATAAAAAAGACATTTTTTCTAAAGGCTAGTACGTAGAAAAAATCGTGCGACTGTCCTACATTCCGATTGACTCTTCGGGAAAAATTAAAATTAGAAGATAGTTTAGGTTTTAAAAATTTCACCTGGCTTACCACCACGGATTTTGAAAATTTGTTACTCATGGTTGGAAATATTATATGCAAACAAGAAACAATATTCAGAACAACCATTCCAGTCTCGCTGAGGTTAGCTTGAACGGAGAGGACCCACTTTTCTTCATCTCTCTCGTTTTTCTATGCTCCAGGGGTTTCATATTTTTCCCAATGTCTTCCAATGTCACCCTCTTCTTATTGCTGTTTTTATAATCATCCGATGTGACATCCAATAAACAATGTGTAGTATGAAACTCTTCAATTAATAATAATGTCTTTTCCGAGATCCTCAATGTATATCTATTTCAAACCGAACAATCTACAAACACAATCCGACAATCAACAAATACAACCTGCTTGGGAGACACAGGTAGTTTCAAATACGTCCAAAGTACGAAATGTTGCGCAACACGTCTCAAGTTTTCCATCCGAGACGGGAGATCATAGACTTGCGATTTTTGTCTATAGGTAGTTGCAGAACAAGCAATTTATTCCCGAGTATAGACAAAGTTGCTCGATTTTTGTCTACAAATAAGTACTAGTCTTATGGATTCATATCCTTTTTAATGGAGTAGATCTGAAAAAATGGCTCGAAAACAGACTGATGAAATCGAATAATTTTTTTTTCCAATCGATGAAGTCAGATCCCCTTATCATTCCTGCATGAATTTTTCAGCCCAGGCGGCGGTGGAGGAGGGGGAAATCCTCTATCTAAAGAACTTGAAAACGGTTTTTCCGAGAAATATCAGCAGGGTTTGATCCCACAAAAAAAATATTACCAAAATTGAAGAGCCTGGCAAAACACGTAATCTAGTTCTAACCAGAACCCGATAGCTTAATTATTTCACGAAATATCGCGGTTTGAAATTGCAAAAATGAAAAAAGTTAATCAATTATTTCTCGAGTGACAGTGGAGATTGGGTCTTAATTTTTTCTAAATAAAAGGGTAATAAAGAGTAATTTTTAGTGCCGGAAGGTGGGGGTGGTGGTACAAGGCGGGGGGGAGGTATTGGGGGAAACCAATATTATTAAAACGCTTGTAACTTCTTTACTAATTGAGCTAGTGTAACCAGCCAGGGCTCAAGTCGTGCAATTTTTCATCAGCTAAAAGATAGCAATACGAAAAAAAAATTAGTTTCACAAATGCGCGCTTGGCGCGCAAAATAAAAAATGGATAATTTTTTTCTCGCGATTTTAGGCATAAAGAAGGGGGTTGATTAAAAAAATATTTTTCACCTCTAGACGGCATTTTTTTTATCTTTCATTTGAGCTTCGCAGCAACACTATTCAATAATTAGGAAGGGAGCTACGGGCCGGCAAAGTTTTTGCTGTATACCGGGAGAATGAAGAGAAACAGAGGGTGCTAACTGGGCTCAAAAGAAAAACGAGAAAATTTCTTAACCATTTATTCATTTTATTATTTAACCATGTTCGTATCTTGTCAGCCCGCGAGATTTAGAAATAGAAAAACGGACAGAAAGAGGACTAGAACGACAACCAACAGCTGTAGGCGAAGCTTACGCCCGCACAATATACAAACGTCGGTGTAGGGGGGGGAGCAAAAAATCAAAGCACAGGATACGTGCAAGACGGTCAATTGCTCTCGATGCCGGGTAAATTTTGGTCCATATTCTTCCGACTCAAACACGCTACTATATTGTAGTGTTAAGGACGTGTCTAAACATGTGATTGTTATTTTATAAATAACAGAATTTGTATAAGCAAAAAAGAATTTTCAAAATCGCTTCACAATTAAGCGAATTAGGATAAAGCATTCAAAAAAAAATTTTAAAGGGCGAGCTCACGCACGCCTATGCACGTGCGTGTGAGTGCGCCCGGAGAGAGAGAGAGAGAGAAGTGGAGAGTGTAAGCTCCGCCCCAGACTGGTAGGGTGTCGTCCTAGTCCTGTTTCTGTCCGTTTTTCCGTTTCTAACTCGCGCGGGAGGGCAAGATACGAACATGGTTAAATAATAAAATGAATAAATAGTAAGGAAATTTTCTCGTCTTTCTTTTGAGCCCAGTTAGAACTCCCTGCTTCTCTCTGTTCTCCCGCTATACAGCAAAGACTTTGCCGGTCCGTAGCTCCCTTCCTAATAATCGAATCGAGTTGCTGCGGGGCTCAAATAAAAGATAAAAAAAATGCCGTTAGGAGTTGAAAAATATTTTTTTAATCAACCCCCTTCTTTATGCCTAAAATCGCGAGCAAAAAAGTATCCATTTTATATTTTGCGCGCCAAGCGCGCATTTGTGAAACTAATTTTTTTTTCGTATTGCTATCTTTTAGCGGATGAAAAATTGCACGACTTGAGCTCCAGCAGGTTACGCTAGCTCAATTAGTACAGAAGTTATAAGCGTTTTAATAATATTGGTTTTCTCCCCATATCTCCCCCCCACCTTCCGGCACTAAAAATTACTCTTTATTACCCTTTTATTTAGAAAAAATTAAGACCCAATCTCCACTGTCAATAATAATAATAATTGTTTAACTTTTTTCATTTTTGCAATTTCAAACCGCGAGATTTCGTGAAATAATTGAGTTATCGGGTTCTGGTTAGAACTAGATTACGTGTTTTGTCAGGCTCTTCAATTTTGGCAAGAATATTTTTTTTGTGGGATCAAACCCTGCTGAGATTTCTCGGAAAAACCGTTTTCAAGTTCTTTAGATAGAGGATTTCCCCCTCCTCCACCGCCGCCTGGGCTGAAAAATTCATGCAGCAATGATGAGGGGATCTGAAAAAAAATTACTCGATTTCATGATTCTGTTTTCAAAAGCCAGATCGACTCCACTATTTAGGTATTTTCAATTATAAAAACCAAATGTAATTATTATTTTAATTGTTTCCTCTGAATATTGGCCTGAAACTTAAAATATAAAATATCGATTAATAAAAACTTGGTGCACTTACCGATGTCAGAATCTTCGCAGCCTTATTAGCAAATTGCAGAGTTTCCTGATTCCATTTCATTTCACCCATTGCCCTGAAATTCATTATTATAAGTAAACTAATTATTCCACGAGTATCATGAATGGTGCTAATTGCAGTCAGATCTAATTAATTGTAAAAAGCTCCTGCTCCGCAAGGTAGGCGGAATTTAATATCGCGCGAATATTAGAACGGAAGTCTTAGAATTTACCTATTATAATTCGTTTTGCAATGATTAATACTGATCTGGGGGTACATTTAAATTCTATAATACTACAAGACAAGCGGAGACAATCTGCTCACTTACTAGAAACGATTTTAATATCTAGATGTTTTAGAATTTCTAATATTAAAAAAATTCTTATATAATACATATCTCAAAAATAATAATAAATTTCCTCTTTATTTTTAAGAGTTTTGGTAAAGATTATTTTCGCTCTATCGCGCTATAGTCTGTAACACTATATCTTTAAGATTTCCGACTTTTTAAAAGCTTTTTTAAATTCCTAGAAACGAGTGTTTATACCGCCTCATTAGTCAGTTACAATATTTATGAGATCCAAGAATCACCAACTTTTCCAACGCCTGGCACAGGATGGTACAGAAATTGCAGTGAAGAATACTTAAATTCTTTACGTGGTAATCGTGGACCAATTGGCAAGATCCACGGTAATAAAATATAATCATCTATGGAAGAAATTTCTAACGCCGACAGGTCTCAATTTGTAACTATACGTTTCCAGCGACGGTTATATTTAGCTCCGTTTTAGCTTACGATAAATGCTATACCTAAATGTGTATAAAGAAAGGTACAAAGTAAAGTACCAAAAATATCTGTTAATAATAGCTTAAGTTAATAGCTTATGTATAAAATGATCAGCATAAGTGATAAATAAGTAATTCCCAAATTGCGTTATAGTGACAGAAACTGATATCGCACTAAATTTACCCCTACACAGTAACAATAACTTCATTTTATGTTTGCCTAGTAGTAGCTACCTAGAGATCACCGCTGGGGACCACTTAATAGTTTTATAATATTTTGGTGCCACTGAAGGTGTTTGAAACGTTATAACTACTAACCGACACTACCTGAAAGTTGCACAAACATTAATATGGAAAATAATAGTTACGGCCACAAAACCACATCACTTAAATACCACTTAGAAGTGGCAGTGATCTTAAAGTGGGCGTGATAGTTTTAGTGTCGTTTTGGGAATCATTGATATACCTTTAAAGAGGCGGCACTTCGATTATATGATTGCTAATTCTCGCTACGTATTTGTCACATTCCAAAGTCACTTCAAAGTTTTTATCACCTTCAAAAATCACAATGAAGTAACCGTGGCCTATTAGTAAAAACTCATTGTAACCACTATCTAATATAACTTTAAAGTGGCAAAGTTAGGTGGCTCCGGCGTAACCGCCACTTTTAAGTGGTAAAAAGAATTGTTGATTTAGTTCCGCTTGCCACTGTATTGATGAACGTAACTATAGAGTGGCATATTCTTAGTTTCTGCAACTGTAAATATATATTTTAGGTGCAAACCACTTCAAAGTTTTATTTTCTAAAGGCAGACATATTTGCAGCCATTTTTGAGATCGCCATTATGAGAAAAATAAAGGCGCTACTTAAAAAACGTTTTTTCATCAGTATGGCTTTAAATTTACAACATTTCCACACATAATTAATAATTTTAATAACAAAGACTCATAAAAACATAGTTTGAAGTATCTAAGTATTTAATTTCTATGATGAAAAATTTACAGATTTTAACTTTTTTCTTAAATTATGAAGTTTTCTAATGGCGCTTGCCCATATTTCGAGCTACCTATATTTGACAGTTAACTTTCAATCGTCCCACCTTCTTATCAACAATTTAATTTTATTTTTAAATCATAATTATTATAATGATATTACAAAATTATTAAACTGAATTGCGGAATTCTTCACCTCACACCCCTTGTAATAAAAAATTAAATAGCGCACCTGCCGGAAGGTTAGTTCAAACATTCATATTGCCATCAATTTAAATGAAAAATGTTAAACCGCTCTTTGTTTTACAGAACGATTCAAGCGTTGTTTTTATACGATCATCCTTTTTTTTCTGTATTCACCTCCAGGTGGTTGGATACTAATAAAAAATATCCTTTCACACTTTTTCGCTCTCTTTTGTTTTTTCTCGGTCCAATTCTGCTCATAGAGGAATTTCACACTCGAAGTGCTTTCTCGGACGGTTTGTAAGCTGCCTTTCTCCATCAAAATAAATGATGATGACTAATCGACTTGATTAGATGGAGAAATGAGATACTTGATTAAAAGTTTTTGTCCTGTGTGGGTTCGTTATGGAGTAGGGAGAATTTCTGATTTCTGCTTTTTATAGGTACGATTACAATTAATAGTATTATTTTTAAGAAAAAATGGGGAAATTACAGCGTTCAGAATTTTGTGTACTATTTTCAGCTTAGATTATGGGTTACATTTCTAAAAAGTTATACTATACTTTCCGATTTATTTTTTATTACAAAATAAATGTACTTACATAATAGTATATTGAAGTATAAGTCTTAGTGTCTACGTAGATCGCACGTCATACGCACGCTATCGTCATTTCATTTGACGATTGCTTGCATTTTAGGTATAAATAAGCGAAACTGTGACCAGGTGCAGCAACGTCGCGTCTGCCTTTCGTCATGCGTTCGTCTTGGGTTGGGAAACGCGTGGATAGTAACATGCTACAGCACGAGCTGCATGACAAAGGCATGACGAAAGGCAGACCCGGCGTTGCTGCACCGTGGACACAGTTTCGCTTGTTTATACCTAAAATGCAAGCAATCGTCAAATGAAATGACGATAGCGTGCGTATGACGTGCGGTCTACGTGGACAGTAACTCTAAGTGGATGAAAAGGTCTTTAAAACACGCGCGATTTGTCATCAAAGATTAATCGTTGTCACCGCAGTGGTTAAAAATTATTTCTACTATCGTTTTTTTAAATAGTAAAGCAGAATCGCGGTCAATACCGCAAATATCTTATGAGGTGTATAAAAAAGAATACAAGTTCATCAAATGGATCGAAGAACAAAAGGTAATATAAATGAACGAGTTGTGCTTGTTTACGTTCAGAAATGTCGGAGCAGTACAAGGAGTTGACTATGTTCAAAATTACAGTAACATTACGTTTTTTTTAAGGTGGCAGCCATTTGCGGTATCTTTGGGTCCTGCAGAAGATGTGAATTATACGATTTGCGCTTACATGATATTGAAGAAAAAGGAAGCGTTATGGTTATTACTCTACGACCGGTCTAAGACAGTGAAGGCTCGACGTTTTACTGTAGCCAACAGTGAAGCAATTAGTTAAATGCATTTGGTGAAGCAATATTTATCATTGCGCCCCCAAAATGTAAGTACAGACCGAGATTTCTTACGATATGATAAGGGGAAATGTACCAATCAAGTGGTGGATGATCCTGAGAAATACACGGGACATGCTTTTCGACGTACGTCCGCTACGATTATTGCAAATAGTGGCATGACAATAGATCAAATCCAACGAGGAGTAGGATAGAAATCGGCGACTGGTTGTAATAAAGAGAGCATTAGCAATAAGAAGAATGTTTGAAACATTATAGGGAGTGCTATTAATGGAACTTCAACCTCATTGAATTCTGAGAATGTTAACAGTATTAATTTATATACCATTTCCTCCGATATCTTCTATGTTGCCAATTTGATTTCTTTCATCTCTCCTTATTTTTTTCTTAAACCAAAAGTGAAACGCTTACAAAAAAAATATATTTTGTAAATTGAAAGTCTTGTACGTTGGCTTATCCCTATCTACCCTACTTTATAAATGCGATTATAGATTTTTTCAATTTTATTTTATTGTTGTCAGTAATGCAAACTCATTTTGTTTAATCGATTCTCTATCTCTGGTGGTCACGAAATTCACATAATCGTGGACGTCGCACAAATCCTTTGTCCTTTATTAAAAAGTAATCAACATTGGAAGTTTACAAAATGAATTTATTTTTCGTTATAAAGTACCTACATCAATTTGATTGATCGATTTAAATTTAATGCTCCTAAATCATTAAATTGTATTTATTTAAAAAAAGTTTTCATTGAATTATGTATTTTTAAATGGTGATGAACCAAAATGAATAAATAATTGTATAACGTTCGTTTTGTTTTATCATTTCAACGATATTTCGTAACATCATTACAAAAAATTAAACTCTAATGAAGTATTAATAACTGTTGAATTTAACTTTATTCTATTCAAATATACAGGGTGTGTCATTTATCAAGGGATAACATTGCTATATCAGAAACGGTAAGAGATACAAAGATGATTAGATGGGAAAAAAGTTGCCTATTTTAGAGCCCATTAGAGTTCTACAAAAACATTCACTGTATCTCTTGCCGTTACCAAGTTATACAGGGTAAACCGAAAATGTCACTTTTCGTTTTGTGCGTCTACCAGGCGTATTTCAAAAAATATTAAAAAATGGAAAAGGAAAAATTTTTTGATTACAAATTCTAAATAAAATGTATATTTGTAACTGACTTTAACCCAACACAAGCAACGCACCCCCAAATAGAAGCGTATTGAAGGATTTTTAAAATTGATGATTATTTTTGTCACGAAACGTTGTATACATCGTATTGTATGATATATCAGTGAATTGGTCTTTTAATGCTTTATCGAAATTTTAATAAAAAATACAGGTCCGTATTTAAAAAAATGAAGTAGAGGGTAGCCCTAAAGAAACGAAACGTCGCCGATAAGATTTGATAATGGCATTTTATTTAGAATTTGTAATCAAAAAAATTTTTCCTTTTCCATTTTTTAATATTTTTTGAAATAAGCCTGGTAGACGCACAAAACGAAAAGTGACATTCTCGGTTTACCCTGTATAACTTGATAACGGCAAGAGATACAGTGAATGTTTTTGTAAAATTCTAATGGGCTCTAAAATATGCAACTTTTTTCCTATTTAATCATCTTTGTATCTCTTACCGTTTCTGATATAGCAATGTTATCCCTTGATAAATGAGACACCCTGTATATTTAGCCTAGTTGCCAGAGCCAGACAGATAATAACCAAAAGCTCACACAAAATGTGATATAGATAAAACTTAAGTACTTGATTATATCCTAAAAAAAACTAATAGCACCATACGTGAAAAAGCGGAAAATTTCTACAGCCTTTTAAGTACCCAAGCGCCAAGTTTTATCGACATCACATTTTGTGAGATGTCAAAGTCTCTGACAACTGGGCTAATTGGAGTTGACAAAAGAACACGGCACCATTTCATTTATGTACGTAAAATACATGATTCTTTCGTTATCATAAAATATTTATAGTGGGCCATTAGCTTATACCCTAACTATACTATAGCTTATTAATTGTACTAACAAATTGTAAAAAGACTTATAGGGTGATCTATTTGAAAATTTTGAGATATTGTTTGATTTGAGTTCTGTTCCACCCTGTATTAAAGAAACCACAGATAAAAAATATAATTAACAGTGAGCACAGCCAACGATATGAGAATGATATTTGAAAACAAATACCTGTTGATTTATTTTGATTTACTGTTTTACAGAGTGTTAAACATTGGGTCATTTTTGCTAATATCTTTTTGAAACATCCATATAATATATTAACATGCTATATTTTTTAACGCTCACGGTGAGTTCGATTTAAAAAAATGTAAGTTTGTGCTGCCACGAGTTTTCGGTACACCCTGTATAATCGAAACTCTTTTCAAAATGTGCACCCAGTAACTGTACTTGCTCATACAAAATTTGAAAGTTTTATCTCTTACAACAACGATGTAATCCTCCGATGTCAAAAGTTTGGCCCACCCTGTATATTTTGACTCGTAGTATACAAATCTTCAAAAATATCCCTAAAATAATATTAAATCCACTCCAATTTAGAGAAAAATCAACACTTCCTATGGACTGGGTCACTCCTTATATACTTATTCATTTGGTAAGTAATAAAATTATTGGCGTATCTCCTTATTCCAAATTCTTGCCTCATCCCTTTCCACTTTATTAACGAATCTCAATACCGATGAACGTCAATTTACCCAATTCTTCGGTATTACTTCACCCCACAAATAGCTTTATCACAAGTGTCAGGTGATTTCGGTGTTGCAACCAGCTTTTAGTAGCTACACAGTATAGTCTGTTGTAGATGTCAGCTGTAGTTCCCACAATCGGTTTCGACACCACTTTGTAGAAAGCCAATTAGGAACGGCAACAACATCAGTCTCCTTCGAAGGGTTAATTATGTAATCAGTCCGTTGTTCAGGTAGTCGGAGAGTAATTTTGGGATTTGGAAGTTAATAATTTGTGAATTTCTTGCACGTATTCAAGGTATGGTTGATTTAGTGAGTTGGGAAAATCATCGAGTAGAAAATTTATGGAGAATGTATTTGTCATATAGAGGGACCTATGTTATCATAACAAGATGTAGAAATAAAATTAGGCCTTTGATATGCAAGGTATTTCAGTGAAAATTTACATAAAAAAAATACAGAGGCGATTCCAAAAACCTTTAATACAGGTATTTTTCCATCCAGATGCGCATTAGGAAAAACTTTACGAATTCTTCCAGGCTCAAAACACCACCCTGTATCACAATTTTCGTTTTCTCGTACATAATTTTGCTACTAAAATTTGACTTTATGTTTTTAGTTTATGACAAATTTGGGTGGAGAAAATGTAAATATTAAAAATATACGCCTTTCATTTCATCCCCTTACGAGTGAATCACCCAAGGAGCAACGCATGTGCGGGGAGGGGGATAGTTGTTATTATTCTTTGACCTCTTTAAGGTAGTTCTTTTAATTTTTGTTTTATATCTGGAGTGCTGTTCTGGTAATATGGAACAACACCATAATAAACATAAGGAACTGAATTTTCCACAGCATAATTGAAACCATTGTTTGAATTTAGAGGAAACATGGAACAGTAGCAGCAAAGTTTGGAACGAGGTGGTGTGGAATAAAAAAACAATAAAAGTAGAGCCATTATTTAGTGTAAGAGAATTTAGACTCATTTCATCTTGTATCAATTGGTAGTTATATTTTTTTTAACCTCCACTGGTATATTCTCAAGTGGATAAAAAAGAATATACAAGAATTTTGTATAAACAAAAATATTGGTTAATTGTTTCGACTCAAGAATTTTTTTTTCTGTAAATACTTTTCCTTAATTTCAGTTTCATGTTTTCAATCACTTTGAATCAATCCAATTCTTTACTGAATTTATTGTTTTCCAATTCCTTATTTCCCATATTTTTATTTCTAGAATAATTTCCTGTATGTGTTATGGTAATTATTTTTATTGACGTGGTTATCAGTTATCTTTTATGTGTTGATTAATAAGTAAATAAATAAAGTAAATAAGAAAAAATATTCCCTATTGTAACCATACTTTATCAGAATTATTAAAACCATTTAATATTCATTTCTATTATGTATTTAATATCTAAAAAGGTTATAAACTTTTAACTGACACAATCATTATATTATCTTTCTATTATAACTCGTTTAATGCGCGGTTATAATTTCCTCGCTCATTATTTTGTATAACAAAAGGTTTTCTACTGAAAGTAACGTTAGAAAGTTTAATTTATTAAAAAAATATAGAAAACTTCTGGGAATATATTTTAATCATATTTTTAATGACAATGAAAGAAAAAAATAATAGAGTAATAATTATTTTTTTATTTCAAATCGTTTTTACGGCCTTTTGAATGATGACTGCGGTGTTGTTTTTGGGATTTAGGTCTTGGATTAAAGAAAACAATTTTTCATGAAAGCCGACGTTTCGTCAATTTATTTTGACATCTTCAGGGCAATAAGAAGAGTTTTTCGTGTTAAACGAACGGTGATGAACCATGCCAGGTTTTCGTTTCAACAATTGTACATATAAAAATTAGCTAAAAGCAACAATCACAATACATGGAACATGTTAAAAATTTTGAATAAAAAAAATCGAAAAAACTCTTCTTATTGCCCTAAAGATATCAAAATAAATTGACGAAACGTTGGCTTCATTCATTCATTTTGTTTCTCGATCGGCTGGTGGTGCTGTTCGGCACTGGAAAAATAGTCCCAAATCTCACACGGGAGTGGTAAAATAGTCCCAGTCCTCAACTACACCCCAAATTTAATATATTAAACTGGTCCCAGCTTTAATCCGGCTAATTGTACCTGTTATTACTTGGTATAGATGTAGGTAGACAAATATTAAAATTAATAATCTTACATTTTATAACTTTATTTATTTTTTGAACTGTACAAATGGGAAACTAACTTTACAAAATACATTTTGGTTATTTCACCATTTTTTTAAGAGGAAATTTTATATTCTAAACATTTTTCTCGTTTTAGAATAGCGCTACACTTTGTAGAATATTTTGAATATATGCTATTGCATTTAATGTAGTTATCCAATTGTTATTTTAAAAAAACATCTATAAAATATGTAATGTCTGAGTGACTATAATAAAATGAATCTTTTAAGTAGCTATGAAAAGATTCAAATCGTTAGTTGTCATGTTAAGAGTGGAAGTTGAACATGCCTAAACACTCCGCTAGATAGTCCGAAAAACTTAATAATTTCTCACTCTCCCGTTTGATTTCTAATAATTCGAACACAAAAAAAATCACTTACATCTTCTTGATTTAAAAACATCAATCCGAAACAATATGTCAACCATGTACCGATTTTGTTGTCTTTTGTAACATAATCTACAAATTTACAGCCATTTATTTCACTGTCAGGAAAAGTTTGTTGTGAAGATTTCGGCTTCACTAAGGTATGTGTACACATCTTCCTTTGATTTAGGTGGCACTGGCGCAGTTTTGCTTCGCTGATTATACATATTTTTTTTTTAATTAAAACTAAATCTTTTGTTGTCACTTTGCCTATAACCGAAGGACAATTCTTTGAGAATAATTTTGCTGGGTCTCTCGTACAAAGCTACTACGGCTTTTCTTTTGCATGAAATACTTCATTTTTTCTTTCATGATCACCTTCACTTTTAGGATCATGATTGTGTTCTCCTTTAAATTTTTTTTCTCCTTTTTTATTTTTTCAAATAAATTAATTTGAGTAAAAGAAAAGGTCCAGATGAACCTGGAAATGATTTACATAACTGAATTGAGGATTGCAAACATATTAAGTCGAAGAGACGAAACGTCGAATCGAAATAAGGATACTAGAAGATTAAAGTTTTTAAAAATAAACATCCTCGGAGGCGCGAAAAAACAAAAACGGACATTTTTTATTTTCCCAGTATAATTTGAGAACTATAAAACATATTGGGAATATTTTTCGCAATTTTTATTGACCCTTTACATATGCAACTTTTTCCCATTTGACTGCCCTTATATCAATTAGGGTTTCCAAAAATAACAATATTTCAATAAAGAGAAAAAAAGAACCTCGGCCGTCATTGACCCCTTAACGTGTACGCTCGAGTTAATTCGACCTAACCTAACTTTTCTGGGGCCCTGTCATCTGTCAATAGGGCTTCCCACATAGAACTTAATAGCTAACTTCAGACCTCTTCCAGAACTCACTTTGTTATACTACTAGAATCCAAAATGGAAATAAAAATTTAGATTAATTTGTATTTTTTTTCGAAATACATTAATTTGAGTAAAAGAAAAGGTCCAGTTGAACCTGGAAATGATTTACATAACTGAATTGAGGATTGCAAACATATTAAGTCGAAGAGACGAAACGTCGTATCAAAAATTGTATACTAGAAGATTAAAGTTTTTAAAAAATAAACGTTCTCGGCGGTGGAAAAAATAAAAACGGACATTTTCTATTTTCCCAGTATAATTTGAGAACTATAAAACATATTGGGAATATTTTTCACAATTTTACCCTTTACATATGCAACTTTTTCCCATTTGACTGCACTTATATCAAAATAACAATATTTAAATAAAGAAAAAAAAAACAACCTCGCGAATCCTTGACCCCTTAACGTGTGCGCTCGAGTTAATTCGACCTAACCTAACTTTTCGGGGGCCCTGTCATCTGTCAATCGGGCTTCCCACATAGAACTTCACAGCTAACTTCAGACCTGTTCCAGAACTCACTTGTTATACTACTAAAACCCAAAATGGAAATAAAAATTTAGATTAATTTGTATTTTTTTTCGAAATACATTAATTTGAGTAAAAGAAAGGGGCCAGTTGAACCTGGAAATGATTTACATAACTGAATTGAGGATTGCAAACATATTAAGTCGAAGAGACGAAACGTCGTATCAAAAATTGGATACTATAAGATTAAAGTTACCCTTTACATATGCAACTTTTTCCCATTTGACTGCACTTATATCAAAATAACAATATTTAAATAAAGAAAAAAAACAACTTCGCTTAAAACCAAATTTCCAGAATCGTCCAATGTATGTGCATTTTCTATTCGAACACCGCAATTTAGTTTCCCCGGTTCTAGTCACTCTACGTTTTCTTAAAAGTATAGCTTTTATATAATAATACAATTTTACCACGTTGACTTCTTCTTTCTTGCAATTCGGACATGTTCACAGATTTGAAAAATCAAAGAAACTAAGTCTAAGGGTATACCAATATTTTTAAATAAAAATATTTACGATCAATCAATCAAATTTGGTAATTAATTAATTAATTAAAATTAGAGTTAGAGCGTTGTTAATCCCTGCTTGAGACCAGTTTACTATATATTAATCTGCTACCTGGTTCCTAATGAGGGTCTTTAGGACCAGTTTACCATCGACCGTGCTTAAAATTTTAACTACTACATTTATATACATGAAGGCAAAGATCCAGGCTAAGGAATATAGTCTTTCGAATCAGCACTTTTGAAAAGGGATATTATTGAACAATCCTCACATACCCACGCCAAGAAATGCGATGATAAACTACATCCTTGACCTACTAATTGCAGAAAAATCAATTTTGAGGTTATGGTTTATCTTACTTTTATTAACTAAGATATAATAGTAACAAGATCAAATATTAAACGTGCTTTCCACAAATGACCGCGTTAAAAACTTACTAGATATTAAATCTATACAAGAACATAAAATATTGAAAAATTATGTTACCTTTTCAAATCATGCCAATGAAGAAAAAAGTCGTATGCTAAGTTGATGATAAAAACTGTCACGCCTGTTTCTTTCGCTAACATACTTAAACCTCCTAGTATGATGCTGATCCATATATGGCAGATTCCGTCATTGCGCCTGAAATAAAAAGAAATCGTGTAAAAAATAATTCAGCTGTTTAAAATATTGAAATATTATGCAGGCAAATTTCGGAGATTCGGATATTATTATGGCAAAATAATCAAAGATAATATTATACGAGCTTCGCAGGCTTTCACTTTGCGTTCTGTCATGTTTCCTCTTTATCCCCATGTGAGTAAAATTATAAAGAATCCTTTCTGAGTAGGTTCCGTACATAACAAATGAAGGCTTTTTCCCAAACTACATTCAAGCCTTTTTTATTTGACATAGAAACACAAGTGCGATTGGTCCTTACGTAGTGTGTGTATAGATGTCAGTCAGGCATGCCGTCATATATAAATATGTAGACATTTTCAGAGAAAGAAAGAATATACTATATTTTAGATTATCGATAAATTTTCCGAAATTCCTGCTAAATACATCCAAAATAACAGTGAAATATTAAAGAAAATAAGATTTAATACAAAATGAGGATCTCTGAAGCGTACCAATGCATTTGTCTAGAAATACGATGTACTTAACCGTATAACTATAGTAATTTTAAGGTTATATATTGTTATTAATCGTCAAAATGCCAGGGGAAAATGTTTTGTTTATTTTGTGTTGTTTTATTATTAATTTCTTTTTAGCAGTCCGTAGAAATTACTTTGCAAAAATAATGATCTTTAGTGATAATAGTTTTAGTTGACAAATAGAAAAAAAGCCTTGGCGCCAGCAAAGTATTTGATTGACTAATAACCTCCCTTACCCTGACTAGCTTTAAAATTTTTTTTATGATCCCCTTAATGAATTAATTAAATTCTGAGCCGAGTCCCGTTAAACTCAAGTGTGTTTCTTGACTGTTTACTATTAGGGAAACTATTTCCTGGTTAGTTCGTTCGAAGAAATAATAAGATTTACCTTATTATAAAAGTTTTTATTTATTGATGATGGTTGTTAAAAAAATAAGGTTCCACAGTTGTCGATATTCTGATATGCACAAGTAAGTAAAATGTTGAATATGTTTTTGCGTGATGGCTTGATGACAGTGTAATTAAAATTAAAATCGCAAATGAGTACAGAAAGTATCTGAAAATTAAAAAAATATAGTAAATTTTATTATGAATTAAAAAGTTTTTAAGGTTAAAAAAAATTGTCTATTAATTTAGAACGTGAAATTGTTTATCGAATTTAATTTTAGTTCGAAGATTTACTTATCTAATCGAATGCATTCTGTTTTATTTTTATAAAGCCTGATCTTTAATTATTTGATTATAGATCTATTTATTTATTGAGCTCAATTTGAAATGGTACCTTCTATTTTCCTGAATTTATTTGTAGGATGTCTCCTAATTCTGCTTCGGTTCATGTATTATGATTCCATAAAATAATCATAATACTCTGCTAAATTGTAGAAGTTTCAAAATAAACAATTCGACGAATGTCGCAGGTGTCAACACACATTTTTCGACTTGGAAGGAAAAACGGGAATCTTCTTTATCGGCTTCCCGAACACAACGAATAGATGTTGCTTGTACAACAGGTGATGATAGAATGTTTTTTCTCCACGACTATATAATAATGCACAAATTATTTTTACATAATTATTTTTACATATTTAGCTGAATAATGACATAAATTCTTCACACCAGTGAAGAATGAAAAAGAATTCACTCTCGTTAACCAATCACATTCTATGATTATCAGAAATCACGTTAAAATGAATAAATCAAATCGTCTCTTTTAAAACGTCAAATACCTAACTACGGAAATCGCTTCTGACAGCGCGTCGTTTGAAACGTCAAAATAATCATATAATCATAATTTTACGTATATATAGAGAAAAAAATGGACAACAGTAGCGATAGTGAAGAGTTAATATGTACGCTTAATATGTACGTATATTTGCTACCGGAGAGATCAAAGCAAGACTATAAAATAGAGATATTATATTATTATATTATACGAGATATTACGGCTCTCAAACGACACGGTGGCTGGAAAAGTACATAAGTACATCCGTAGCTAAGGGCTACGTGGATGATTCAATGACAAATAAAATGAACACTGCGAACAGACTAGCAGTACTAGCGCTGCTAGTTTTAATCATAATTCAATACCAACCACGTTAAATATAAGCAATTGTAATAACTTTACCATAAATTTTGCAAAAGAATGAGTCTAAATTAAGTACCTATATTTATGTTATTTCTATTATTATTCCTAATAATGTTATAATTTCATTTAAAAATGTAAAGATTTCTACTAAAAATTGAGTTACCTATATCTATGTTCTTTAAATTTTCATAAATAAATGTGGTCGAAAGCTGTTAGAGATACTTGACTCTTTCGCGGGCGATCGAGGTTCGATTCCCAATGATATATTTTTTTATACATAGTCGTGGAGAAAGTATAGTCTTTTACTTGTGTAGAATGCCTATTATTCACTTGGATGATTCCAAAACTCACTCGCTACGCTCGCTCGTTTTGTAAACTTCATCCGCGTGAATAATAGCCATCATTCTACACTCGTTAAAGAATATACTATTATTTTGCCAAAAATTGGTTTTTATAAACAGGTATCTCACGTCAATTTTTGCGTCAAAATCAATGGTCAGGGTTAAATTTTTATATTTTGAAAATGTGTTTCACTATTATTTACACACTTCTTATTATTACTTTCACTATGAAAACCTTATAATTACTATTTACCTAACCTAATTTGCTAAATACAACTTTTTACAAATTTAAGTTTGACATTTCCCAAAATTATTGACCTCGTTTGCAATGTTATTTAATCTTTTTTAAGTAGAATTAGGGTATTTTAGATATTGAAATTTTGTATAATTATTCCTCTAACCACAATTAACATTGTGTAGATGATTAATTTCAGTTTTACACTTAGATAAATTTTTATGGTTAGAGGTAGAGTTGGTACTGACATTTATAATCAAATTCTTAAAGGCAGTAACTGACCATAAAAGCCTATTCTAATAATTTATCATAAAAGGTTTTGAAAAATATAATTTTAGTTATAGAAAAAAATACATGAAGTGTTTGGTGTTTGTTTAGACATTTCTCATTCTACTTATCCTTGTTTTTTTTTTTTTTACTTCTGTGTCAACGGCATCGACTACTATGGCCATTAGCCTCGTGTTCTGTGTAGGCTTTGTTACTGTTTCCCAGCGCCCAGCACTGTTAATTAGAACCCAACAGTGAATGATCGAGTGAGGAATCACTCCTGGTATATGAAAATCAATTTCTAAATTTTTAATTAATTAAAAATCAGAAAATGATTTCTGCCTTTGGTGTGATTCGAACCCACAACCCTTGGATTATGAGTCCAGTGCTCTACCGCTGAGCCACCCACCCCCTATATTTTCCTTGTTGATTATATTTTTGAATTTTTATTAATTTTTGATAAATTGTTTACTACTGTTAGAAACCTTATTACTGTTACCATTTTAAATTAGTTATTAGCATTATCAGGGATGTTATCAATATGTGTAAGAATATCAATATTTTGTCAAATTTTTATTGCTCTTTTAAAGTTTCCCGTCCTGTATATCGCCAGTTGATTAAAGCACCATACGCAAATATTTCTTATTAAATTTCCAAAGCGCTAGTTATTCGTCCAATTTTACTATATTACAAAGTAATCATATTAAAAGAATTTCTGTGTATAACGAACTTCAAAAGCAAATATGCAGAGATAAATAAAGTGAAACTTGCCAAAACGAAATTTGCCAACGTAAATTGTCGAACAAATATTTAATACAACACACGCTAAAATATGAGCGTAAAGGAATTCACGTATAATTATGATTAAACAGAAACTATTTTGGAATCATTAGGTTGGCAATAACTTCCTGGTTTCATCTGCTTTTCCAGCGGATCCAAAGCTGGTTTACATTTACTATTAATGAACACCATATCTAACGAAATGCAGCTCTTTCTCAGGGGAAATCTTGTTTGCCCGTTTTATAAATAGACTGCCTTTAGAGCTTCAAAACTTTAATAGAAAATACATATTTAATAATAATTTATAAGTAGGGCCTCTAAAAATCGCCGAATTTTGAATTTTTTCTAATTAAAAAATAAGTATCTCCCTAAGAAACAAAAAGTCTTTCTTACAAACAAATACAATCCCCCCTCCTTTCAAAGAAGAACAATATTTTCTATAGAAATGCAATGTTATTGCAGAGATTCTAATATTCAGGAATGTTTGCAGATAAACTATGCACTAATCGAATTGTTATATTTAGTATCCTTTAGGTGGGGATACAAATATTATCTAACTAATTGTTGAGGTAGAAATCATAGCGTACGGTATGATATGAGCGCTGATTTTGAAATAAAATTCACACTCTAATGAACTATATCTGAGGGATGTTATTTATACATTGAGAACTGGCAATACTGGAGATGCCAGGTGAAATCTGTCGTAGCCATCTTAAAGTTTGACATTTTTCACAGTATAAGTATTGAGTACGTTTGGACGTGCGAGCAATATTTTTGTTCTTTACAGTAACTTGAAAATTTCATCTCGGCCAAGAAATGGAATTAACTCGCGAAAATTTTCGAGCTATGACTTTCAACATGGTATACCTCAAGAACAGTGCATCAGTCAACTGAATTTAACTTTTGGCGATGAAGCACCATCCAAAGCCACTGTATATCTCTGATACACCGAATTCAAATTTCAAATATCATTTTGAGTTTTTCATTCTCTTTTCTTATTATGTATTTTTAATTAAAAATCCAAATATAATATCGATTATAATTTCCATTAGCTTCTCACAAAATTTGACTAATTTCTATATCCTAAAGGACAAATTCATGGACGGTTTTTTTTCGACAAACTCAAAAGTAATGTAATGTTAGAAAATCACCATAACTGGAACAAGATGTCGTCATAAACTTTATTTACTTTCAGAAGGATTATGCGACGCCACATTATTCATTATTCACTAGAAATCCTGTTATAGAACATTTTAATATAATTAGTTTGGAAGATCCATGACCAATTGAAAGACTAGACACTGGATCTGACAATTCCAGTCTTTTTATGTGCACTAAGATAGATGTTACATTACTATCCAGGCTCGGACTAGCCCGACTGTCCACCTGCCTGAGGGCAGGTACACTCTCGGGGGTCGCGAATAAAATGCGGGAAAGTTAACCGATGTGACACCGCCGACAAGAACTCTGGACGATGAGCCAGAGGGGGGTGCGTTGCCCGAAAACGATTAATACAAGTAGCCAACTCTGGTCTATTTGAATTCATCGCCTTTGGTTGCCCTTGCTCAGACAGCGGCGTAAACGCCATATTGATTATTTTAAAGTCTCTCTGTCAGGTGTTACAGACAACACCCAATCCAGCAAAAGAAAAGACGGGACAGAAATACACCCCAATTGTTTTGGTTTTTGCGCCATCAGAGAACTTTGGTTGGCCCTTTTTGGGGGACCCAGTCCGACCCTGTTACTATCTAAGAGACTCTGGAACAACTGCTATGTAGTATTGTGCGAACATTTCAAGAAATTATCCCTGAAATTTGACCGTTTGCATAAATCAAAAAGGACACTTGGAACATCTTAAAGATTTCTATTAATGTGGATATTTTTCGAACTAATAATTCAATTATGATATGGCAAAATCACTGAAAAGAACCTTTTAAACAGTAAACAGAAGAAGTGGAATAAAAAATGCTTTTAAAAGCGTCCTTTTTTTCAATATCTCTTAACAAAAACTCACAGTCTGGCTTTTTAGCTTAAAATATACCAAATCCAAAATTCTATTTGAAATGAACGAAGGCCTCTTAGTGCTCATCTTTTTTCACTCCTCTTTTCATCTGCCATTTACAGGACTACATACATTCAAGCCAGAGAGGAATATATTTTTATAGGATTTTATTTTTTGTGGTTTTAGATATAAAGCTCAACTCGGCTGTTCATGTGGAAATGGACTGAAAAAATACCAGTAATACCAAGATTTTCTTAGCATTTTTTCATTAAATATGTAGTAACTTGATGTAATTATATTAAAAATGAAGAATATATGTGATATAACGATCTCGACATGCCAACGTTAAAAAAACTTAAATCTTCCTATGTATAATGTTTCTAAGAGATTGAGAGTTCATCCAAACTGTTACTAAAGATCAACCTTTTCAACCAGTTTAATATTGTTTGAAGCAATTTTAACTAGATGACTTTCTAACTAATTTCTAACAGTCTGTATGTCTCTGAAGGCCAGAATGTATACGGAAATTATTATGTGTTAAAAGTAGTAAATTTTTGCCACATCTTAATAATCTTAAAAATTTAAAAGGCAGTATGGTTGGGTTCGGCATATTTTTGATTTTTGAATTAATATTGTTACAAGTGAATGTAGTAAAACTTATAGTATATAACCAAAAACTACTCCATTTAATACTAAAAAAGATAAAAATTGTTCGACACTGAGCCCCATTTGAATTAGGTGTTTTACTATAGAATTAGACCTCGTAAGAAAATGAACATGCAGACATTATTTTGCAATCATATGGTGGAATTTTTAGTTTCACGAAGTCACAGAATTCGAGACATATAAAGGACCAAGTCAAGTATTTAGGAGATCAGGATATGGACATCAATGAAAGTATCGATAAAACAAGAAAATTATTGCATGCAATTTAGAATAAACAAAAAAAATATCACAAGAAACAATATTTAATACCATGCACTATCCATTACGTATATGCGAGTGTGAGTAATTACCAGAACTATGAAGATGTATTTGAAATACTCCTCTAGATCGCTACTAATATTCATAAAAGGCGGTAACCTCAACTGAAAAAGCAATTTACCAACTCATCAAAGAGGTAAAGCACACGCTGGAAATTTAAGGCATCGAATGATGATGTGATAATATCGTAGATTCAATTATCAATTCAGTATGGCAGAGCGCAAACAAGGACATATGCTTGACATTGATTGACTCTATGCAAAGGGAAAAGGTGATAGATATACTAAACCAGCGGTTCTCAAACTGTGATACATGTACCACTGCTGGTACATAACAATATTTACAGAAAACAATATTTACAGGAAACACATATATTTTTCAATTTTTTGACTATCAACCCAAGATGCAGTTTTAGAATTGACAACTAAAATACGTATAAATGAGGGCATATCATGTTTTTGCGTTTTCCTAGACTTAGCCAAAGCCTTCGATACAGTAAATCATGCTATAGAATATTTGGAAGATATTGGCATCAGAAATGAATGTCTTAAATTATTTAAAAGTTATTTATCTAACCGAAGCCAAGTAGTTAATATAGGTAAACTAACAAGTGATTCTAAAAATATTGAATATGAAGTTCCACAAAGTACAATCTTAGGACCCATATTATTTACTATTTACATTAGTAATCTATTTTTATTACAAGAAACTGGCGATATTATAGGATTTGCCGCTACATGGCCCAGACTTAAAAATAAAGTTGAAACTGATCTTGCAAAGATGAAATGCTGGTTCGACAGCAAATTACTAACTATTAATTTCAACGAAACAGAATTTTTACCCTTTTCTTGCACAAATACTAATACTCCCAATTTTGAACCCTTGACAATTAATGTTAATGGCTCAACATATGCCATAAATCCTGCAACGAAAGTAAAATATTTAGGAATTATTTTTGACTGCCATTTGAAATGGTAAGACCACATAACACATGTTATTAAAAAATTGCAAACCATCTTATACAAATTCAAATATTTGAAAAAATGCATTCCTTCAAATTATCTGAAGACTTTATATTGTTGTTTGGTTGAAAGCCATCAGATCACATTTATTCACACTTTGTATGTTGTATTTTTTCTTGTATTTTTTTTGTGAATAAATTATTATTATTATTACTATTATTATTATTTTTATTGATAATTTTTTTTTCTACTACCTCCCATAATTCTAATCGCCGGCCATAAGAATAAATGTTACATATGTATGTCTAATATAACAAATTTATTCCTCTAATAAGAACCCCAAAATTTATGTAATACATTGGAATCCTGCAAAAGCGCCTAAAATGGAATGTTAACATTTAATAAATTATACGGAATTGTTGTGTGCGGTTATGGTTCTAAGTGTTATTCCTGTGTTTGTTTTTGACTGAACATGCAGAGATAACGTAACTTTATAGATTATATTTATGTTGCTCAGATATAGGTCACTATTTATCTTTAAGTGTAACGCTCTAAGCTAAATATCCTCGAAGACCTTTAAAAACAAGGACGTTGGAACAAAAACAAGGGGCGATATCTACTTTCTATATGGCCCGAAGTGTGAACAACAAATAACTAGATAAAGCAAAAGATAAACATCGTGATTATATTTCTCATGTGAAGCTTTTCAGTAACAATAGAATAAGAAATATTCTGCAGTCAAGTATAAACTGTAGATAATAGCGAAAAGAACGAGTTTCTGTTCTACTAACAAATCAGAAACGTGGTTAACATTTCAATTAATTTTAGTTTCTAATATTTTTATTAATGCGACTGCTAGAGTGATGGAAATCTGTGTAAAATAATACTGACATTCACCAGACTTCTAAATATTTCTAAATTGCGAATATTGAATGTACGAAAAGAGACACATGTGTTTTTATCTGAACAGTGATGCTGGTTTTCTCTCTATGTACTACAAACATTTTAAACAGGAATCCATAAAACTGCAGTTTGTACATGGTCTTTCGAGCCCTTTTCTAAACACTATCACTATAGCCATACAATCCTGAATTTCTAATGTCTAATGAATACTTCCGACCCATTGAATTAACTATCTTGAATTACTCGTAAACTCATTATTTTGTGTATATGCTATATATAGAGTTAATTCAAAAATAACACACAGGAAAAGAAGAATAGATAAAGGACTAATAGCAAATTAAACAAAAAGAAGAAACAAGAGAATATAAAATGACATTCCAATGACAGGAACATCAAAAAGTAGAATGGGCACTGAAAATAGCAGAGAAGATATGTGAGAAATGAAAATGTAATTACCAGTTAAAGGAAGGAATGGTGGAAAAACGAAATAAACATTCTTATAAAATAAAATGGCCTTAAAAAATATCTGCAATCAAAATCGCATTGAAATAAAGTGAAAAAAGAATTTGAAAATAGATTTTGGGAAAAGGTACCAGAAACGCACAAATGGGATAACAAGAAGTTCTGGTCAAGAATAAAAAGACAAAGATGAAATAAAAGAAACGATAAAAAAAGCAACGAAAGACAAAGGAAAAAAAAAATAATAGAGCAAAAAATAGCGAGGAAATGAAAATCAATATCGATTTACAAAAAGCGAGAGGGCTTGCAATGTAAAAACGAACGGATCGAATACGAGAAATAGGATTAGAAAAATAAAATATAAAAGAAGTTTTATAAATGTTATAATTATCAACATAGCAAGGACGTTTATTGACATTTGCGGAGATGGAGTTCTGTATAACACCATTTTTATGATTTTTTGACATATCGTCCCTGTAATTGCAAAATGTCGTCTGTCAAAAAGGCCACTTTTCAGGAGAGCAAAAAAATTTATAATATCTTTTTACTTTTTGTTCAATTATTTCAGAAATCAGTTTATAGCTTATTTTTATGATGTAATATCATGTTATATGGCATTTAAGGCGTTAACTTAACGTGTTTGTGTTTTATACGCACATACGGAATTTTTGACATACGACATTTTGCAATTACAAGGACGATATGGTCTGCTAAATGTGTTATCAATTTTAATGAAAATGCTTAGCTATGCAGCTTTGTTTATGGTTATTTAACGAACAATATTGTTAATGGCCATTTTAATTCACGAGTTCGTTACAGAACTTTTCTATACATAGAGTTTTTGAATTTTAAGAAATTAAAAAATGACATACAATGACAGATAGTATTGACACACCTTCTTGATTTCAAATGTATATGTATGTTTGGTTGCCTACACCATAGGTAACTGTCAATATAAATGTATAATAAGAGCAATGTACGTTGGGTTGCGTTAATGGTCGGTCGACGGAAAAGATACTTAAGAATGAATTTTAAAAAGACGTAAAAAGATTTAAAAATAGCGCATTGTCGATCCAGTAAGGTCCTAATTTTCAACTCAGTATCACAACGTTATAATAATGAATGAAAGAAAAATAAATAAACTTACCCATGATACGCTAGAAGTGATAGTAGAAAAAATACACATGCCAAAACATCTGCCCTTCCCACGATTCCTGTGACCTGAAAATAAAAAAAAATTGTTAAAAACAACTACTTTTTAAAATTAAAATTATGAAAAGTGGACCTTTTCGTAACTAATCATTAAAAGTAAAATTTATAATAACTGGTTACAAAAAATGAAAATTGATCAATAATTTTATTTATTGAATTAAAAAAAAAATATTAGAGATATTATTACAATGATATAGAGTAGGTGCTCATATAGAGTTGAATTCGCGGCCCGCTCCTGTAAATGTAGGGATATCTACTCCATTTAACTCCCCAAAAAATGCTTCTACCACCATGCTGATTTAATTTTAAGACACCAGAGTTCAATAACATTACAGATAGTTTACACAAGCTGTGTTCATGTACAAAACTGCATTTGACAGTCTTACAAATTATTCTGAAAGGAGGAGGCACACCTTTAATGAGATTTCCAATAATGTACGAATTTGATAAAATTTTAGTACATTGTAGATATCGAACTTCTGATCAAAATGTCTCATGGGGCCCAAAAAGATCCTATGACTAGTTTTCGAGATACAGTGGCGGGTAAGGGATATCTTGAAAAACACGAATTAAATGAAAAATACTATAAAGGTTGGTATTTTCTTTAAAAAAGTGATACAAACAAGTTAATTTGACCTTGGGCGGCCGTGTTGGATGTCACGTGTCGATTTTTTATATACAGGGTGTACTCATAAGTAACATTAATACTATTTATTTCCATACTCTCAACAAAAAACTCACAAAGTTCAACCTCACCTTGCAAATATTTTTTAATTATTCTAGAATAAAACGTAAATAATTTTATATACCTCCTTATAGGTAAATATCGTATGTATAACTTAATTTAAATATTTAATAAGATACTACTTAATTTAATTGGTTTTTAAATAATTTCTGGTAAAACATTTTCTTTCTTTTTGTGGGGATTACCAACATCTTCAACACACTCTAAAACACTGTTGTTTGGATATTTCACCACTGCTTGATGTCGGGCATAACTTAAATGCCAAACAACACTGCAAATGTGGCAGCACATACCTACTATCCCCGCGGAAGAAAATATCTTACCAGAAATTATTTAAAATATTTAACATTTAAATTAAGTTTTACATACTCTATTATTGTTATTTTTCAATTTACCCTTTGGTAGGTAGGTAGGTATATAAAATTATTTACGTTTTATTTTAGAACAATTTAAATATATTTGCAAGTTGAGGTTGGACTTTGTCACTTTTTTGTTGAGAGTATGGAAATAAATAGTATTAATAATATATTTATGAGTACCCCTGTACATAAAAAATCAGCACATGACATCCGACACAGCCGCACAAGATCAAATTAACTGGCTTGTATCACTTTTTTAAAGAAAATACCAACCTTTATAGTATTTTTCATTTAATTAGTGTTTTTCAAGATACCCCTTACCCGCCACTGTATCTCGTAAACTAGTCATAGGATCTGTTTGGGCCCCATGAGACATTTTGATGAGAAGGTCGATATCTACAATATACTAAAATTTTATCAAATTCGTACATTGTTGGAAATCCCATTAAAAGTGTGCCTCCTCCTTTATTTCATTTGGTTTATTATTTTTATCAAAATATCTGATTGACTTCAGATGGTTGTAAAAGAATAAAATTTTAAAAATTTCTTAAAATTGTTACATTCTACATCTCGTTTTCTTCTTGACACAAAACAACAATGACTTTTGTAATGAAAATCTTATATAATGTTCGTTAACGACATTTTCTACGCATAAAAATATTCAGATTTCATAATAATCAATGCCTTTATTGTGTGGCATTATTGTAAAACTATTTGCCACATACTAGTTAAATGTATATTTTATAATTTTTTTAGTAATATACGTATATAAGAATTGTATTTTATGCAAAAATACTTGATTTTTTTATATTTAAACAAAATAAGAGCATAATAAAATAATGCAGATTTACGTATAGTTTACATCAACTTTGACGTGTTACAATATTTTTATGTCAAATGCGGGTTGTTCACTTAGCAACCAAAATACATTGTCGTTCATGAAAATATCACTGAGTGTCAGTGATATTTTCAGTCGCATTAAAAAAACTGTTTTAAAAATGGACACTGAGAGATGACTTCCAGAAGATGTGCTATAGGTATTTCACTCGTAGAAAAAATATTATCTCAACGATTAGAGCAGTTCAGGATGTCGGTAGGCTTCAGGTTAGGTAGATCTCCCTCTTCTATTTGATATTCTACGAGGTATTGTACCCTCGATGGAAAATCTGCATTCTTTTTCCTATACTAATCGGAGTTTCTTTAGGTGTTCTCTCAATCGACAGTACCCTGTTAGGATACCTTGTTCCTTCCTTGTAGTCCTATCCAGTATTGGGATCTTTTGTTATTTACTTCTTTTCCAAGTTCATCAAGTATTGTACTGGAGCTTATTCCGCAGAAGGGTTCAGGTCCCAGAAATCGTGTTTCAGTCCCTTTTTTTACGAGTACGCTCCACACCAGAGTGTCCCGAAACCCATAGGAGGGTAACAGTGTTGTTCTTGCCTAGTTCGTTTAGATTTTCTAGGCACTCCCAAACCATCTTGGAGATAATTATGTGGGAGTTCAAAGCATTAATGGCTGCTTGGCTGTCTGACATTATGATGATCTCTTGTCTACGAAAATTTCTTTCTATGTTGAACTGGAAAATGCTGGAAGATTTGCCTAGACTTCCGGAATATTTGGTTCCTACTGGAATGTTTTTGAAGGCTGTACAACGATAAATAAGTTTGCTGTGATTTCATAAGCATTTGAGTTACCATTAAGGAAAAAAAATTTAATGAATAATACTGAAAATCATTATCTTGTGTTAACTGATTTGTATTGTTAACACTGTTAATTCAAATCAGATAATTTTTTTTATATTATTAATTTCATTTAAGTACTTTAGATTTTTAGTACTAAAAAGAAATCAAAAATTAAATGCATTGTATTGTTATTTATTTAACTGATTTTATTTATACTTTTTGTTGTTTAGTTTTTTAATATTATTATCTAATTATTTTTTATTTGCTTTTGCTTTTCATCCATTGCTTTTATTTTTGTTTCAATTTCAGTAATCAGTCGTTTCCAATTTATTACATAAGCCCTGTATATTTACATGGGATACAGCGAGACGTAACCTAATCAATTTACATATCTTTGTACAACCGTATTAATCGCAATTCCGAAGAGAAGAGTAAGTAATTCCAGAGAACTATAGCAACATAAAGGGATTTGCCTAATATTTGCTGAATAAAAATTTGTTTGAAGTTGAAGTTTCATTCTTTCGATTCTTTGCTATAATAGCATGTTCATAAATAATAGACTTATAATCCGTTTCTTTTCATAGTTTCAAGAGAAGAAAGAATATTTTTCAATTTGTATAATGTCAACAAAACCGAGATATTATTTAGACTGGAAAAATATGAAATATTTTCTAATTGCTCATTTTTCATCAGTTTATTTTTATGCATAATATAAAGAATCGTAAGGACTATAGCCCGGGAGCCAGTGACGATTTTCGGTACTTATTTATTTTAGTAGTAAGAGGTATACTGAGATTAAGTAAAAAAATAGTCTGGCTAATCTGTGAATACGGATAATATATCTGGCAGGTGAAAAACTGAAAAAATTTCCCTCCTTTTCGCTGTCATGAAAATTTATCAGAAGATACATAACAGCTTAAAATACAATCTGACTAATTTGGAACACCCCGAAAACCTTGCCAGACTGGTCTAATGATCGTCAGGTGCGCTAAATTCTGCACGTTCGATTATAAGTTGATTAGTGTCATACGTACATGTTCTTTTTTTATGAGAGCATTAAACAATTAAATACAAAAAAAGCAACTACGCTGTAAATAGTACAGAATTATGATTTATTGATGAAATCATAAATTTTAATGAAATCCACAGATTGATAAAAAATAATGATCAATAATTTAATGAAAAATGTATTAAACTGATTCTGCAAAGTATTTTTATCAGTGACAATTTATAATTTAATGTAATTTTTGGTATTTTTTTCTATCATTCGAGTTATTTATTGCATCATTAACAATTTTACAACTTTCTTTACTTAGGCTACTTAGATGTTATTTCTATTTTTCTGTTGAATCATCTTATTTTCCTTCTTATATTTTTTGACCTATTAAATCTTCAGTCATATTTGTAAGGTTGACTGCCAGAGCCATGTACCTCCATGTTCAGGGTAATCTACCTGGTCCGGTTTTGGCTGATTTTCAGTCTTTTTTATGCCTCTATTAATATATGTCTTCAGTTTTATAAAAATCAGTGACAATTTTAGAAATTATAACTTTCGGTCAAATTTACTATGAGAAAACAAAAAAAAAATAAAAACTAATGGCTTCCTGAGAAAGCATACAGTCTCTTCTTTAAAATGCTTTCTTTTTTTCTTTGCGTGCATTTTAGGCAAAGATTCTTTAGTTTTTTCCCGAACGCTTCGCTTGAATATTTTTATTCAGCGGCTTGGCGCGCTTAGAGTTTTCGAATTCGCTTTCTTATTTATAATAAATTTTGTCCACGACTATTTTAAAATAAACCCATTATATATAATATAATGGGTTTATTATGAATTATACACTAAACGGTCTATTGGCAGTGAATAATCATTATTCGCTACTTTTTATCACACTTCTGTAATATTTCCATTGGTAACAGTAGGTTACGCGCTGTCACTTAAAAGTCAAATTACTTATTTATTTAAAAAGTTTTAATCGTTAAGAATTGATTAATTTAAAAAAAATGGATTCAGAAAATGAAATGTTATTAACTCCGCCAGAGGTGAAAGAAGCTGTGGAAGTTGTAACGTTAAAATTTATTGCTAGAAAAATCAAAAAGTTATACCTATATAACTGCATATGAATCGTTTTTGTACTGGAGAAAAGAAAAACACATCAAATCGTTCTCGGAATCAGTTTTCTTAGTTTACTCTACATTGTGGACCCATTATTCGACGCTAAGAAGCACAATTAAGAAACAGGAGTTTATATAATAAAGGTGATATTATTAATGCAAAAAGTGATTTGCTATTTTTAAACTACCAGAACGGTAAATGTACAAGCCAAAGGATTGGTAATAATTAATTTACTAAAATGGGCAAAGACATTGCGACTTTATTATACCAACATACAAAACGATCAATCTACAAGTCATAAAATTTAAAGTTATTTAATGTAAATTCCATACCAGCAATTAATTTAACATTGTTTTCTAAATGTTCTTAATATTTTCCTCAGCAATAATAAGCAGTCGTGGGCAAAGTATAGTATTCTATTCGCATATAAGGGTGTGTCTGCAGCTCTTGTCTTAAACCCTAGTGAATAATATACGCATTTTTTTTTAAATAACTTAAAATATCAGTTTTTCGATTTTTTTTTTCGAGATACAATAAAAAAAACCAAATTTTCCACTTTGTTTTTCGAAATTTTGAACTTATCATATACACTTTAGAGCAGCTAAGATTTTTTTATCGTTTTCTACATCCCTTAAAGTACCTTACATCCTAGTTTCCGCGATATCACATTTTATGAAAGCTTTTGATCGAAATGTGGCTCTGGCAAATGAGCCAATTTTACTCACTTCTTTTCGATTCCAAAAATAATAACTCAGCATAAAATAAATAAATAAAGGTTAAAAATATAAAGCAACATGAAAATTTCTATGCACATCTATCTCTCTTACATTCTTGGAATCCTCTACATGCTCAACGATCTATTTTACACTTGCCAATTATCGTAAACACCTACAATGACTGATTAATCTGTTTTCCATTCTGAAGTGATGCTTGAGTCCTTGCATAAATATTCAGTTTTCCTTTATCAGAGTAGCTAGGCGCTTTGCGGTTATAACAGGGTCCCAACGCGAAGGGTTGAGAATCTCAGAATTTTTACTTCCATTGTAGATTTTTGTTTTTGCTATACTCTTATTTCTGTTAGATATGTTACTCTCATTTTTGTTGGATATGAATTAGAAATACAACAGAAGACATTTAAGGATAAGAAATTACCACCAAAAAGAGTATGTAGAGAAAAAACTGGCCTATAGACAATAAGATAGAGAAGGTAGAAAAGAATCCTCTCATAAAAAATTGCACACTTTATAAGTGAAAGAAATACACCTATTTATGACTTTCAAAATGAACCTGCCATACATCAATAGTAATATGGTGTCTTAGGTATTCCAGATACCTCAATGAACCCGTAAAATTGCCAACGTCAGAAATGAAACACGCGTTTTAATAGTATATTACGCAATATGTGTTGTAAATAGCATTTTACGCACGAATGGAAAAATTGCGCACGAAGCCGCGTAGCGGCGAGTGCGTAATTCCATGAGTGCGTAATTGCTTTACAACACGCATTATGTACTATACTTTACCTACGGCCATATACAGTGTGCCAAAAAGTCTGGACATATGGCAGGGTACTTAATTTCTTCAATTAGATTTTTTGAACAATTTTATTTCCACCAATTTTACAAAATTCTCTTCATTTCACTTGACATATTGAAAATGTAGGTATTCTTTTTTATTTAATAAAATCTGACACCGCTCGAATTATCTCGAGCGTTTATTTAGGATGCTCGAATTTTCTCGAGCATTTATTTAGAGCGCTCGAATCGTTTATTTACAGCGCACGAATATTCTCGAGCGCTTATTTAGGGTGCTTGAATTATCTCGAGCGTTTATTTATAGCGCTCGAATTATCTCGAGCGTTTATTTATAGCTCGTGCGTAATGAGCTATATACTGAGGTTGTGTGTCGTGTGTTTTTGCCTGTTTTCTATAATGGCCCTAGGTAAACTATTGGTAAACAAAACGCACGGTTTTGGTAAACAAAACGCACAGTTTATACGTAAAAGTAAGCGGAACATTTAATAATTCGCAAGAAGGTAGTGATCAAAGAGAACACCATCTAACAAGAAGCGAAAGCTTGATCGGTTCCTTTGATGTTGGATAGACACAATATTGAGAGGAAATACTTCACAGCATTGAAAGACAATTTGAGTACACTGAGAAAAGTAACATGTATTTATTTAAATTCGTACAAACCAAACTACACTGAGAAAAATAATAGTGTTGATGAATATACCTCCACGTTTAGTAGAGTCGATCTGGCGGAAAAAAACCAGATTTTTTTTTGCGATTTCATAGATTGGAGGTCCCTCTTTCACGTGATCACTATATGAAAGCTAAGGGAGTTGTGGAAGGGGGTAAACTAACATGTAAAGATATTCGGATCGAAACGACTTCTAGATAAAAAATAAAGAGCTCGCGAAAACGCATAAACGTCCAAATCGGTCTAGCTGTTCGCGAGATATTGCGATTTGAAAGTATAGTGATTTTCGAAGAACTGATTAATCTTTGGCTCGAGGTAACTTTTTTAATTCTTGACCAATCCGGGACAGCAAAATGGCAAACTCTTTCTTGAGGAAAGCACATTGCTACAGGATGTATTAAGGAGATGATGATTTCCGCGAAAACGGACAAATGGCGACCGAATTTCGGATTTTGTAAATGTTTGCAATGACAGAGTGTTAAATTTTATCGACTATTTGGTTTTGAATGAAAAGACAGTGTTGACAATATGACATTACTGGAGAAACTTGAACTTGATTACATTCACGGCATACATAATTTTAGTATTGTATTCCTTACAATTTCTGAGAAAATGAAGAGTTTATTATTTTGGTCTATACCTATTGAATATACACTTTTTTTTCAAGGATCTTAGTTCAGATATTTCCTGGCAGCATTTCTCATTTTCGGCAAATGCCAGTAATTAACCGCAAAAGGGCAATTCCACGATAATCGGAATAACAGAAATGATGATTGACATTGACAGTTAAACAAGTTAAATCCCGCATGCGCATACAAATTTGTTATCAGGAAAACAGCTTTCTTTCGCCTCTTGTTAGATGGTGTACTCTGTGGTAGTGATCACGTAATCGCCCGTCATCAGCGTAGTCATAGCAACTGTCAAAATGAAATTAATACAAACTTTGTTGAAAGACAAATAACTTCTAATTAATGATTATAAGATACATACTGCTTAAAAAAGAATACCTACATTCTCAATATGTCAAGTGATAGTGAGGCGGGAATCTATTGGATTTAAAGAGAATTTGGTAAAATTGGCACACTGTATATAGCCGTAAGTAAAGTATAGTACGTAATGCGTGTTGTAAACAAATTACAACACTTATTACGTAATATACTATTAAATAAATACTCACATAGACATAAACGCAATATGTGTTGTAAATAGCATTTTACGCACGAATGGAAAAATTGCGCACGAAGCCGCGTAGCGGCGAGTGCGTAATTCCATGAGTGCGTAATTGCTTTACAACACGCATTACGTACTATACTTTACCTACGGCCATATACAGTGTGCCAAAAAGTCTGGACATATGACAGGGTACTTAATTTCTTCAATTTCTTTTTTGAACAATTTTATTTCCACTAATTTTACAAAATTCTCTTCATTTCACTTGACATATTGAAAATGTAGGTATTCTTTTTTATTTAAGAAAATCTGACACCGCTCGAATTATCTCGAGCGTTTATTTAGGATGCTCGAATTTTCTCGAGCATTTATTTAGAGCGCTCGAATCGTTTATTTACAGCGCACGAATATTCTCGAGCGCTTATTTAGGGTGCTCGAATTATCTCGAGCGTTTATTTATAGCGATCGAATTATCTCGAGCGTTTATTTATAGCTCTCGAATTATCTCGAGCGTTTATTTAGAGCCGTCGAATATTTTCGAGCGTTTATTTAGGGTGCTTAAATTATCTCGAACGTTTATTTGGGGGTGCTCGAATTATCTCGTGTTTATTTGGGGTGCTCGAATTATCTAGAGCGTCTATTTAGAGCGCTCGAATTACCTCGAGCGTTCATTTGGGGCGCTAGAATTATCTCGAGCGTTTATTTGGGGAGCTTGAATTATCTCGAGCGTTTGTTTAGAGCGCTCGAATTAACCCGAGCGCCCTGTTAAGGGGTTAATAAATAATTTCAATTGACGGGCGATTACGCGATCACTACCTACTTGCGAATTATTAAATGTTCCGCTTACTTTTACGTATAAACTGTGCGTTTTCTTTACCAAAACCATGCATTTTGTTTACGGTAAACAAATCGCACGGTTTTGTATTTACCGTGCGTAATGAGCTATATACTGAGGTTGTGTGTCGTGTGTTTTTGCCTGTTTTCTATAATGGCCCTAGGTAAACTATTGGTAAACAAATCGCACGGTTTTGGTAAACAAAACGTACAGTTTATACGTAAAAGTAAGCGGAACATTTAATAATTCGCAAGAAGGTAGTGATCAAAGAGAACACCATCTAACAAGAAGCGAAAGCTTGATCGGTTCCTTTGATGTTGGATAGACACAATATTTAGAGGAAATACTTCACAGCATTGAAAGATAAACAATTTGAGTACACTGAGAAAAGTAACATGTATTTATTTAAATTCGTACAAACCAAACTACACTGAGAAAAATAATAGTGTTGATGAATATACCTCCACGTTTAGTAGAGTCGATCTGGCGGAAAAAAACCAGATTTTTTTTTGCGATTTCATAGATTGGAGGTCCCTCTTTCACGTGATCACTATATGAAAGCTAAGGGAGTTGTGGAAGGGGGTAAACTAACATGTAAAGATATGGGAAATCGGTTTTTCGCATGTAACTCGCTGGGTTTTATTCGGATCGAAACGACTTCTAGATAAAAAATAAAGAGCTCGCGAAAACGCATAAACGTCCAAATCGGTCTAGCTGTTCTCGAGATATTGCGATTTGAAAGTATAGTGATTTTCGAAGAACTGATTAATCTTTGGCTCGAGGTAACTTTTTTAATTCTTGACCAATCCGGGACAGCAAAACGGCAAACTTTTTCTTGAGGAAAGGACACTGCTACAGGATGTATTAAGGAGATGATGATTTCCGCGAAAACGGACAAATGGCGACCGAATTTCGGATTTTGTAAATGTTTGCAATGAAAGAGTGTTAAATTTTATCGACTATTTGGTTTTGAATGAAAAGACAGTGTTGACAATATGACATTACTGGAGAAACTTGAACTTGATTACATTCACGGCATACATAATTTTAGTATAGTATTCCTTACAATTTCTGAAAAAATGAAGAGTTTATTATTTTGGTCTATACCTATTGAATATACACTTTTTTTTCAAGGATCTTAGTTCAGATATTTCCTGGCAGCATTTCTCATTTTCGGCAAATGCCAGTAATTGACCGCAAAAGGGCAATTCCGCGATAATCGGAATAACAGAAATGATGATTGACATTGACAGTTAAACAAGTTAAATCCCGCATGCGCATACAAATTTGTTATCAGGAAAACAGCTTTCTTTCGCCTCTTGTTAGATGGTGTACTCTGTGGTAGTGATCACGTAATCGCCCGTCATCAGCGTAGTCATAGCAACTGTCAAAATGAAAATAATACAAACTTTGTTGAAAGACAAATAACTTCTAATTAATGATTATAAGATACATACTGCTTAAAAAAGAATACCTACATTCTCAATATGTCAAGTGATAGTGAGGCGGGAATCTATTGGATTTAAAGAGAATTTGGTAAAATTGGCACACTGTAAGTAAAGTATAGTACGTAATGCGTGTTGTAAACAAATTACAACACTTATTACGTAATATACTATTAAATAAATACTCACATAGACATAAACGCTTTGTCTAGATTGACGTCACTGAGGCTTGTAGGTGTTACGTGGAATTTAGCGCCGATAGTTGTTAATAGAATATCAGAGATACCATTCTATTCGAAGATCTTTGTTCCACCATGAAATCTATCCATAGTTTATTACCGCAGCTTTATGTTAATTTCCCACGCGATGATAAATTATTTGAAATATTTGTATATCATAATTGTCGACAGTAATATTTAATATGGACATTTGTTTTAAGTTCAAATATCCTTTACAATACAAACCTAAAATTGTGAATCGCTATCTCTGTGTAACTATGTTTTACTGTCATAGAACTAACTATATATCTCTAAATTTATTCTCTATGCAAATACAAACAGTAGAAATCTATATTGAAACTTTGTACGCAGTAGAACTTCATCGGTTAATAACTGAACGTATTTGAATCATGTTCCGTCTGTCAAAACTTGTGTATAATTTAGTGGATCCTAGATTTATGGTGGTGTTTGATGCAAATAGACTTTCAAAACTTCCGCTAATAATTACTAATATGTCTCGAACGGAGACATTAAATTTAAAACACTTTTTTATTTGAATGTTTGATATTGTATCACAAAGGACGTTGCTATTGTTGGCCAACAATATTCTACAAAAGTCTGATTTTTTATTATATTTTAAATATATTACATATACAGTAGAGTAACTTTAATATTTGAATACTCAGACGATTTTACAGGGTGTTATATATAAAGAGGAAACTACACTTAATGAACAGTACACATTTATATTTTAAGATTTATACCCTTAAACAACATATTAAAAAGCATACTTACAGTCTATCATCAACTTCTGATGATGCCAACAAAGTTGGCGAAACGCGCGTAGAGTGTGTTAAAATTGTGTTTTGGTTAAGTGGTCGACGATAGTGTTTCAACATAGGTACTTACATAATTAAATTTTTTTCATTAATTTAATAAATACTGGTCAGATCAGGGTTAATATACATATAATGGTGAATCGTGGGGACATTAAAAAAAGGACATAAAAACAGAATAGAGGGAATGTAGAGAGAACTTTGTAAGGGAATTAAAGAGTCAATAAAATAAGATTTAATTTTCCAGTTCAATTTTTTTCTCAGTAAATTTTCACTATAAGCATATTCTGCTCTAGTGACTAATTTCTCAAGGAAAAGCATTTCTTTACATTTTACTTCAAACGGAAGCCAAAAACTAACTAATATACTCAGAAATTCTACCAAGCACTTGGTACATAAAACACCGCTACTATTGATCAGAAAGACAGCCATAATGCATTTTAAACAGCAACTTTAAGAGAGCTGTTTCAAAGCGCGAAATACTTGAAGAAACTTTTATCAGTATATCGCTTCTCGCTATATTTATGTAGATTTGTTTGGAAATCAACGGAACTCTCTATAAACTTCAAAGACATATATTATTGTTGGAATTTCTTGGAAAGTATCGATTTTGTTTCGCAGACGATAAACTACGTGAAATATTGAGTGGTAGCTGATGAAAATTGGGTCAGATGTACCACTGTAATTTTCTACAAACTGTTAGAAAAGAATAAATTACGTCATACACTGTGACGTGTAAAATATATTAATGAAATAAATTTTTTAATGTGGGAAAAGATTATAATGAATATTTCCCGCATCTGTCAAAATTTATTCGCTGATAAATTCACCTTCCTACCTTTTCGAATAAACTACATCGTCCTCCTTAACAGCTCCTAAAATCTAGGCAACACATAATACACGTTGTTTACAATAATTGCGTTTTTAATAACTGCACATTTAATAAATAAAAATACATGAGTTGAAATATTTACTTTTGGCTTATTAAACTATTTGAGAAATAATCTGATCAAATATAACTCGACCATCGTTTATGAGCGAATAATTTTTTTCTCGTCAAAGAATAAAACCCTTTTAAAATATTAAAGTTAACCGAAAGATTTAAATCATTTTCTTCTGTGTAATAACGGGAAAAATAGGAGAAGAAAAAATGTAACGGTAATAAAAATAGAAGTTATATCTTACAGTATCAACTCAAACAAAACGTATACCATGTTGTTACATGAGTAGGCTGCCTGATGGACAATTGGGATCAGCTTCAAAAAATTTATTTCTTATCCCAACAATTATATTCCCTGAAGGGGAAGAAATTTAAGGTATAGGTCCCGGTAAACGCTGTAGCGAAACCATCTCTCAAGTCTCTCTCAAGTGTTCTACTTTAATATATATCTCGGCAGCTAGAGAGTGGAAAGAGTATAAATTAAAAAAATAGAAACATGTACAATCGTTAAGTTATAATCGACTAATGGGTCGGCTACCCGAGCAAATGGTGTTTGAACTACTCTGCGATCCTATTCGCTCTTAGGCATAGACTGCATACACCACATTGTCTTATCACGCGCTTCGTTTGAATATCCGACCAATAGAAGTGGAGTCAACTCAACGTTGACTGAGACAAAGGATGCCGCTTACGTTTAAAGGGTCAGGTTTTTTTGATAGCTTCAAAGGCGCCTCGTTTTAAAGCTGTTAAATTGGGGATACTATACTGCCCGAACTATACAACTGCTGCATCATCACACGGAGTCTTCAAAGGACAGAAATTCAGCTCTAAAAGTCAAAAAGATAAAGACGACTAAAATCTATACATACTAGTATTCGTCGATAGATTTTGTACAAAGCGAATAGCAATCATACCGGAAATAATTGAGACAGGTGAAGAGCAAAGGAAAATATCCAAACACAACATCCATATTTCTTATTCAAAACTAACAAACATAGGAATCCATCCATATTAAGGACAACCGCAGAGTACGAAAAAAACTACACACTTAAAGAACTTGTATCCATATACCAGAAGCTAGTTTTATCCAAAAAGCGTTCTATTGACAAATGGGAGTTACGCAAAACAAATAGGGATTAATTTAGAGTTACTCCATCGCACTAGTTCAACCTAAAAAATGACAGGTACATGACAAACAAAACGGTACATTCAAACGACAAATAGGAGATACGCAACTACTAAATCCAATTCTAAGGAAGTGTGTAACTAACGAAGTATATAACAAATGAACGCGTATATTTCAAATACGACAAAGGATTCTAGAACACTAAACTATCTAACACTACAATAGATGGATTCGGTTAAGTAGATTAATATTAAATGGCCTTTGATGAATATTCGTAATTTCAATTTAACAATAACTACAAAAACAACTTTGAGATGACTTAACATAAAATATTTAGTTGGAAATTATCACGTCACATCTGCGATCAACTTGTGATACGGTCTTGGTCAAAGAACACTTTTTTTCTACATATGGGGCAGTTTTTTTGCAATTGCTTCCTTCAAACCGCATATAATATTTACTGTTGACATCCAAAGGTAATTAATGAATAAAACACCTCAGGTACTCATGCCAAAATACGGAGGCCAGAGCATTTGGTCGCCAATTGAAAGATGTCCACCCATCTGACTGCCAATTGATCCGTTTCATCCATTTGGCGCTTTCACACTTGACGACACGACACCGACGCGACAACGGTAACGATGCAGGTGGGGATGAATTTACATTGAAATAAATGGAGTGGCTTCACATGTAAATTCACCCCACCTGCACAACTTCAAATCAAACAGCGCTACGAAACGTCGACGCGTTATTGTTTTTAGTCGATTGTACATCACTTTCTTATGGACCACTGTTCATACAAAATGATGAAGATACTGTGATAACTTTAAGGTCACAGTTATTTTATGTTTTCTGGAACAACTGTCGAATTTGAGCGACCAAATCGTTTAGCAAAATTACCAAACCACTCATCTACCATTAGTCTTTATGGAGCATAGTCTAAATAACACTGTAAAGACATTGCTTAGTTTGAAAAATATTTTTTCCCTTGAAAAAGCAATTCTATACAGCTATTATACATCACCTATATGGCATAGAGCTTTGTTTTTATGGCTAACAATTTCTTAATCAAAACGTCTGATCGACTCATCGTGCGCCGAACCCTTAAGCGATCTTACAGTCAACATATGAGGAAGCTTCCTAATTAGTCCGCATGCTAGCTTGAGAGTGTTCGTACCGTGGTATAAATTGACTGTTCGTTTTAAAATAACTTTTGAAGCGTCTGATTTGCATTCTGAAGGTCGTGGGTTTGATCCTAACTAACGCCTGACTTGGTATTTTACTTCTCTCATATCCAGTAGGGAGATACCTATCCCATCCCCCCAGACTAAACACCCATATCCATCCAATGTGGCTGTAGAGGCTTGAAATTATGGACAATCATTTGACTTCCTTTAGAATAACTTTAGTATTATCATTGACTTCTTATGATGCTGACATAGTCAATAATAAAACGTACGCTAAGCGTGACAGTTTTTAGTTTTTTGCTAGTTCTTATGTATATTGTTAGTGGTTTATTTATAACAGTGGATGTTGTATCAAACAAACAAATATTAAATATATCACATTATATAACATCTTGCCCGGAACCTCCTTGCGATATATTGCACACTGCTCTATTGATCATTGCAGTAACAAATAATGAATCATTTCAAATGGCATTTCTGGGTCGACTTGTTTGTCGACGCTCCTCGTTGTTGGTGGTTATAGAATTATTATAATTACATTTACATTTGAGATTAACACCAAAATATTGTGCCGAATTGTTTAGTCTAAAGCTACTTAAAATTGAATTAATGTTTATGACAAGTTAGAGTTTGGATTAATTCGGTTTGGAAATTGGTTTCTTAGTTAGTTTGAACGGGATTCTGCGATATATTTACTGTTTATCTACATTATTTAAACATACTCAAGTATTTCGTTCTAGGGTGAATAGATAAATAGTTTATTTCAAATGCATCGTTGGTGGTTAAGAAGAACAAACCAAGAAATAAAGAGTTTATACAGAGAACAAGAAATAAGCAAAATAATAAAATAAAGAATGGGATGGCTGGACCATATACAGAGAATGTCATATACTAGAATGCCAAAAAAATGATTGATATAGTGAAACGAAATGTCAAAATTTATAAATCTTATTAAGCAATTTCAGATGATAACACAAAAAAAACTAAAATTAAACGTTGCCGAAAATTGCAAAACTAATTATTAACACTCACTCTCTCCCTATTAAATAATACTAAACAATAGAAAGCAACAAAAATACTCTAACACTAAACACTGAAAGTTTTGAAATACCTTGGACCTGTATTATAGTAGTCAAGGTCCTTCTAACGCCATCTCCCCTTTAAGTAAAAACTTTACTATAACAGTTGAGTTTTTCTGGTTTTTCTAACAAGATCTTGTAAATTGTAATTTTCACAGTGTGTCCTACTACTTAAACCAAATACATAACGAATTTCTCTTTTTTGTAATTTGAAAATAGATTCGAAGTGGTACAAGCTACAAGAACGCAAACCATAGCGAAGGTGAGATTCGAATAAGGAAAAGTAGGTCATTAATGCAGTAGTAGGGGTTAGCTCTTTAGAAACAGTTTTAATGGCAAAACATGCAGAATATAATTTTTTTGTCAAGTTATCAATATGAGTGGACCATTTCAGGAATTTATCTATGTAAAGACATAAAAACTTCATTGAGTTCACCGTTAGAATCGGATTATTGCTTAGAGTTATAGGCTGTAAAGTGCCTCTGTAAGACATTGCTTTGGTTTTACTGGTGTAACAAAGCCCATTCGAGTCAGACCAGGACTTGATAGTTACTAGATCTTTGTTTATGCTAGATTGTAATGTGTGTATATCAGAACTACTCCAGATTACACTCGTATCATCGGCAAATAAAGTAATTCTTCCACTTATCTTTAAGTCTGTGATATCGTTGATGAATAAAATTGGACCTAATACTGAACCTTGAGGTACTCCACTGCTAATTGTCAGATTTGAAGAATCCTCACCTGCTGATTTCTATTTTCTAGGTAAGTTTTAAACCATTGCAAAGGAGAACCCCGTACGCCATAAAGTAGTTTCTTAATTAAGATTTTATGATTAAAACAATCAAAGACCTTTGCGAAGTCACAAAATACTAAAGCTGTGAAAAGTTTATCATTAAGTGATGTATATATTTTATTAAGAACGGAAAACACTGCGTCACTAGTGCATTTTTAGGTAGGAAATCATACTGATGAGGTGTTAGGATGTTTTTTTTTTGAATGAAAGGTCAGTAGGCGATTTTTCATTAGCCTTTCTATTATGTTCGATAAGATATGTAATAAAGCAATAGGTCTATAGTTACAGGTTTCGGTTTTGTCGCCACCCTTATGAATATGGCATTATTATAAAAACCAGTAAATGGTTTAAACACTCCTACATCTACTGCTTAAAGTTTTGATAATGTTTGAGGATAAAGAGTTAATATATACACTCTAGTAGCTTTCGCTTTGTTTACTGCTTCTATGGACTTACGAAACTCGTGGTCCACAATCGTTCAACTTTTAACAATACAAGTTGCACAATTTGAATACAAAACAGGTTTCAAAATGTTGCTTAAACTTGCTCACAAATTATTAAAGTAAGCTATAAAAAACTACGGTACCCTGCAGGACTCCATGCTTCACTGTTTATTAGAACTCGAGAAGATGGATGCATGAATTGACCGCTGACTTCTTTATCACTCGGTAAGAAAGAATCAACTTTACTCTCAGTACAAGTTTATGAAATAAAAATGCTTTGGCTTCTTGTGAGATTTCTCAGATCTTATTTATATAAAACTACTGTCTCATATTCCGTAATCAGGAAATCTGCTTAAGGTCTAATCCTACCCCTCCTTCGTTCTCGCCTTGTAGGATTAGTTGAGAGACTGTTTATTTTGATACTTTAAGAATGTGACCGATATTGCCGTCTATACATAATATATTTATCTTTAGTTTAAACTCGTTTTACCAAGATATGAGGCGTTTTCAGAATTATTTTTTTAAGGTAATAGACTAGAAAAATAATTAATTCGTATTTCAGCGTTTGTAAGGTTATAGACAACATTTACATTCTTCTAGTAAATGCGCTATTACCATTTAGTCACGCTGGATATTTATGGAATTTTTATTTTATTAATGTCTCCTATCAAGTTTTTATCAAATTCTCGCGTTAATTATGCTTATGTTTGTGACGTATATTCATAAAAGTAAGAGACAGAGACATATTAATACAAAAGGATATTGCATAGGTTTCTATCAATAGAAATGATTTCACTTACCGAAGATGGGCATGTGGCCTCTAAACTGTGAAATGTTTCCAATTAAATTATACCCCGTGAAGGGTTATTCGACAATAACTGAATTAATTAATTGGATTTCAACTTTTTAATTAAAATTTGAGCCAAACTCAAAATAAATTCATCAATTTCATCTCAAAAGGAAAAAAAGGAAGTGAAAAAGAGGCAGAAGGTAATAAAGAATATCCACTTATACTTTCCCATAATTGATTGAGTAAAACATATTTTAAAGAAGTGAAAAAAACTGGAGATTTAACAATATAAAAATACGAATTTAAATATAAATGTTATGAAGAAACAATATTATTTTGTTAAAGGCAGATTTTAATAAACGAATAAACTGAAACTGTGAGTTTTTTATTTAAAAACTAAATTAATAGCTTGTTACAGATTGAATAAATTTAAATTACTTCTTTTAAAATATTTCAGGCTTATTTGTCTCAAATCGCTTATTTTTAACTTCGGCTCACTCGTGCGCTTATTGTACCTAAAACCACTGAAGTGACAAGCCCTTGAATTAATAAGTACAATTTGAGATGCCTGTCGATGTACACATGCCGTATATGCCGCAAAATCCGCTAATTATAATTTACTGTTACATAAACATATATGTGTAATCGGGCATTTTGTATATACCGCTGCTACTAGAATCAACATCGTTCCAGAGACGGATTTATGCAATAACAGGTAAGCGTGTTTGGGACTCGTTGACTTGGATTTTTTTCTGATTGTTTAAAACAAGCCCGTTTGGTAGTATTCCATTCATTCTACAACATAGCTAGATTTTTACTATCAAACTCACCCGTAATAACATAAGTTACCTACTTCAATATGCATGATACGGCAGGGGGAATTTGTTCTAGGACCTTGGGAGTCGAAGAAGACCCTGGTTTTATTTACCCAAAATATGATATACTTTTATAATTATTATTTTCATATGATCAATTTTTACTAGACCTTCTATTATTAATAAACGTAACCGCGGATTTTTTTCTTCTCACCGAAAGTGTGGGGCTATAAAAAACATTATTATTGTATAAACTTATACAATATATATTTGTAGGAAACTATTAGATTCCCACAAAAACACAAATATTTTTACCATTGTTCACAACTATTGTCTTATTTAACGCTTATACCAAGTTAGACTACAAGCTTTATCTTAGCGGAGACAGGATGTGTTTCCTGCTGTTTTCAGAATGGCACGACTGCAATTTACACTTAGACAGGAATAGTGTTCAGCAGTTATTGTGTATTTTCTCCACTCATTGTCATTTTTGGTGTCCTCGAAAAGGCGACAACAAACTTTTAAAAACTAAAGTTTTATGCTAGTGACAATCCATTTTTCTTTTAGTGATGTACAGGGTTTATCTAACTTTAGTTAGATGTTATTTCGTTTATTTTTGACAAAAATACTTTGTTTTATAACTGGAATTCAGTTGAATTTATTTAATTTCGCGTAATTTTTTTGTTTTATCTCATAACAACAGAACCAGAGACGTAATAAACAAATTCCTAGTGAAGAATAAAATTTAATCTATTCTTCAGTAAAACAAAATTAACGATTTATGTCCTTTGAAACTTTCAGATAGACATTTATTCCATTTAGTTTAACAGTCCACGGTAAATTGTATCTAATATCTAATGCAGTGGTTCTCAACCGTTTTTTTGTCGCGGCACATTTTTAACAATTTCAAAATTTGACGGCACAAAGTTTAAAAATAAATAAAAAAAAGCGTTATAATTTTTACTATATACATTTCTAAAATTTGGCGGCACACAAAAGTGCCGCGGCACAGAGCTTGAGAGTAACTGATCTAATGTGTATTAACTATAGACACCCGCTGATAGTCTAATAGGGGTGAAACAATTTTGGGACAAGACTTGTTGCTTTTGTTAGTCTACAACCAGTGTAGTGCGGTTTTCGCAGGGTTTTTATTTGGCCAGTGTCCAGCCTTAATTCTTAACGGTAGAGTTCTTAATAAATGCTTGATAAATAATTAACGGAGATTCTTTTTATAATATAAGTACTCAACCAAGGATCATCTTGCCCATAATAAAATTTAGAAAACGTTTTACAAAATATGATTCAGGGAAAAGTAGAAGGAAAGGGGACCAGGCAGAACGCGAATTTTTTGGCTTGCCAATCCGCAAGTGGTACGGCATCAACACCACAGAATAAAGTATGTATAGCGATGATGGTCGCCAATGTTCGGAAAAGAATTTGACAATAGAAGAAGAATGCTCGTCCTTAAGTGGTGGATGTTTGAATAACTGATAGCTCTCGGCCCAAGAAAAATATCCACCTACCACATTAGGTTCAGTTAAATATTCTTTTTATTTTTTTTCATTCGTAATTTTTAATCGTGACTACAAATCAAGATCTCTTGCGTTAGACCACCTCTTGTTTAATTTATATCTAATAATAAAGAAATGTAAACGAAATAATTATTTTGAATTAAACTAAGAGCAACGAATTTGGCGTTTCATTTCTCAACAAAAAGACAAGAGATTGTATTAATTAAGTTGATACCTTGAATCAAGACACATCCACTTTGTGGTTTACATTTCCCTATTTCAAGATAGACCTAGTGCGGGCCTAACTGTGTAAAAGAAGGTAACTCCCCTAGTGGGATTGCACTTGAGCAAACAAATCGTACCAGCTGCAGTTAGTATTGTTACTTGCACTTCTAAGGTCAGTTGTAGCGTTTCAATACGTCTGGATTTAAAAATTTATTTCTCCAAAATGGGTCATCAATTTGACAATCACGATTTTAAAAATGTAAAAAAATAGTTGATTGGGCTTATTTATAGGTGGACCATATTTTTAAAACTTTGTTTTTAGACCCTATTGATGAGTATCTTCAAATAAAGTTGTTTTATTAAAGAGGAGCTACAAAACAACGACGGGGGTTTTACGGACACTGTATGCTTACAGGGTGTCCAACGACTATTCCCTCGTTCTCTTGTGCCTAAACGGTACAAGACATTAGCTTGATTTTTTGGTGACATATGTAAATTGATAAGATCTACTTGTTTAAATTATTTGTAATTATACATGGTGATCCAGAAAATTGTAATTTATCAAAGTTAGGTTTTTTAAATGGAATACCCTGTATTTTATGATATTTTCAGATTATACGTTAAAAACTAAGTCAACTTTATTCAACGTGCCCTATATCTATCTCTTACCAATTTTGAGAAAATCGTGATTTTAAGAAAAATATTCTATTTAAACAAGAACTAAAAACACGGAAACCTCTTGCTTTCAGTAACATAAATTTATATCGATTTATTCTGACTTTTAGGGCTTTCATTTGTACTATGTAGGATTGCGACATTTTGCACAGGGTGTTTAGGAAAAGGATTCTAATTTTATATTTTTCAAACACCAAAAACTCACTTAACTTAAATGGACCACCCTGTATTTTTTTATCCTGTGTGAAATAATTGTTCATTTTCTATCAAAAACTGTGAGTAATGCATATGTATAAAATTAAAGATTAAAAAGTTATTAGGATTTTTCTCTAAAATTTCTGTGAACGTAATGTTTCCTATTGAAGTACGCCATGGTTTTAAACTCATCTAGTTAGCGGATGTCCATAATAATCTGTCAAATACCTACTGTCTAAATTATTAATTTATTTTCAGTAGTGGTATAGTTTTCAATAGTAGTATTTTCAATAGACATTATTAAAGATTAACAAAATGAAACACTATTCTCAAGAAGAAAGAGTGGACATGACCTTTATCCTAGGTGAATGTTTTAGAAATTGTTTGTTAGCGTCAAGGGTGTACGCATAAAAGTATCCCGATCGACCACATTCAGACAAAAGGGCGTTTGAGGACCTGCTACAAACTTTTAGTCAAACTGGTAGTGTATACTACAAAAAACCTACCAAAGCAAAGTATATTGTAAATAATGAGGAGAATGAGGTCTTAGTTTCAGAATCAGTAGTTGAAAATACAAATGTCAGTTTAAGAGAAATTTCTAGACAAACTGGAATTAGTAAAACAAGTGTTTGCAGAATTTTGAAAAAACATAAGTACCATCCTTATCATATACAACTTCACCAGAATTTATATGGACGAAACTTTCAACGGATGTTTGTTTATGGAGTCTTGAAAAAGTTGGGAAAGATGATGAATTCTTTAAATATGTTTTATTTACCGACGAATCCAATTTCCACAACAACGGCTTGGTAAACCGACATAACTTTCTTAAAATCACGATTTTCTCAATATTGGTAAGAGATCGATATAGGGAACATCGAATAAAGTTGACTTAGTTTTTAACGTAAAATCAATCTAAACATTTCATAAAACACAGGGTGTTCCATTTAAAAAACCTAACTTTGATAAATTACAATTTTCTGGATCACCGTGTATAGTTAACAATAATATAAACAAGTACATCTTATCAATTTAGACATGCCACCAAAAAGTTAAGCTGATATTTTGTACCATTTAGGCACAAGAGAACGAAGGAATAGTCGTGGGACTCCCCGTATAGGCAGCTAGTAGGGTTATTAAAGATTAACAAAATGAAACACTATTCTCAAGAAGAAAGAGTGGACATGACCTTTATCCTAGGTGAATGTTTTAGAAATTGTTTGTTAGCGTCAAGGGTGTATGCATAAAAGTATCCCGATCGACCACATTCAGACAAAAGGGCGTTTGAGGACCTGCTACAAACTTTTAGTCAAACTGGTAGTGTATACTACAAAAAACCTACCAAAGCAAAGTATATTGTAAATAATGAGGAGAATGAGGTCTTAGTTTCAGAATCAGTAGTTGAAAATACAAATGTCAGTTTAAGAGAAATTTCTAGACAAACTGGAATTAGTAAAACAAGTGTTTGCAGAATTTTGAAAAAACATAAGTACCATCCTTATCATATACAACTTTACCAGAATTTATATGGACGAAACTTTCAACGGATGTTATATTTTTGTTTATGGAGTCTTGAAAAATGATGAATTCTTTAAATATGTTTTATTTACCGACGAATCCAATTTCCACAACAACGGCTTGGTAAACCGACATAACTTTCTTAAAATCACGATTTTCTCAATATTGGTAAGAGATCGATATAGGGAACATCGAATAAAGTTGACTTAGTTTTTAACGTAAAATCAATCTAAACATTTCATAAAACACAGGGTGTTCCATTTAAAAAACCTAACTTTGATAAATTACAATTTTCTGGATCACCGTGTATAGTTAACAATAATATAAACAAGTACATCTTATCAATTTAGACATGTCACCAAAAAGTTAAGCTGATATTTTGTACCATTTAGGCACAAGAGAACGAAGGAATAGTCGTGGGACTCCCCGTATAGGCAGCTAGTAGGGTGTCACATGAAGAAGAAGGAAAAAAGTACAAAAACAGGCTTCAAACCACAATCAGAATAGTGGATTCGATAGTTTAAATATTGATGTAAGATCACAGCGCTCAGTTGGCTACTCTCATTTTCTTGGTCTCGTTAAAATGTCTGACTTATAATTGAAATTATATCAATTTTGTTTTTTTTTTACTACTAATAATCCCAGGAACCAAGTAAATTAACCCCTAATTGCAAAACGTAAATTTTCTCACTCTGTATTTTACACAAATCAGATTTAACGCGTACAATCAAAAACAAAGCACACCGAATCCTAATTGAAATCCCCTGAAAGTCGCCTTCAGCTCGTTTTAGAAAATAAAAAGGGATTCAAGTAGAAAAAAGCATTATCAATATCTTTGTTCACACATCTCCAATATTCTGTACAAGTGAAAAACCGCAAAATTCCCTAGACTTATAACAAAGGCAATTCAATCTTGGCCAATTGTTTCACATTGCGTGCGGAACAAACTCCACTATTCTCTGCAGCCGTCGAATATTGTTCTAGCCTGGCGGAACAATAGAAAACCGAATCAATTGGGTGGAAACATCCAATGTTCGTATTTAATGAATAAAGCACTTCTATATTCTGGGAGTGTGTTAGAGAATGATTTAGAATTGCATTGTTTTCTTTTTTGTTTTGGATAGCAATCTGCGCTGCAAATGAGACCGTGTTTCTTTTTGCTGGTACTTTAGAAATTATTATCTATAATTAGCAAACGACACCGAAAAATATAGGGGGGATATGATAGTAATCGACACTGCATTAGTAGACATTCCTTTAAAAAAGTATGTAATCAATTACGCGATAATCTGAATTATCTGGTCATTTATTTATTATACCCTGACAAATAATTGTGTTCTCTGGATGAACGTATCTTTAAATCATACAAATGAATGAATGAATGAATGAATGAATGAATGAATGAATGAATTTTCTTTATTTAGCTTTAGCTAGTTATAACAATGACTTATAATTTTGAACTTAACTGTATGTTACCTAAATACTTATTAATCCTATTTTTAAAGATCCCTAACGTTGGAGCATTTTTTACATTACTGTAATAACGAGCACATTAAAAAAATTTTTTCATGAAGTCAATATTAAAATGGTCCTGGGATCTAAGTGAATGTAAATGTAGATCAGATCTCTTTACGAGTAGTGTACTAAGATAATTTGGAGTCTGGTGATGTATCATTTTGTAAATTAGTATCAAATTCGCCTTTTTAATGCTTTGCTTTGTATATACATTTAGCTGTTCATGCATTTCCCTAATTGACGTGTAAATGTTACAATTTAATATTATCTTTAAACATTTATTTTGCAACATTTATTTTGTAATCCCTTTATGTTTTCTTTAGTAGATGCTAACAATAATTCAATGCAATAATTAAAATGTGGGCGTATTATTGTATTATAAATCAGAGTTTTTGACCATTGCGACAAATTACATGAAATCCTTCCCAAATGATGTTATTTATACAACGTAGGCAAATTTTCGAGTATTTTCCAAGCTGAAATCTACGCCATCGGAAAAAGTGTCCAGTTCAACATAGAAATAAATTTTCGCAGACAAGAGATCATCATCATGTCAGACAGCCAAGCAGCGATTAATGCTTTGAACTCCCACGTAATCAACTCCATGGTTTGGGAGTGCCTAGAAAAACTAAACGAACTAGGCAAGAACAACACTGTTACCCTCCTATGGGTTCCCGGACACACTGGAGTGGAGGGTAATGAAATAGCAGACGCACTCGCAAAAAAGGGGCTGAAACACCATTTCTGGGATCCGAACCCTTCTACTTGATGAACTTGGAAAATAAGCAAATAACAAAAGATCCCAATACTGGATAGGACTACAAGGAATGAGGCAGGCCAAGAGACTACTGGGAAACTATAACCAGAAGAGATCAGACGACTACACCAGTAAAAGTAAAAACAAGCTCAGAATACTAATGGGTTTCCTAACAAGGCACTGCCGGTTGAGAGGGCACCTAAAGAAACTGGAATTAGTAGAGGAAGAAGAATGTAGATTTTGCGAGGAATTCTCTCCCAGAATACATTACTCTGCAAAATCCAAGGGTACGATACCTCGGATAATATCAAATAGAAGAGGGAGATCTACCTAACCTGAAGCCTACCGACATCCTGAACTTTGAAAGCAATAGGACTGGAGGAACTGCTCTAATCGTTGAGACATCCTTAACGAATTGGCAGTAGAAGGCGGCACAATAGATCTTATCGGTCGCAGTGTATCGACACCCCATCAACAGATAGATAGATATATAGATCCATCAATACTCCTCAAAGTATCATTATTTTTATCTCAAATATTGTTCCTTCCTTTATCACTATCATCACGTCTATCTCTTTCATTTTAATTATCTCTAGTATCTTACCTCTCTTTATTTTTGTTCTTATTTCCACCTTTGACAGAGGTGCTGAAGTCCCTACTCTCATGCCTTGTACTATTTCTCTTTATTAAATTTTTTCCATACACTCGGTCCAGACTAGCAAATAACAGAGCAGATCTCTATATTGGCGTATAATAAATATCTTAGCCCGGTTAGGTGATATTTTTAATGCGATTATAAAAACGTTTTAAAAATGTTTATCAACTTAATATGCCTTTCTACCTTTTTACAGTAAAAACCTTTTAAAACATGAAAGGTGCCACAAAAACTATGACTCTTACTGAAATATAACTTTAACTGAAGCAAACACTGTGAAAAGACGATAAAATATGTGGCACTTAGGATAAATTCGCTACATGTTTATAGTATTTTACGGTAAACTTTATCTGACCGCAGTCGAGAGTAGCGACTTCTACAGGCAAAGTAGTGAATTAGAGTTGTAGCCCTCGACGATGATGAGAAAAGTTTTACCCTTCTCTCGGGCAACGACCACTTGAAATATAATGACGACAAAAAAGAGAGAAATAAATGCATTTAGGACTTAACGATGTAACTTTCTAAACTCGGGACGAAATAGTTGAAATAAATGTTTTTAAAAGTCCCCTAATTCCGTCTGTTTTCAAGAGGGTGAGTTGAGACACTCCTACATAAAATGAAGTTAGAATAATGATACTATTATCAACCAGCGTAATAGTGTGTGTACTTGTTCATTCAATGACTAATAAAACAACAAATTTTAGGCAAAATTCCACATTATTCATCAACATATGCTCTTTCAAGAGTGATTCATTCACTCCAACGCTTCTCTATCATTTCGATGCCTTGTTTGTAGAACGATCTTGTCACTGTTGCATTGTCTTGGCAAAAAGAGCACTTTTCAACTTAATTTGGGGTCTTTTTTCGCAATTTCTTCCTTCAAATGCACCAATCTTGCAATGAAATATTCGCATAGTGACTTTTTTCAAGTAATCAATGAATAAAATACAGCGCGATTCCCAAAATACGAAAGCTATGGTATTGTTTTCTAACTCTGGAATATCACATATGTACAGCAAGTATAGAACAGGTCCTAGAACACTTCCTTGCGGTACTCAAGCGTTAATTTCTTTAAGATCGGAATAGGCTTCTTCTTGCCTAATTCTAAAGTATCTTTCCGATATATATGAATGGAGGATATCTGTATATTATTTTGGAAGGAAAAGCTTGAGCTTATGCATTAAGCCTTCAAGCCAAACCGTATCAAACGCTTGTGCTACATCAAGAAAGATAGTAGCACAAATGTTTTTCTCTTCTAATGATTTCTCTATAATGTTGGTTATTATATGAACTTTTTTCGGATTGATATTTTCTTTTATTTCGGTAATTACTTCTTTGGGAGAGGTATATTATTGATCAATCGGTAGATGTTCTTCCAGAGTGGGTTCTTCATCTTGATCTTCATGAGGTTGAAAGATTTTTTCTAGATGATTTGCAAATCTTGTTGCTATTTCTTCATTATTTCTAGCCCATTTACCATCTTCCAATCTGACAGGTGGTATTCGCATTATGGGTCTTTTCAATCTGTTAGTAGCTTTCCAGAGCGAATAATCAGTACTGCTGTCGTCTGTCAATTCTCTTATGTAAATACTAATCGATTCTTCTTTAATTTGTTGTATTTCTCTTTTAAGTCTTTGGGTAGCATTCTTGAGTATAGTTTTATCCTGTTGGGCTCTAGTTTGCTGCCATTTTCTTCTAAGCTTTCTTTTTTCAGAGATTAGTTCCCTTCTTTCTCTAGGATAGTTGTTTCCTACCGTCCTTCTATTAATAGCAGGTGTAGTTTCCCAAGCTGCTTGTTGGATATTCGTCGTCTAGTTGTTGTTTATTTCTTAAAGGAATAGGAATTTTTTTGTTCTAGGATGATTTTGAAGCTTTTCCAATCTGTTAATTTGTTAGTCAATGTAGGGTTATTTTCTTTTTTAATGTTTTCACTAAGCGTTAAGATGATAGGGGAATGATCAGAATTCATGTCCCATCCTTCTTCTATTTCTAAAAAGTTGGCTGATCTGTTTTTGATTATAAAGAAATCAATAAGGTCTGGAATCTTGTTGGGATCGGTTGGCCAATAGGTAGGCTTTCACACTTATATTCTTTCATTGCTTCTAAAAGTTCTTTACCTTTAGTGGTCGTTAATCTAGATCCCCAGTGGGTATTTTTGGCATTAAAGTCACCGCCAATAATAAATTTGTTTCCCTGATTAGATACGAAATCTCTATATTGGTTTTTCTTCAAAGAATATCTTGGTGGGCAATAGGTAGCAACTAGAGTAATCCGAGATTATCTAATGCTCACACTCACTGCAGTATCCTGGATTTCTCTGGTCTTATATTCTATTTCTTCATTATGTAATATATAGATATTATCCTTAATTATTACGGCAATTCCACCTCTCGCTGCATTGTAAGGATGGTTAGTATTATAAATTTAATATGTGACTGAGTAGTAAAATGCGTTTCAGAAATAAGACACGCATTTAATTTATTTACATCTAGCATTGCTTGCAATTCAATTATTTTGAAATTAGCCATTCCTCTACTTTGGAATAGCTCCTTTGGCACTATGTTCCAAACGAGTTAATCGTACATCAATTTTTTGGAATAACTGCTCCTGTTTCTTAAGTTGTTCTAAGCTCAATTGTAAAGTCGGGTCAGTAGATGATTTAATTTGTGTTCTAACATTATTATTTTTACTGGCATTTGATGGTCCTGCAGCAGCTTTGTTGTAGGAAGATGGCCTATTTTCACTTTTTTGAACTTGATTTCCGTTATTCCTTCTTTGAACTGAAGAGTCAGTTCTTACCTGTTGAACTGGTACTGGTTGTCTAGGTAAAGATGGTTTCTTCATAGGTAGTATCAACTCTAAATGCTTTCTTGTAGTTTGTGGTAATCGCTTTATGTTTTATTAACGGGCATTTCCAAGGCTAGCTAGTTATTAAGATCACTTCGTAGGTTAACAAGTAGGTAAATATCACTACTTCCATTTTATTTTTACCGATTTAAACAAAACTAAATAATGCACTTTTGCTTAACCCGCCACTGTTAATAACAAAAAATGTCTTTTATTCCCCTCAAATCACGTCCACAATTAATACGAACCAACGTGTGCACAAAAATAAATAATAAAAAATGTAATCTCGAAAAAGGTTTTCGGAGTATCACAAATGTTTACCTCATATATTATTCAACGATGCATAGCGTCCACCTTAACTTTAGCGACATATAAACCGGTAAGCGTGGGTTTAACACCCCGAAACAGAATAAATATTTAGAAAGAGAGTTATGAAACGTTCTATCACTGTCACTTTCAGAATTTTTATTTCATGAAACAACTAAAAAAATGGCTTTAGGCTGTTGTCTGAGTCATTTAAAATTTGAATTTCTGTGACCTTCTGTCTCGTATTTATGCAGTGAACTTCATAGAAAATACAGCTAATGTCAACATTGAAGCTCACAGTGAACAAAAAGAGCATTCAGAACATTTATTTTTTAATCGAGTGATAGCCCGCCAAATCTTCAAGCGATCCTAGCGTCAATTAGTGACGAAACGTCGTGATTGGTGGCACACTTGATGGGTTGGCGATCAAAGCATATTAGCCCCGGCCAGAAGAGTTCCAGTGAAATTCCATAACTCAATATTTTTTTTGTGTTGATGTGATGATCAAATGCATTGTTTTAGAGTTTTGGCGCATGTCTCTAAACGCAACTTGTTTACTTTAGAGTTGTAACTGTGCATTTAACTAACTATGGCTCGAAGTCACGGCCAAATCGTGTATGACTTTTAAATCACTAGCGTAGATGGGTTTACTAATTATACAATTTGAATTTATTTAGTAATTTTATTTTATTAGATATTAGCTAGTGTCTGAGTGTAAATTAAAAATACGTTGGGTTTTCCAACATACCTTTCAATTTAAAAAGCTTCTAGCGTCACTGAAGAAAGAATAATAGTATGTAAGGATGATTATTTTGTTAAAGGCAATTCAAGTTATTGCAGATGTCAAGGAATGTGTGTACAAATGAGGATCATCATTGCAATTTCTTCTTTTAGTGATGAGTTTTTCTATCAAAGACATTGACAGGACTATTAAAATAAAAAAGGTATAATCGAAATTCTCAAACTCTATTACTCTCAACCTCTATTAAATACAGTTTAATTTAGTTTTGTTTTCTTACTATGAAACCGAATTGTTTCACCTAATATTACATATTCCATGTTAGCTCGTCTCTGAGGAAATCTGATGTCAACATAGTTTCGACGCTGCGAGGTTTTGGATATAGGGGGCGTAGGGGATTCTAAGGATGCGACGTAGCTCCCCTTTGTGGCACTTTTGCTTATTCCTGTCAGCGTGGCACAGAAAATTGCAACGTTTGATATTATTCTTTTATTTCTTACAAGCTTTCAAATTTTATGCCCTACTGGTTATAGGAAAAAAAGAAAGTTTACGTGGAATATATTTAAAGCGTGTACAGCACAGCATTGACTTCGGGTACGGAATATGTCGTACAGCAAATATATTTAAAAAAAATTCTTCATATAAAAACAGTAAACAGCTCTGGTCAGAAAGAAAAATTACTTTTAAATTTGCATTATTAGATATGGAGGGTTCGTATGTATATTAAACTTTGTTTTAATTTTGAAAAATCATTTTTTATTCTAGTAAATTCATTTAACAAAACTTATTTCACGATTACATACGGAAAATTAATATTCTACACTTTTTGAAATCGGTTATATTTAAAATACGTAAAAATAAATATCATTCGTTCATGCTGTTCAAATAAAATTAAATAAATACCGTTGTATTGTTATTTGAATCTACCAGCAAAGAAGGGAACAAACAGAAGAAGAAAAAAAAACCAAATTTGTTGACGTATTCTGTTTTAGCCTCCTTTTAATTAAGCGAAACTCAAAGTATCGGTTATCATAATGGGGGAATAAAGAGTAAAATTTGAATTTGTTGGAGTTTAAAAAGATTATTATCTACAATTTAGTTATGTAAGTTATTTTTAGTTTTTTCGTTTCTCTGTTTTGATTATTATTATAATGATGATCACAAGGTTTACTTGGGTTTCAATTAAATTGTACATTTTATGATCCGTTTCCTTAGAATGTAGAAAGTAACAGAGGGGATGTGCTCCATTACTTGCAAAAGTTATCTACTCGTTGGAACCTCCACAAATTAGATAGCTTTGGAACCTTGAACCTTGCACCTTGAATGTTGAAACGTCTACTATACTTCATCCAAAACCAAGCGGCCAACGTTTGTTTATTTATCAGCGCGTGATCAAATTGGAAATATTATTCCTATTGGTCAAAGTGGAAGGCAGGCCGTGTTTGTATATTATAGAGTCTGCAGAACCGCATTAAGTAGATTGGCGCCAATAACTGACTTACAATTACACTTAACAGAGAATTAGATGATTATACAAGATTATTAATATCTTAAGTACTCTATATTTATTTGGTTAGTTTATAATTGTGTGATTTAATTTATTTTTTAATTACTTCTTATGAATATAATTACGCCTTAATGTTATATTTCTTAGTTAGTTGTTTGCGAATGGTTGTAGAGAACTGATTCTTTTGCTTTTTCTGTCGGAAATTGGATTGTCGTGTTTTGAACAATTAGTTTTTAAAATATGTCAAGTACATACCGCTGATGAAACGCATGTTGACGTCCTCCAAAAACAAGACGTCTGAAACGATTTATATTATAATTATTTTTGCGGGAGATAAAAAAACAGTTTTTAATGTTTTTTACGATAATTTTGAGGTTATGTTGAAAAATGATTAATATAAAAGATTTAGATTTTGTAATTATCTAAAACTTTTATACATAGGATTCATATTTCAGCCATAAATCGTAAAAAACCAATATCCAACCCTCAAAAACGTATATTTCGCTACCCCCACCTCTCTTGCGGAACTTTTACTCAGTCGTCTTGATTTTTCTTAATTTACTTATAATTTACCCTAAATTTCACGTCGTTTTTTCCAGCCAGAAATAGAATATTATTATTAACAACAATAATGACATAATGAAATAGTTAACGGGTAAAAATATATAATATTAAATTAAAAACTCTGTAGAAAAAATTAATCATTACTGAGACTTGTGACCATAGATGTTTTTTTATCAACACTTTTAAAATAAAATTTATGAGTACGTCTCTGCGGGTCGGCGTGATCACTGCGTGTCTGCAATGTTTACGTTCTCCTCTGCGGTTTGGATGAAGTATAGAGTAATAAAACTACAAATGATGTGAAATAAGTAAAATCACAGCTCCAAAGAAATACGACATTAGAAAATGTCACACACTGCACCACCGGTTGGACTTCAAACAACTACTTCTACTTTCCCAACAGGTATTAAATTACAGACGCGGGTGGAACCCGAATCCTTTCGGGACTTATTGTGCCTCATCAGTAAGAAGTAGACCAGCTCGACATCGTATCTCTAAACGATGTCTGAAAACTGCATTGGACCCACCAGATATTTAAAACAACTGGTTGAGTCGAAGTAAGTGGGGGAGAGCCCAACGCCATCTTCACTTTAATAACAAAATTAAAGTTTGCAATTACCTATATAGAAAACTGTATCGCATGAAGATATGAAATATTTTGGAACCAAAATATTTTATTGGGAGTAATAAAATAAAAGGCAACGAGGAAGCAGGCGCCCTGGCAAGGAAAGTCTCAGCAACTGTTTTTACTGGCCCTGAACCGGCGTTTGGCATTCCTACATCCTCGGTACGACACTCGCTGACTAGGTGGATGTTAAAAGAACACCTTTCGCACTGGGATCTCGTGCCGGGCCAACAAAACAGTAAACGAATGGTTAAAGCGCCATCAAAAGTACTGACAGGTGATATTCTGAATCTAAGCAGAAATCAAATAAGGCATGTCACGGGACTAATAACCGGACATTGTCACCTTAGTGAACACCTACATAAAATGGGCACCTTTCAAGATGAACCCATATGTAGACTATGCAATGAGGAGGATAAAACAGCTTCTCATATCACACTAGAGTGCCAGGCACTCACGCACTGGAGGTATAACCTACTGGGGCCGGTAAACCCACAGGAGGACTTTCCAAAAGAAAACCTGGTGAAAAGGCTACTCAGCCTGATAAAGGTAATAAACCTCTTCACCTGAACATAACGATGTAACTGACATAGTACAATAAGTCTTAACGCTGCAGTATTGAGGCATTTATAAACCTGTCGTCTTAGTCAATCAATGAATCAATAAAACTGTACAAATTATGTGAAATAAGTAAAATCACAGCTCACAAGAAATACGACATTAGAAAATGTCCTTTAATTCTGTTTTATAGTTACCCTATGCTGTCCCTGTTTTTTGTTTTGTTGTTTAAATAAACTATTTATAAAAATATCCATTTTAATTGAACTTTCAGTAGATGTGACCCAGCAAATTGGTCTCTAAGAATAGGAGAGTCCTTTTAGTAAATAATATTTGGAGCTCGCTCTCTTTAGAGCTTTAAAAACTAAACTGAACCATTACTACAAATAGTTTTTTCGATGAATTGTGGTACATTGTACAAATCGTCCATAAAGCAATTTCCATAACTTGCACTATCTATGAAAAATATTACCGGGAAATAAAAGCATTCAAATCTGGTGATAAAATTAGGAATGAATCAGTCACATACGTTATCGGTTTCTATTGAAATATCCTAATACAGATATACAGGCAGGTTGTCAGTTCGGCTGATACTCATGAAACATATTACACTCATCAGGTGTCAAATGGGATGAGAGCTGACATAAACTGATAATCTAAACGGACTTTATGACGGGTCGTGATATTTTTCCTTGTTTGTTTTTGCCCGATTCGTTGAATATCAGGCGTTAAAGTAATGCAATGAAAAGCGTAATGGAAACGATGTACGAAATAATCGAAATTAGGGGGTCAGAATCCTGGAAGGGTAATAATCTTTTGTGATTGTGTGACTATAATTCTAGCAGCTCTGGATTCTGGAGTATATTAAAACAAAATAAAGAACCTCTGCCTTAGAAACTCAAGCGTGGGAATCGAAATCCTGAAAGTATACGTCGCTTCGTTCATGGTACGTTATGTAGATGTGGAAATCATAACATTTTTAACACATTTTATTATCATTTTAGGATCAGGAGAATAGCTCAGGTCAGGTTGAAAATCGGTAATTCTGGGAAGAGAAAGATTTGTGTTTGAAAATATTCAACATATAATTTATACGCCAATGGCGATGTTTAGCCATTGTTAGCCAAAACAAAGTATGTGCACACGACCCCAATTTTTAAAACTAACTTCAACGTTATGAATCTACCTATATCTACCGCTTGGCCTTCAACAAGCAGGTGGATAGAACGTCTTCCATTGGTGCAGTTACGATCATTGCGTAGGCGACAAACTACCCCATTGCCGAGGAGAGTAAAGGGAAGAAAGGCATGAATAAAGTCAATTACCATGTTACAAATCAGTAGCAATCAAGCTCTCAAAAGAATGAGTCGTCAGCACTCTAGTCGCGACTTTACACTCTAAAACAAATCTTTACTCTACAATCAATCAAACCAATTTTAAATTCTTGTTTTTTTTAGCAATTGCATAATACACCTTAAGTTATTGGAAATTGTTGAATGTTGAGAATTGTGAACTATGTCAAAGTTTTATTTTGTTAATATATAAACAGTGACTACTTCGTTTTATTCCTACATCCAATCCTGCAATGACGCCTGTGAGGAAACCAGCTAACTTTCAAATAGACAGTCCACTTTCGTTCTGACTGGCCGATAGTCAAAAACTTAAGGGATTAGAGTAAGGATACGAATCTCTCCAACTCTCCAACAATTTGTGATGTGTCTAGCCAGATATGAGGAATTGTTATATGTACAACCCCAATAGTTTTTAGTTGTAAAACTTTCGCTTGTTCAAAAATTTTATAATAGTCAAATTTTTGTTATGTACGAATAGTAAATTATTTTTACTTATGGCATTAGTCTAGTTAGTTTCCTTTTTTTTTACTTTTTATACACTTTAAATCCATTTTTGGTTCAGTTTTCCTTCTTCACCCTAATAGAGATCAAACTTGTTTCATATTTGAACTGTACAGAACTACATTAATCTCAACTCCTTTCGTTTTGATTGGTCGGTAGACCTTTTCCTAAAACAGAATTGCAGGTACTTTTAGTCAAACTAACCGGTTTCCAAATAATTATATCATCTGGAAGCGCAAGTTATAATTCAATTCCATTCAACCGTCAATTCTTTATTTAATAATTCGGTTAAGTGTTTTAAATTTTCTTTTTGCTTTCGCGTCCACTTCGAGAAATTGGTGGTCGTTAAAAAAAAAGTAAGCAAACTTTTATTATTATTTTAGGGCACTACAACCCAAAATGCTCATTGTCTGTCGTAAGAAGGATAGTCAAACAGTTTTAAAAGAAAAAAAGACAAGTAAAAATTAAAGTTCTTTAGTAATGAACCTTTATATGGTTGGGTATCACTACCTCCTAGATTATAAGAAAAATATAATCATTTTTTTCTATTTAACCCGTTCGCTGCTGATTGACGACATTTGTCGTCATTTGTTGCCCATCGACAAGTGTCATTTTGCAGTGCATCCTAAATCCCAGAATAGTTAACTACACAGAAGGGAAGGCTTGTCTATTTCAGGGGGTCAATTTCTTCTGCGCATGTTCGCAATCGCCATGTTCTTAGTGGCAAAACTGTCACGCATTTTAGTCGTTTCGTCAGTATCTTAGATACAAGTTCTGTTGCGTTGTTGCTGTAGTTATTTCATATTATTGTTTTTTGGATTGTTTGTCATTTTTGTGTGTATTTATTTGTGTATATCGTTTTTCTATTACAACTATTATAGTGTATAGTGATATGGCTCTTATAACAAAACGAAAAAGATGTGCTTATCGCCCATGCTCGCCCCCAGTAGACGAAGAAACAAGTTCTTTTCCATTCCCCAATTTTTGCAACATTGCATCTGTTATCCTTTTCTTAGTGTACTACCAACGCTACCTGCACGTTACAAATTTATTCAGTTTTCTCAGTGTAGCTAGAAGAGGCAGAGACGTCAACCGTCATCGAAAATATGACACCCACTAGATCAAAGATACCGACACAAGCCTTCCCTTCTGTGTAGTTAATTATTCTGGGCCTAAATCGCTTCTGCTGCCGTGAGCACTGCGGGCAAGCACTTCTAAGGGTAAAAACACAGTGGAGCAGTGCAGATCGCTGGTAGCCTAGATGGTCGCTTACTCGCTTACAGCGATGTAGAATTAAAACGTGATTCCTTACGGGCGTGTACATGGTAGAGCATAGCAGTTAGCTGGGATAATAGCAGTGAGCTTAGCCGTAAGCTGACATAATTCCCAAGTCGATGTTTACATTGCTTAGAGCGAGGATGCCCCGGCTCGCGCAGGCGCATTGACACATTTTATGTGACTTTAAATAATACCATTTTCTAAAAACACAATATAATTAATAATAGGTGATTAGATCTTAAAGCTAAATAGATTGGCAATTCAATTTTATTATTATTAAGATAATATGTAGAATGTAGCGTAAGTTATACAACCAAAATTAAGTGGTATGTGTAATTTAATTCTGCCGAAGAGTAAAGAAATTATACACATTCATTTTTTTTAAGCAAGACTATATTAACACTTTTGTATGTTGAATGTATGCCTCCTTTCACTTTCAAAAAGTAATTAAACATATAACCAATCCCACTCCATACAAAACGTAACTATTTTGAATATTTAAAATTAATTAATGGAGACACAATGTTTTTAAGTAGGTATGCAACAAAAAGTTTATTATATGTTTTTATTGTTTAAATATAAAGTCGGCTCCACACATTGGCCATGGGATGTGGCATACGTCACATGGCCAATGTGTGGATGAATAAGTTGGCGCTTGTGAATGGGCTGGTGGAGGTTGGCACATGCATTGGCGACTGGGCATAAAGTTGTCGGTTTTCTGTCCCGCTTCAAAAGAATTGGCGCATGCTCCCACATGACAAGTTCTCCCTCCACACATTGGCCATATATTTATTATGTTTATTATCAGTTTTTGTTATCCACCATCTTCTTTTTCGACAGGGTTTACTACTTAATAGTTGTACATTGTATGCCGCAGATGCTATATAAAAAGCAGCAACCGCTAGTTCAAGATCAAAATCACCAGACATGTTACCATTGGCTCTACAACTTGTGAACTGAGAGCCAATATTGGCCTGGCCGTGTGAGCCAATGTGTGGAGCCGGCTTTAACTCCATCTTTAACGCGCCAACAAGCGACTGACTGAAGCTCCAGTGTGTGTTTACAGCTTCCTGTCAGGTAACCAGCGAGTAAGCGACCAGCTAGGCTACCAGCGACCTGCCCTGCTCCAATGTGTTTTTACCCTAATACCTACACGTGAGCGCACCAGATGAGATCTTTTGATTCGGCCTCGATCCGTGTCATATTAAGTGTGGAGGGCGTAAGCCAAATAAGTAAACCTGTGATTTATGATTCAGTTGGATTCACTTTGGGATGGGGGATGGAAGTTTTGTATATCAATAATATAGTGCGTTGTTAGTAATGGAAATTTCCAATGAACGTACGTTTGACGACAATTGTCGTTAAGGTTCGGTTTCACGTGACATAAAGTCGTGACTTTTTATGTCATGACATTAGGAGTAGGTAATGTCTCTTTGGTGTTTTCATGTAATTTTAATGCCATGGCATTTCTATGAAGATTAAGATGGCGTCAAGTGAAACTATTTTGGCTGCTATTGCTTCTGGTCTGCCGATCTTTAAATTTCAAGTCTGTTTTATAATGATTCAAAAATTCTTCGACATTCAACTTTTCCATTGCGATTATTGCAAAACATAACTTGCTATTTGTTTGTTTATGCTGCACGTCCTCCTGATACTTAATCCCGAAATGCCACGGCAACCCACGAGAATGAACGAAGCTTCAAAAAATGTCACGATAAATCAAACCTCTCTTGATTCCGCGACAGTACGACATTGTGACTTTTTCAGTTTTCATGAACTAAAATGTCGGGGCATTCACTGTCATGACATAAAAAGTCACGACTTTATGTCACGTGAAAACGAACCTGTAGTCAGCACCCAGAATGATTTATTAGACCTGTATGCACACGCCGACAATTCTCCGCAAGGCCCTTTTGGTACTTGGGCAAGGTAGTCTCTCATTGGTAAATATTTTTTTGTCGGATGTGAACGTATAGTAGAGATAAAAAATTCAATAATTTTATTAGGTCAGCAGCGAACGGGTTGTTGTCAAAAGTTGTTTGATTTCAATAAATTTCAAAATATTAGATCTCTCAAAAAAATATAGGTTTCTTTCGAAAGAGAAAATCTGTTTTGTGATATTAGCACGATATTACAGACTTATCTTGAACTTGTCCAACTAGCGTGGTAGTCAAAAATAAAAGTAAAATACACTTTTATTTTCCATCTTATTTTTAATTAGATTATAGCAGCAAAACGAGCAGCAAATGAAAACGAACTTTTTAAATCTAAAAATGCTTTTCTGCAGAATACTCTTATCTAAGATATTTTCACTTTTCAGTTAAGCTTCTTTCAGGCAAAAGGATTATGCAAAATTAGCTTCAAACAAAAGATAATGCTATTGAAATTTAATCTACTCAGTTTCTATTAATTAAATAAAAACAAATGATACTTCGTTCAAAGCAACAGGTCTCATTAAGGAAACTTAATTAGTGTAAATTTTACGATTTACGATTTTTATTTTAATTCCATTTTCCTAAAATTGATTCTATAAAGCCTCCTGGTTTCATTTCTATCTCAATTTTACTGATATAAATAATATCTTGCGAAAATGTAAAAGTCGCTTACACGTTGACTTTTAGATCGCCTATTCGAAAAAATATGATGACGCGAAATTGGGCATTCTCTTTGACTTTAAAATCCCATCGATTTTTCAGGATAAATAATAAATCACAATTACTGCATAGTAAAGAGAGACTTAGCCCGATATTTCGACAGATCGCTACCTTAAATTGTAACGATATTCTATTGACAAAAAGGTAGCCAATATGAGCCGTAATATGCCAGTTGGCAAAAAGATCCTACCATTCAGTTGGGTAGAAAATATTAAATCAAGAGATTAACTACCCCAACCTTTAATTTCCTTTTAACGTACTTGTAGGTACCTGTTTCAACAAATTGAGAATAGTTATTTGTAGCTTTATTTCGTTCTTTACAAAGCGAAGTGCTCGATGTTAACTTGCAGCCTAAAACATCAAGAGTCGGGGATTTTTTGACTATTTTAGATCGAGAAGACATTATAGTGCTGTCGTGTTTTAAAAACCTAAACTTTTTGTGCCAACCCGGGCATCATGTCTGTCGGGCACCATTTGCAGGTATTCATGGGTACATTCACCACCGAAAATCTTAGCTGTCTGGAATTTGTGGAAGAGCGGGAAAATGGCCCATTGGTCTCAAAAATGTGTTTTTTTTTTCTCCTATTTTCGCCGATATTTCCGAAAATATGACAGTTTTGTTTGGACGAGAACGAAGATCAGTTCATTACCTACAAAAATGATCCTCACCATTTTTGTCAAAAATATGATACTTTTCGACATAACCGGCTCCAAAACGCACCCCCATTTTTAGCTCCTGCCCTAAATTTAGAGAGCACGCTCTAAAGGAATTACACTCCCAAGCGGATTACAAATTTTTTAATAAATCACGTAAAAATTAATATTTTTTCATCTTTCACAGTTCAAATGAAAGAAGGAACCTATAGCTATAATATCATCTTAATTTTTCCTTTTATATATTTCTCTGTATTATTGAAAAACCGGGCCAAAGTTTGTTTTCGCTCGATATTTTGACCCTCCTATAAACTCAGACATATGTATATAAAAATTAAGACGGTGGTCAGTACATCTAAAATTAACAAACTCAAATGATATACGACTGGCCGACTGGCCTATAAATCTCATATTTTTTTCCCAAAAAAAAATTCCAAAATAATTAAGCACAACTACAGTATAATAAGGAAAGACATAAAGAATCCACATTAATCTGGAGAAATCATACAGGGTGGGCCAAACTTCTGTCCTCGGAGGATTACGTCGTTGTGTTAAAAGATAAAACTTTCAAAATTTGTGTGAGCTAGTACGGTTACTGGGTGCACATTTTCAAAATAGTTTCGATTATACAGGGTGTTCCAAAAATTCGTGGAAACACAAATTTACATTTTTTTAAATGGAACATACTATATTTTATACAAGAATCCAAAAGATCTCACCGAGAGCGTTAAAAAAATATAGCATGTTAATATATTATATGGGTGTTTCAAAAAGATATGGCCAATTATTAGCAAAAATTACCCCATCTTTAACACTCTGTAAAACAGTAAATCAAAATAAATCAACAGGTCTTTGTATTCAAATTTTATTCTCATGTCGTTGGCTGTGCTCACTATTAATTACTTTTTTATCTGTTGCTTCTTTAATACAGGGTGAAACAGAACTCAAATCAAGAAATATCTCAAAATTTTCAAATGGATCACCCTATAAGTCTTTTTACAATTTGTTAGTACAATTAATAAGCTTTCAAACGATATAGTATAGTTAGGGTATAAGTTAATGGAAAACTGTAAATGTTTTATGATAACTGAAAAATCATGCATTTTACGTACACAAATTAAATGGTATTAAAGGGTAAACATTTTTTTCTTTTTTTGCCGTTTGGAGAATGGATCCAATATCACCATCGTGTTCAGCATCCTCAAAAACGGGAGATAATGCTGGTTTTCTCGTTTATAGCGAAGAACAAACTTTTCACCATTTAGGGGGTGATTTTTGGCGGTTTGAGGAGTGGAGTCAACTCTAAAAGAATTTTCAACAACGCCATCGTGTCTGGCAACCTTGAAAACGGGGAGTTACGTTAGTTTTGCCGGTGAAAGATACTATTCACTATTTTGGGGGTGGTTTTTGGCCGTTTGGGAGGTAGGGATAACTCGAAACGAATTTCAACCCTGTCCATCGTGGTCAGCATCCTCGAAAACGGGAGAAAGCACAATTTGGGGGCATCAAAAATTATTTGTATTTTTCTTGGTTTTTTCGGCTCACAGAAAAGACTAATAATTCCGAATATCTTTATAAAGGTATGCGGTCCTCTAGTGATAACAGTAAAAAATAGACACATTCAAAATTACGATTACAATTTGTAGAATATTCGAATGCCTTAAAAAACCTAAAATATACTGTACGTTTTATGTAAAAATTTAATACCATATAATTTGTGTACGTAAAATGCATGATTTTTCCGTTATCATAAAATATATATTTTCCATTAACTTATACCCTAACTATACTATATTGTTTGAAAGCTTATTAATTGTACTAACAAACTGTAAAAAACTTATAGGGTGATCCATTTGAAAATTTTGAGATATTGCTTGATTTCTGTTTTACCCTGTATTAAAGAAGCCACAGATAGAAAAGTAATTAATAGTGAACACCGCCAACGATATGAGAATGACATTTGAATACAAAGACCTGTTGATATATTTTGATTTACTGTTTTACAGACTGTTAAAGATGGGGTCATTTTTGCTAATAATTGGCCATATCTTTTTGAAACACCCATATAATATATTAACATGCTATATTTTTTTAACGCTATCGGTGAGATCTTTTGGATTCTTGAATAAAATATAGTATGTTCCATTTAAAAAAATGTAAGTTTGTGTTGCCACGAGTTTTTGGAACACCCTGTCTAATCGAAACTATTTTCAAAATGTGCACCCAGTAACTGTACTAGCTCACACAAATTTTGAAAGTTTTATATCTTACCACAATGACATAATCCTCTGAGGACAGAAGTTTGGCCCACCCTGTATACCAGAACAATACTTTACTATGTGCCGATGTAAATTTAGGGCATTCACAATGTTCTCTTCGCTGCCGGCATATAAAACGTTCTTAATTTTTTTTCAATTCTGGTGGTTTGGCTCTTTCTTGATTTTTAATTGTCAGATTTAACGTAATTAATGCGTTTTAAATATTCCTGGTAAATTATGGACCATCTATTAACATAATTTATATTATAATGTTAATTAGAGGATTATCTCACAATCGCGTGTAGCCTATTAATATTTTCAATTACTTATTAATCGATTCTATGAACAGTTGTTATTGATCAGATGGTATAATTAATGAATTTTAGAAAAAATAAAGATCATAAATAAGTGAACAGACCCATAAAACAGAAAATAGCGTTATTTTCATCTTATTTGATATAATAAAGAACAGAGATTTAACTAGAAAATAAACGTCTACTCAAACCATTATAATGCAGAGTTCGAGAAATTATAATAGCGCCATCGTCTCGAGTAAAAACGCTTTTTTGCAATAATAATGTATTTTAGCATAATCATTATGTCGAAGTGGTATCGGAATGCAAAATGGCGCTCTTCAAAATCTATTCGGAGATTTTGTGACCCAGATAATTTGCATATGAACTCGGCGCAATCGAAAAATCGCATTCACCGTCATTCACCCCTTCCAGTCGCCGAATTCCAACACTTATCATCGCCAAGGTCCTCCAACTCCCGACTTCCAATTCAAGAATTGATCATTACACAGCCCGATTCACATCAATTCGATTAAGGAACTCCATAAAGCACTTACCGCCTCCGTGTGAATGGGGTGGGTGGCGAAAAGGAGACCAGCCACCGCCGCAAATGGGGGTTTCAGGCCAGCTACGCACAGACAGACTCGAGTGAATAGGAAACAGGCAGCGCCATGTAGCAGCACGTTCGTCAAGTGGAACCATGCGGGCTTCAAGCCGAAGATCAAATAGTTGGCTCTGGAATAAAGAGGCATTGTTAGACTGTGAAATGCTAGGTGGAGTTAAAGTGAAGGCTGATTAATGCCGCCGAGATATAAAGAATAGAACTCTTTTCTCATGAACGATAGAGTATGCTCTTCGGAGATATACATAGTTTATCTAATGGATTCAATCTACTTCATATAAATATTAATATTTTTATTGGCAGATGAGGTTCACCATTTCCTATTCAAATATTTATTTTATCTAGGACTATATTTTAGGTCCCAGGAAAAAGGTTTATTTCATACAAGTTCAGTCATAACAAAATGATTGTTTTTATTCGTTCAACGTCAGCGCTACCATATGTATACTATTTGTTTAATAAACAGAAAAACGCCGTTACCTACAGAGTACCTTTTAGGCACTTTACATTGGTTAGTTCTTTAAGTTACCAGTATCGTTTGGACTGTAAATTATTTATTTTAAAAGTGTATTATCGTTTTTGATTTCCAAACATCAATCAGCAAAAAGTACTAAAGATTCAAATTTAGATTATCAGAGTCTTTGGTTTGAATCCTATTTATTGCCGAATATACAGGAAAAAAGTATTATTGTGATAGAAAAAGCAATCTATCATAGCCGTCAAATAAATAGCAAAACCAGTACACGGGAAAATCGAGAGTATTTGTTAAATAATAACCTTTATTTTGAAGAATACAACACGTGTGGCATCAGGTAAAATCCAGAGTTGGATCCGAAAACGTTTCACCCAAATTAAATCCAAGTGTAATAGGGTTAATTAGAACTGTGACAATAGTGGAGTGCCGTTAGCCGTAAAAAGTGAAAAACCTCGAACGAGAGTGGCAGTGAATCGATTTTGATGGGTTTTTTTTGCATTGTATTTCTAAAATCTAATACTAAAAAGTCTATATATTAGAATTTGCCAATCTTTGTTTATTTAATAGTTTATTGCAAAATTCTGAAAATGATTTTAAATTAATGATTAATCCAAAGTAACTGCGATAATTTTAATTATATTGATGAAAAAATATCATTATTTATGTTTTTGAGGTTGGTAAATATTCATTAAAGGACTAAAATTGCAAATTTAGAAAGAGAGGAACCAAAATAGTGCCCAGAAACTTTGTAATCAGATATAATTCATTTATATGTCTGTAATATCGAGAAGAAACTAGTAACTGCTCAGATCGACTTGAAATTTTTTGCAAATTGCTAGGAAAGGTGTCTAGTTCAGAAGTAGAAAACTTTGGTTAGTGGCGTTTTTGGCGGGGCGGGGGGTATCAAAAAGTGAGGGAAAAAAAGAGAAAAAAACTCGCTCAATTGATAAATTATTCTTTTTTATTGAATTAATCTTACATACAATTTTTCATGAAAATAAACCCCTTCCGAAGGCGTAGAAGATTACGATTTTCACCACAAAAATCGTACATTTCTAAGAGTTTTTTAAATAGAACCGAAAGTCTGTTAGTATTACGTAAAAATTGATATGAACTAATTTTATGGCCTTGAGCTAACAATTAAAATGATTTTTTTTATTTTTCTACGATTAATACGAAGAAAGATATGGACATTCAAAAATGGGTGTTTAAAGACACTGGATCGTTCTAGCATAAATATTTGTAAAAATATCATTTCCACAAAAAAATGTGTATAACATCCTAATGAGAGAACAACATTGACTATCCAGAACCGTTTAACATAAGGAGAAAAAAATAATTTATTTCAATTTTTTTTTACGCCATTTTTTTAGCACCATCTAGACTGTGGTATTTGAACAAAAAAATCCTTTTGCAGAAAGACGTAACATATGTCTCTACAATTGTCCAGTAATTTTTAGATAATTATTTTTTAAGTTTTGGTCTGTTAAAGTTTTTTTTTATTTACAATGTAATCAGCAATCAGAATATACAAATTCTATAAGCTAATCTGCACACAGAGGACTAAAGTGGATTGCTCTTAGTCCATAAAGTGGCATGATGAGATCCCTTTTATTGAAGAGACCTCCAGCACTTCACTTGAAGTCTATTGGTAATTTTCTTTTGAGTCTTCTGGTTTCTGGTTGATGCAGAAATGGTTGGTTTTTGGCCTCTTTCTTCTATCACTTCTTTGAGTGTTGGGACCCGAAGTCGTTTGACACATACCATGGTGCATTTGTGATTGCTCTGAGTATTTTGGATTGAGCTCTTTGTAATATTGATATGTTTGGTTTGCTGGCACATCCCCATAATTCGATACCATGCATCCAGATTGGCATTATTACAGTCTTGTAAATTAGGAGTTTGTTATCAAGCGATAGGTGAGATTTTCTACCAAGGAGCCAGTACAAATCTTTGAATCTGATATCAATTTGTCTTCTCTTTTTTGTTAAAGTTGAGCAAAATTTTTGTTTTTTATAATACGTTTTCAATTTTTGGTCAATAGCGTGAATAGTATTGATTTTTGAAAAAAATTTAAAGAGACAAGAATTTGAGCAAATGTTCTTCTGAATAATTTCCATTTTTTTTTATCTTTTGTCTGTAATGAGATGTGGCTGTTTGAAATTACATACAATTGGTAGGAAATTTTGACATACCAGACAAAATTTCTTAAAGAAAAAGTCAAGGTTTCCTAACTGTATTCATTTCCTTACTGTAAGGAAATGATATTTCCTTACAGTTGTTAGTGTTCTACATAGATGATTGAAAACACGTTGTTTATGAGGAATTAATTTTATATTTTGATAATTCAACATTAATATGTCTCCATAGTAATGCAACCAATTTTATTTCGAATTTAAAAGCACCATTTATTTGTGAATAAAATTATTCGCAATTTTTTCAAAATTAATTAATATCTATCAAATTTTAAACGATTTGCGGAAAAATAGTATGTTTATCTCATAGGAAAAGCCACTTTCCTGGAGTCTGTGTTGCTAAGTCGAGGCGCAAGCCGAGACTTAGCAATCTTCACAGTCGTCCAGGAATGTAGACTTTTTCCTACTCGGTAAACAATGTACTATTATTGTAACGTCTCGATATTATAAGCCAAAAAAAAGTTACGAGCAAAAAATACATTTTTTTAATGAAATTTAAAATATTGCAATCTTCTACGCCCTATAACTCGGGAGAGGTTTATTTTCATGAAAAATTGTATTTAACATTAATTCATTAAAAAAGGATAATTTATCAATTGCGCAAGTTTTTTGCTCTTTTTTCCCCCTCACTTTTTCATCCAAGATTTTCCAGTCTACAATTTGAAAAATCTAGCGTACTACAAAAGCTAAAATTTGGAACGCCATGTAATCTCAGGGTTAAACGAAACTACCCTCCATTGTCAGCGTAAATGGATCGTGTAATATCATTATTGCATTGACGTAATTAGTAATGATCTGACAATCATGGCAATTTATTCGACATTTGGCGCGGTCAGGTATTATTTCATGATTGATTGGTTTTCGGGTCACATAAGTAGAGACAAATTTCCATTCTGGGGAGTATCCTAAAATCCGACTAATTAATAAGTGTCTCATATATCATCCAGTTATTACATCAATTACGTGTTGTATAATAACATGTTGATTGAACCAATAATTTATTCATTACGTTTATACCGGGCAGCAAAGCGTTAGGCGTCATCGCAAAATGAAGGATGGTTAAAGAAGGAAAAAGGGCTTTAAATATTATTTGGTAAAAAGTGTCAAAATTAGGTTTTGAATCTCCCTTCTCTCGGTTAAGTTGAAAGACTAGGTGATTGGGGTTTTATTCATTTAATTATCTTTTGGCCACAGATTTTTTTATTTGTATTTTGTAATTTTTTTTGCCCTTTAAATTTTTAATGTTTTCAGGGATTGAGTTAACCCTTTGACTGCCACCTAAAATATTAGGCCAATCCCCATGTGCCGGTAACGCGGCTCGCGCGTGCTATGCATGGTTCATTTTATGGTTGAAATATTCCTCTGGCAACAATAACAAAGACTGTTTGTGTGAAGGCACACAATACTGACTGTCTACAATAACAAAGACTGTTTGTGTGAAGGCACACAATACTGACTGTCTACTGTGTGCCTTCACACAAACAGTCTTTGTTATTGTTGCCAGATAAATATTATAACTATAAAATGAATCATGAGCATGCGGTACCCATTTTTTTGGCACGTGGGTGAAACCTAACACAACGCGCTAGACGCGTTGCTGGCAGTGAAAGGATTAAAGACTTTTGGAGCAATATACCAGAAAGAACGTTGCCATAACAATTTTTGGTAGTGTGTACTGGTTTTTTTGTCGTGTGTGGTGTTCGTAACATCTTTATATTTTAAGGCAACTTTAGGTAATATAGTTTTTTAACATCGAGCACTCCACTTTCGTTATATAGGTAGATTATCCGAAGGGTGTCGAGGTGATTTATTAAAAATTATTTTTAAGAATCTACGCTGGATTACTTCCAGTGGGGATGAATGTATGATTTCATAGTACATCCCCATCCAGTTATCCCTTATCTTAAGTGGCTTTCAACCAAACAACAATATAAAATCTTCAGATAATTTGAAGGTGTGCAATTATTTGAATTTATGTGGTCTTTCCATTTTAAATTGCAGTCAAATATAATTCCTAAATATTTTACTTTCGTTACAGGATTTATGGCAGATGTTGAGCCATTAACATCAATTGTCAGGGGTTCAAAGGGACTATTAGTATTTATGCAAGAAAAGATTAAAAATTTTGTTTTGTTGAAACTAATAGTCAGAAGTTTGCTGTCGAACCAGCATTTTATCTATGCAAGGTCAATTTCAATTTTATTTTTGAGTCAGGGCCATGTAGCGTCGCTTTAAAATATGGCGGTATAATCGGTAAATCCTATAATGTCGCCAGTTTCTTGTAATAAAAATAGATTATTAATGTAAATAGTAAATAATATGGGTCCGAAGATTGTACCTTGTGGAACTACATATTCAATATTTTTAGAATCACTTGTTACTTTACCTATTTTAACTACTTGGCTTCGGTTAGATAAATAACTTTTAAATAATTTAAGACATTTATTTCTGATACCAATATCTTCCAAAGATTCTAATAGCATATTGTGATTTACTGTATCGAAGGCTTTGGATAAGTCTAAGAAAACGCAAAGACATGGTTTGCTCTCATTTAACGCTTTATGTATTTTGGTTGTTAATTCTAAAACTGCATCTTGGGTTGATTTGGCTTCCTTAAATCCAAATTGACGTTCTGACGTTCTTGACGAAGGAGTTGAGTCTATTTTTTAATAGAGTTTCAAATATTTTAGAGATGTGTGAGATGAGAGAAATTGGTCTATAATTAGATACTTCAGCTTTATTACTTTTATTATGCAGGGTCCTGCAACAGTGGCGCCGTGTTCCATATGTCTATTTAGGAAAGAGATAGGAATACAATTTTCTATAATGTTACCTTAATGATCAAGCTGTTTTTTTAAATGGCAACCTGTCTTTTTTATCACTTTTTCGGTTTCTACATGAAAAATAAAAGATACTTTATGTATGTTTATATTTCGAAAATGTTTTTCGAGAGGGTTTTCGAGATTTTTAGCATGACAAGTTTTTTTTCCAATATGCGTCACTCAGAATATTTAAAATTATGAATTTATTGCAAGTCCCATTAAAATTTATTTTTGGTCAAATATTCTAAATTTGCGACTCTCTCAAACGATGTATCTGAAATCGACCTGTGATATACAGGGTATGAAAAACAACTTGCCACACATTGTCAATAGAAATTTGCAGAATCTTCCTTATTTCAAATGGAACACCTTGTATATTATCGATCCATAAGATGCACCAACAAAGGCTCTAAAAATTTCATCAAGTCTTTCCTATGGCTAAGTTCACTAGTTTTTCTTAAAACAGTTTTTTTTAGAAAAAATGCAAATATTGATATTTTTACGTTATAATCTCAATGAACGACTTTTTTTACGACTAATAAGGATATTCAAACGACTGATAAGAATATACAAAGATATCTTGTATTATAAGGTGTCTAAACAAATATTTTTTTTTCATGTATTGGTGTATATTCATAAATTAAAGTCTGAGCTTAAGTTCCAGGTATTTATTAATTTATTTATTTAAAGTTTAATTAAAGTTGATAATGAAGCTTTTATAAAATATGTTCAATAGAGCTGAAGTCTATGTTTGAAAGACTGTTCTACCCTACGCAAGACAGCTGGTAATACTGCGAAAAGCATTCGTTATTCTAAGTCGCATATTTTCGGAAGTAGGAAGAAAATGGAAGACATGTTGAACATATTTTATACCAGATTCATTATCAAATCTAATTAAACTTTAAATAAATAAATAAATACCTGGAACTTAAGCTCAGACTTTAATTTATGAATATTTAGCAGTACATGAAAAAAAAATTTTTGCCATTTTTCCATAAAAGGTGTTATTTTAAGAAAAACTAGTGAAATTAGCCTTAGGGAATACTTGATGAAATTTGTAGAGCCTTTGTTGGCGCTTCTTATGGATCGATAATATACAGGGTGTTCTATTTGAAATAAGAAAGATTCTGCAAATTTTTATTGACAATGTGTGGCAAGCTGTTTTTCATACCTTGTATATCATAGGTCGATTTCAGATACATCGTTTGAGAGAGTCACCAATGGAATATTTGACCAAAAATAAATTTTAATGGGACTTGGTATAACTTCATAATTTCACTGTTTCAAATTTTTTTGCGGGATCAACAAAGATACATAACGCTAATTTTTAAAAATTATAGGATTGTAAACTGTAATATATTGTTCTGGTTTGATCTATTTTGTCTTATTTTCAATTTTATTTATAATAACATTTATGGTTCGTATTTAGTTTGCTAAGGCATTATTACACAACCTCAAATTATTACTTACCAAAAACTCTGAAAACCTTAGATTTAACTTAGATTCTTTCTTTTTACCAGGATTTGTTTTTTGTTTAGGGTGTCATCTCTTGAATTAATAGCAGAGTAAGAGAAACACTAACCTCTTTATTAACTCTTTATTAACTAAATAAATAAATTTATAAACAATCAACAATAAAAAAAAATTACATTCTGTCAACGATAAGTATACCTTCATCTCTCAATATTCTGTTGAGAGTCAATTTTTCTTAGTCTAATATGAAATTTTAGTCTTCTTTTTATTTTTATTGACATAAAGCAAAACTTACCCTAAATTAGATAAAATCTTTAATGACTTTTTTTTTATTTTGACTTATAAGTTTTTATAGTTTTTAATTTTCAAATAACTAGTTATTGTTGTTGATACCTTTTTAATGTACGAACTAATTTACAACTGTAAATTTAGGAGGACACATCAATGATTATGGGTTCTACGGGATACAGAAACTATTCAGAAAACTGGCAGGATAGGACCATTGGATAACAATTATCAGGAAATTTTATTTCATTTTCATCCAGAGTACTATCTTCAAATATGGTAAACAGAACTTGTAACTGCTGGTAAATGTTTTCAATTCTTCTACATAACCATTTTCTTTTTAGTTCACCTTCGATTGTTTTTTTAATTTGACACAACTATGTGTATCGTACAACAGATTTTTATCAAAAAGCCTGGAAACTTCGGTGATTTTGCTTTTATTAAACTATCTGTAAAAAATCACCAAATTTCACATAATTTCTTAAATTTAAAGAATTTTTTTATATAAATTTATTTATTACATTGGATACAATAATAAAAAAGAACACTTTTGACATAATTAATATTTAACTTCGATTATTATTAATTCCATATTAATGAATGAATGAATTTATAAAACTAATATACGGAGTACTCTAGTTTTTTCCATTTTTAATAGGATCTTCTACCTAAAAGTCTTTTATTTTTGATTTATAGTGAAATCTAATTTTGAGGTTATATTGAAATGTTATTTTTTTAATAGTAATTAATGAAACAAACTTCTTGGTATAATTTATGGCTCAGTCTTATCTACTGATAGCTTACTTTAATTTTATTAACTTATTTTCATTACAAACTTGTGCTAAATGTGTTAAAATTGCATGAAAAGTACTCTTATGGACGTACCCATGTTAAATTTGACATACTTAATTTACAGAGATTCTTGTCTTTAAAATGTTTTAACTTTATGTATAATCTTATATTTTATTCTTAATTTGACCTAGATTCAGTTTTCAGGGCTTACTAGTGTATAAATAATTTAACCAATTTGAAAATCTTTTTGTATAATTTTTATATTTGATTCATGTAAATTTTTCTTTGCAAACTATTCATGTACGATCCTAATTTACTAAATTTGATACCATTACAATATGTAACAACACTCATAAAAATCAAGAAAGTGTTTGAAATACTAATTCAAAAACATACAAAACACTGGACAGTACAAAATAAATTGTCCTTATAATTTGTTTTTCAGGGAAACACCGGATATTTTCACTTTAGTAAATAAACTATTAGCGTGCTAACATTGCGTGACCGACGATATCGTGATCGCATACTTTTTAAAAATATTGAGAATCATTCTAAAATATTCATCAGATAAATAACCTCATATTGATTGATAGTAAGTCCAATTGTTTTTACCGTAATAAGAAATGATTATGATAAAGAATATATCAATAAGTTTTTGTAAATACGAATAATACGATTGTGCTGGTCCAATTCATTAGTTACATACAACAACAAAAATATGTATAAATCCATATAAATGTCTCTAAATGAGCTTGACTTTTAATAAATAATAAATGTTTTGGGTGGTTACAAATCCCCTGTAGATATTGTAACCCAAACTATGGTCTATTTTTATGCATGAGAGAGTAATAAAACAGCATTTCTAATGCAAAACTTAGTACGGTCATTTTAAATATTTTTACGGAATAATCTAAATATTTCCTAAAATTGTCATAAATGTACCTGAACTAATACAAGTTTTGCGTCTTTTATTGGTCTTTTATAACCATAAGCTGTACAGAACAATAGAAAAAGGTTTAGACAGGCCAAAAGCCCTGTGTATTAAAGATAACATAGCCGTATCTTAAAATTATTTTCAATAAGTACCTATTTGCCAATTTTGTTTTATTTTAATTCCAAGAATTTCTTACAGTAATCGAATTATAAGTAGATAAATCCCTTACCAACAAATTTCACCGAAAATGCGATTGTAGGTTTTCCATTTAGTAAGGAGGTCCAGTTGTGTATTCTTGACAGCTTACTAAATGTCGTTTAGTTGCAACATGCAAGGTGCAGTGTGCAGTCTATTGTGAATTCTAGTGTGATCATGGAAAATTTGGAAGTACCGCGTAAACGACAAAAAATCTGTCCTTTAACAGTTAATGAAAAAACATTAATATTTAATTGTTTTAAATCATTTACAGACAAACATTTATGTAAAAGTGTTGATGACACAGTGGAATTAGTTAGTAGTACGCTTGGTGTTGGGAAATCTACGATTTACAGAGTTGTTAAAGAAGAGAAATGTGGCGAGTTTCAAACAGCACGTAAAGCTCCAGGAAAACCAAAATTTCAAATAGAAAATCATTTGAAAGAAAGACTTCGAAGGAAAGTGCATGCGTTCTTCTTTAGAAAAGAATTTCCGACAGTAGACAAAGTTCTTGCCACGGTTCGAGATGATAAGGATTACCCTGAAATGAGTCGAAGCACACTATGGAAACTTTTAAAAGAAATAGGTTTTCTATGGAAAAAGCATTCCAGAAAGTCTATTTTAATAGAAAGAAGCGATATTGTAGTATGGAGAAGAAATTACCTAAGGACTATAAAAGAAATGAGAAACCAAAGAAGAAATATATTTTATCGAACGAGGAACATACACCAAATAAATTTTGGCAAGATGAAACTGTTACAAGTCGAAGACAGGCTTTTTTAAATAATTTATCTACTGGTTTAAATCCACCATCAGGAAAGGGGCGCAGACTGATAATAGTACACATCGGTAGTTCAAACGGTTTTGTTAAAGGTGGTTTATTGACTTTTGAATCTACTCGTACCGGTGACTACCATGAGGACATGAATGCTGATGTCTTTAAAGAGTGGTTCGAACAAATGATAGATCTTCTTCCTCAGAACTGTATAATAGTAATGGATAATGCAAGTTATCACTCGAGATTTACAGAAAAAATGCCCACAACCAAGTGGTTAAAAAAAGATTTACAGAATTAACTAAATTCAAAGAATATTAAGTTCCATCCCGGTTCTGTGAGAAGAGAACTGTATCATTTGTGTTCCCTTCATAAAGAGAAATTAAAAAAATATGAAATTGATGAAATTGCAAAAAATCGTGGGATGACGGTGGTTAGATCACCACCATATCATTGCGAAGTAAACCCGATTGAACTGATATGGGCACAGATAAAGGGAGAAGTTTCAGGAAAAACTAATTCTTTTAAAATGAGTGATGTTAAACAGTTGTTTTTGGAGGCTGTAAATAATGTAAAGCCTGAAAACTGGGAAAAGGCAGTAAATCATACGATTAAAGAAGAAGAGAAAATGTGGAAGTTGGACAATATTACTGATGAAATGATCGAGCCACTCATTGTAAATATTGGTTGCGACAGTTCATCTTCTGATTTCGATTCTGATTTGGATTTGTAGGTAAGAAGTATTTTTTATATTAAAATTATTATTTATGAACGTAACGTTGTTTAAAAGTCAAAGTTTAAACCCTTATACCTACATAGCCCGTTTGACACAATGTTCTTAACATACCTTGTGGAAAAATAAAATATTTTAGAAAAAATTGCACTTTTTTACCTTCAGCTGCTTAGAAGTTACAAGCAGGTTAATTAGGTGAAAATATAAGTGTACACCCGATATATTTATTATATTTATACAAAGGTTATTTCATACGAAAATACTCGAGGTATAACTTCACAAAATATTTTAACTGTCTACTAAAAGAAGTGGTACGCCTATGGATTACGAACGCTTTATTATTTTAATACTCTCTCATACATAAAAATAGACTATAATTAGAAGACACCCTGTAATGAAGTTATTTTTTTTAACATTCAATTTCAAATTAAATCAAAATTTATTTCAAATTAAATAAAATAAAAATAGAATGTTCGATTTTTGGCTAGCTCACCCAGTACATTTTTAATTCTTTAACGAAACAAATACGGCCTAAAAGCTGATTTAGATGCATCCAGTAGCTGTCGACAGTCTCACTGTCACGCTTGCTAGGACACGCCCACTGCTGGAACTGGTCGTTTACACGAGTCCAGTTTGTCGTGAATGTGTGCTTATGATCAGGTGCGTACGAAAATGAATGTGGGGTTCTTTAAAAGGAAATCTGTTAACATAATGCCCTCGCTCTTATTACAGGAGCTTACAGACATGTTGGAGGAAGAATTATTAAATAAAAAAAGAATATTGGTCAGAAAATGGATCAACGATAGAAATATAACGGGAGGTTTTTCTTTGCTACAACAACGAAAACTAGAAATTCCCTCTGAGTACAGGTTGGCGTTACGACGTACGTCAGAAAATTTGCTGTTTGTTTTTATACGCATTACAACGCAGATTCCATAAACATTCGTGTTCTCTATAAAGTTGAACCAAGTTCAACGTTTCTAATTCGCTTCATTTTCGGGTCAATTTTTAAACGCCGCCACTGTTCACTTTATAAAGATGCGCCATGGACTGATTCGGGTGTTTGGGGGGACGCGGACGCGGTCAAAAATAGACGGACTTTCTATTCGAGACAGCGCTGACGGACAGCGCTGTACTGTCACAAAAAAGTGTTTACATGGAGCCAACTACTCGACAGCGCTGATGAACAGTGAGACTGTCGACAGCTACTGGATACGTCTAAATCAGCTATAATCGCTGGATGTGCGCGCGATACTTTTGTAGAAATAGTAGGGAAACTATCCGGAGAAGGGACTGTTCAGAGTCCAAATGTTTTACGAATTTTAAAATAAGATTTATTCTTTTCCTGCGAGTTGAAAAATTAAGTTGAGTTAACATTTTAGTCCGTCGTGAATTTTTCCGCCGTTAAGCAAAAAAAACCCGAGGTAAACATTGATAAGTTTTTCACCGTGAAAGTCCGTCGTCAATTTGAAGCCAAAAGAATCGTTTTATTTTACACGCGTTTTAATTATTTTGATTTATAACCACGAAAGACATCCGAATTTTAAAATCTTAGTTGATTTACATTTTTGCGTTTTGTTATTAACTGCCGTGATTAGATATTTTGTTTTTAAGATTAATTTAATTATTTAACCCTCGAGCGGGCGCGCTTTCTAGAATTACACGAGGAGGCGCGCCGCGGCAATCTGCCGCATTTGGTTTTTCATGTTTGTAGTTTACAAATAACGAAGAACATTTATTTTACTTAGTAAAATAAGACAAATATGCCATTCCTAATCATTTTATTATAGTAAAAAAAATATATATAACATTTCCAAAACAAACAATCTAGGTAAACTGAATAAATTAGTAACCAATAAAACTTACACGACAGGGCGCTCCAGCGGCAATCTGCCGCAAACACGTTGCAAATTCGATCTGGTTTGGAACTTTCGCTTGTACCAACTGAACAGAAATATTATATTGCACCAGATGTGTCGATAAGCGGAGTCAATAACATAAACAAGGAATACCTAAATGCCCAGTTTCGAAGGAATCGTCACATTTTAATTATAACACAAAAACAAAAAGTTGCGGCAATCTGCCGCTGGAGCACCCGCTCGAGGGTTAAAATTGTTTTCGAATTAGATTTTGAGATTTTTTTTTAAAAAACTAATTATTTAAATTATTTCCGCGTTGGATTTTGAGAAAATTAAATTATTTTCAATTCCGTCCGCGTTTGGTTTTCGAGATTTTGTTTTTGGAAAATTAAATTTTTACTTTGTTCTTCGAGTTAGATTATTGAAATTTTAATTTTGTTTTGAAAATTAATTTAGAAATGTTTTCAACTTAACTATCTTCGTTTCACTTTAATTGTCGTGCCGTCCGGAAGCAAACGTTTGATTTTTAAATTTTCGTTTTGTGATATAATAAAAGCAGATTAGTATTTTCTTTTTAAAGAGCCGGAACGAGGCTAGATACGACTTCACCAGGTTATTCTGAATTCGTATTATTTTTCTTTCTTATTTAGTTTCACCATTATTAATCAAAAACCGTACTTTGGATTTATTCATTGAGGTCTAAGGTCTGACGGGACTTTTATTGATTTTCCTGGTTAGCTATCGTTAATCAATATTCGTCCTGTCTTAGGCTTGCGTCAACAGACATTAGCATTCCTGGTTAGCTATCGTTAGCTAATGAATGGTACGCTAAACGCCTAAAAAGGTCTGACAACCTCAAGCGTGTTTTTGTTTTGTATTTGGACTTGCCGGAATTGGTATTGATTTTCCTGGTTTGCTATCGTTAATCAATATCAAGGGGTCCATTGGTAACTTCACCCGCCGCGTTTCCGTTTAGAGGATTGTTGGAATAGATATTAATTCTCCTGGTTAGCTATCGTTTATTAATATCTTTTTCAAACTAGGCTTGCGTCAACAGGCATTAGCATTCCTGGTTAGCTATCGTTTGCTAATGAATGGTATGCTAAAAGCTTAGGACAAGACTCCGTTTCTGGCTAGAATTGCCGTTATTTAATAGAAACCTGGTAAATTCGATCCTAATGTATTTAAAGTCGATGTCGAGTGTTCTACTTTAATAGCTCAGGAGCCAGAGAATATTTCTCGAGTTGATAAAATAGAAACATGCATTCACTAAGATGTAATCGAAGCAACTAATCGCTCGGCCACCCGACCAAATCATAGTTTAACTGGTCTTTGCGTCCTCGGCAACGTAGCGGCATACTTTGCGGCAGTCTCAAAGGATGCCGCTACGTTAGAAGTTTTTTTGCTAGTTGGTAGTTTGGTAGTTTGTCCATCGTAAAGAAAAGTTTTTTCCTATAATGTTGACTGACTATACCTTTATACAGACAACGGCCATATTAAGAGTATAATAGTATATTGTGCAACAAGTGGAAAAAGTACTTTCCCCACATGTTGCACACTATTCTTTATCTACAACTGCACAAATTTAAAGAATACAAGTAATGTAACTTAACATTTATTTTTATGGTTAGCAAAACTAAAATATGACAATAAAGTATCCTACCTCTTAACAGTCTTCCCCAAGTCTTCGGAAGTTCTGCTACGCGGATGACTTGGTACTAACCACATAACATCGACCCTTTGAAGAAACAGAAACTGCCCTCTCTTTAGACTTGGCGAGCTTGGGCACGTATTTCCGTAAATGGAGACTGAGGCCAAAATCCAATAAAACGGAGACGGCGTGCTTCCATCTCTCTAACAAGGCAGCGAATACACAGCTCCAGGTCTATTCGAGGATAATTTACTGCGCTACAACACGCACCCGAAATATCTTGGTGTCACTCTAGATAGGGCATTTACCTATAAGAGTCACCTGGAGAACACGGCTGCGAAGCTGCGAACTCGGAACAACATCCTCCATAATCTATGCGGTACCTCATGGGGCTCTACCGCTGAAACATTAAGATCATCAGCACTTGGGCTGGCTTTTTTTTTGCGGAGGTGAAGAAAACCCTTTATGGGGAGGTAATAAACCTAAAATATCAAGGTCTACTGTGAGAATCCCTTTTCCAAGCATACTCACTAAAAACTTCACCCTCTGGTTGGGCCCGTCTCCCCGAAGCCTCCGGTGACACTTAGGCCTATCGGCCCATTGTATCTTACCTCTCTTTTTTGTGATTACAATACCCAATCCAGTACTTTAGTGCCTTGTACAAGCGTGTACAGGTCCTTTACTGAGTGGGAGTTTTATAGTTCTGGTTCACCTATTGGCTGCCCAAAAATTTGCTGTCTTTTGCGGTCCAATGCCTCGCATCTACACAGTATATGTGTCACTGTTTCTGTTTCCTTACCGCACAGTCTGCAGGTAAGGTCACCATTATACAGTCCCTTCTTGTTTAGGTGCCCCTTTACTGGCTCTTACACCAGGATATGGTTAAATCATGCAGAAACCGACTACGATCCAGAAGTCACCTCATAGTTCGACCCCATACACCCTTGGGAGCGAAAATGGCTGCCCCTCAACTCAGAAATCTTCCGTGCATAAGAATGAAACCTCCCGCCTTCGAACAGCCCCGCAAAATATGGACAGAATACGCACCAACCGTGGTATATGCGTGGAATCATTACACAAATGGGGTAGGCCGCAATCTGCTAGGTGCGATGAATCCAAATTCAGGGATATTGAATAATTCTGGTGACAGACAACACCTAACTTGATGTGTGATGCTTTTAATTCATTTCCAAACTACAAACAAAATCTAACCTGACATTTCCTGTCTTACTGCAACTACAAGGTTTTGTTTCATAGGTCGTAGAAAAAATATATTTGCCTGAAATACAACAAAAATTTACTTTTTATATTTCTAATTATCCAGCCACAGTTGACAAATAATATCTACGCTATTTACTATTACATTGTTTGTTAAATAAAAGCACATTAATAAATAAGTACCAATTTCCTTAGGAAACAATATTACCGCACAAGTAAAAACTTTTTATGTGGTAAATAAATTCTTAAATGAAACTTAACTACATTGGTTGTGGTTTTCTTACTCTCTCGCATTATGTCCTTTTAATGTGGTTTTAATATCTCATCATATTTCTTTGGAAAATCGATAAACTCAAGCTAATTTTGTTATTTAACTTTGCCTTGTTTTTTGAAGAAAAGTCGAGGAAAATAAATGTTGGTTAAGTTGAATATTTTGTTGTTAGAAAAGTAAATTGAATGTAATTTGAGAAGAGCCGAGTTAATGGAAAGTTAAAGTTAAAAGTGAAGGACCTTAAATTTTATTTTGCCAAAAATGTATTTAATAAAACAAGATTATACAAATTTCCTTAAGCATCTGCGCCAACAGGGAGTGGCTATAAAATATTATAAAAAAAGAATAGTTCAAATGAAAATAAATCAATATAACCTAGCATAATATTGACACTTCTTTTAGAAAGCAAAATAAGGTTTGTCCCGATAACCTATTGAAGGATTTCACCGAGACGGGTGTAAACAGATAGTGGGAAGAGAAACAGATGTCTGTGAACCCCAAAAAAACTGTCATAGTTCCATTTGGTATATAGAAAAAAGTTGAAGCAACGTCAACCTATAATATATAGCTTAGAAATTCAAGTCATCTATTATGTGGCAAGTAACGTCTGGTGTACAGTCAAACAATATGCAGTAGTACTGCGCTTTTTTAATGTTTGAAATTATTTAATTTCTAACCGCAGAACCGAGTAAGTTAATAAACATGCTCCTGAAGAAGCCTCCTACGATGACAGCCAAAACGTCGAGACCTATTCTCGAAGTGACATTTTGTATTAGTTTAGTAAACAGTGAATACTGCACTAAGCTCGTCCTGTTTGTATTCTTATATAAATAAATAAATAAATAAATAAATAAATAAATAAATAAATAAATAAATAAATAAATAAATAAATAAATAAATAAATAAATAAATAAATAAATAAATAAATAAATAAATAAATAAATAAATAAATAAGTAAATAAATAAATAAATAAATATTGGCATAAACTTGCGCCCCCCAGGCTGGCACCTCTGGCTTGGGCCCCAGTTGCCCTGCCATAGATACGACACTGTCAAACCTGATGTCAAATATTTACAATTTTGGACATATCCTGTATCTACATATATGATTAGATATTAGATGTTTATCTCTAAAAACACATTAATATTTCTAACAACACATTAGATTATTTCTTAAAGATATTTTCATTTTATTTTGAAACAAAACTTTAATAAAGGGAGTTATAAAACCAGTTTGCAGATATATGGAGTATAACAGTGAAGATGTTCCTCTAAATTCAATATAGCAATGAAACAGAAGCGTCAATAAAATATTCTACGTCAAATTGTATAGTATACATACAGGGTGCCCCAATTATTTCCACTCGATCTCTAGCACCGAAAATAAAAGAGATATTAAACAAGATTTTTTGTAGGGGTAGACAGTGTCACTCGGACTACAATTTTAAAATATTTTGATGTATACAGGGTGGCTAATTTTTGTGGAATGAAAATTAATTTGGTTTTTTTAAATTGAACACCCTGTATACGATTATGTCTTCTGATTCTACTTAATATTAGGTTTACGGTAGTTTTTTGTATTTGTAAATCCGACGCGGCGTTGACAAGTTATTCCTATTTTAAGCAGATTTAATGAAAAACAGCACTTCAGAAATATTAGCACAAAAACCACATTTTTTAAAAAATTCCTCAAAAAAGATACTATGATGTAAATGAAACATGCACCTATCACAATAATCACACAACATCTTCACCTGTTGCACAGGGTGTTTGCCGATGGCGTGCTAATAGTCTAGTTTTCAAATGGCAGTAACTTAATTTTTTCAAATGGGACACCCTGTATATTTTTCTTCAGTTAGAAGCTCTCCCTAATACGCATTAAAAAAATATAGGGTTTTGCACATCTAACTTTACTATTTACTTAATAATTGACGTTAAGTAACAAACAACATATTTGACACAATTTTTAATAAGAAATCAAGTTACCTATGAAAATGACAGTAGGTATTGTATTGTATCACGTCTACTATATTTAATCGGTATTGTGTATAAAAAATGGATTTTAATAAGAATTATAGTCGGTTCAAGAAAATATTGATATGATATGGATACTGGGTGAATGTCAAAAAAATGCGTTTCTTGCTAATAGGGTCTATCGTCAAAGATACCCAGAAAGACGTCATCCACAAAAGGATACTTTTGAGAATTTAAAGAATAGATTTGATAGAACAGGAACCGTCAAGTATGAAAAACATTCACGAGAAACTACAGTTGTTATTATTGACAACGAATATAAGGTAATGATCAGTATAGTTGAAGATCCCAATATAAGCACAAGGCAATTAAGCAATCAGTTAGATATTTCCAATACCACAATTAGACGCATAATAAAAAAGAATAAATATCACCCCTATCATATCCAGCTTCACCAAGAATTGTTACCACGTGATTTCGCGCGTAGAGTGGAATACTGTAGATGGTTAATAAACAAGACAAATACAGAGCGTAACTTTTTAAACAAAGTTTTATTCTCCGACGAAGCCACGTTTCATAAGAACGGTTGTGTAAATAGACACAACTTCCATTATTATTCGGACCACAATGAACATTTATTTAGAACCACATCACAGTATCGATGGTCTTTGAATGTGTGGGCGGGAATAATAGGTGATTATGTAATTGGTCCCTATTTCTTTGATGGGACTGTAAATGGAGCTATATTTTTAGATTTTTTAGAACATGATTTTCGCAACTTATTGCAAAATGTGCCTCAAAATTATCGCAACGGAATGTGGTTTCAATTAGATGGTGCCACACCACATTACCTATTAGATGTTCGCAATTGGTTAAATAGGGAATTTCAGGATCGTTGGATAGGAATGGGAGGACCTATAAATTGGTCTACTAGATCGCCTTGCCTTACACCTTGCGATTTTTTCTTGTGGGGTTTTATTAAAAATATTGTTTACAAAGAAGAGGTTACCACAAAAAAAAATATGAAAGAAAGAATTACTGCAGCATTTAGACAGGTGACCCCTGCAATGCTAAGAGATGTGCGTAAATCAATGAAAAAAAGGGCAAGAAAATGTATAAATGAAAATGGAAGATATTTTGAACACCTACTATAAATTTTAACTTTCACTATTGTAGTTTTCTTACTATTAAACTTTGTAAAATTTTGTACTTATTAAAAATTGTGTAAAATATGTTGTTTGTCACTTTCAATTATTAAAGTAAATAGTAAAGTTAGATGTGCAAAACCCTATATTTTTTTAATCCGTATTAGGGAGAGCTTCTAACTGAAGAAAAATATACAGGGTGTCCCATTTGAAAAAATTAAGTTATTGCCATTTGAAAACTAGACTATTGGCACGCCATCGGCAAACACCCTGTGCAACAAGTGAAGATGTTGTGTGATTATTGTGATAGGTGCATGTTTCATTTACATCATAGTAGCTTTTTTGAGGAATTTTTTAAAAAATGTGGTTTTTGTGCTAATATTTCTGAAGTGCTGTTTTTTCATTAAATCTGCTTAAAATAGGAATAACTTGTCAACGCCGCGTCGGATTTACAAATACAAAAAACTACCGTAAATCTAATTTTAAGTAGAATCAGAAGACATAATCGTATACAGGATGTTCAATTTAAAAAAACCAAATTAATTTTCATTCCACAAAAATTAGCCACCCTGTATACATCAAAATATTTTAAAATTGTAGTCCGAGTGACACTGTCTACACCTACAAAAAATCTTGTTGATATCTCTTTTAGTTTCGGTGCTAGAGATCGAGTGGAAATAATTGGCGCACCCTGTATAAGTTTGTTTAACAATGATTTCTGTATAATAAAATATTTTCAAACAGCGTTTTGTCCCTATGTTATTTCATCAAACCGCGTTTTGTCCAATGAGTTCGTTCAAAAGGCGTTTTGTCCTTATTTAAAATACAAATTACTAATTTTAGGAGAAAGGAATATTTCTAATCCTTGATGAAATTGGTGTTTTTAGTTGTTAGTTTATTTGGGTAAAATTTGTTTCTGTAGGGTAAATATATCTCATGATATACGTTTTTTCTCATTCCTGAAAAGTCGGATTACTGTAACAAAACGCCTTTTAAAAGTTACCTCCTCATATACACCATGGTTTGTAACAAACCATACACTCCATACGGGTCCTAAAATTCCAACAGTTCAACAGAAAGCTAAGTAGCACCATGAAATCACTACATTGGAAGAATTTTTGGAACTTAAAAAACTGTGGCCAATAGAATTACTTTATGATACGTTCACTAAAAGACGCGCATTTGGAGAACTACACTTTCCAATTTTATGATTACTGGCCACGGTACATAATCCTAAATACAACGTTTAGAAATCCGACTTTTATATACTTTTAAAGAAAAACTGCAGTTTTCAACGTCTCTTTTTATCAAGATATTAAATTTACCGGAAATTTCTCCTTTTTTATTTAAATAAAATCTTTTTCCATGTTTGGGTTTCCCATCGATTTTTCGTGGCGTATATTTAGAATATATGTGACCCCAGACAGGAAACGCAAGGGAAGGTTATGCCGCTTTTCCACTTAACCTGGAAAAAAGCGGTTGAGATTCACCTTTGTGTGTGGTCGAGAGCGTTGAAATATTATTATTTCGAGGATGCTAGACTCAACATGATTTTGCGAATGTAGGAAAAAAACTTTAGACGCAGACACGAGATTGTCGAAATAACGTTTTCTCTCAGAATAAAACGAAATGTTTGTTCTATTTGTATTCGGGTAATTGAGTTGAGGGTAGAACATATTATTTTTTCTTGAGTTTGAAAATATTTTTCTTACATTTCTGCGTAGGGGCTGCTGTAAGGATCATCATTGATACGACAAAAATGGTCTGAATCATTTTAATGGCGGGTTTTTTTTATTACCAAAACTGTATCAATCACAAACGTTACTAGCGAACTAAAAATTTGGATATGAAATTCTATAACTCCAAAAAATATCTACATAAAAATAGATTAATAGACAAAATCGCTAATTTCTTTAAGTTGCTATTGATTCTGATATATTTCCAGATGTATCAAAGACACAGAAGAGATAACTGAATATGAAAACAGACTAGATTTTTAACAAGCCTTATTTGATATTATATAAAAACATTAAAACAAAAAAGGCAAGAGCATTTCCAATCAAACAATAGGCCTGGTTCATGAATTATGGTGGTTGGAGCACTCACACTGTTTGTTGTCATAGTCAATCTTCTTTTTTAATATTGATGATTGATTTACTTCACATCGGTCTATTTTATCGATGTCTCCATTTTGTTCTTTGCTAATGACGCCTCAACTTTTACTTTTGATGTTAGTGGTTTTTTCACCATTGTTCATTTCTTTAATGGGACAGCTTTATTATTGCTGGCTACCGTTAAATAAATCCGAACTTTTGGTTATCTTGTGTTTATCGGCCTCTAAAATGTTGAGCCTTTTATGACGTTTTGTTGTTTGTGTTAAACTCAAACCTGTGTCAGGCATGACCACCATATGCCGGCAATTATTATTCTAAATTTTAATACTCTAATTACTTAATTTTTTTGAGGTTTTTTCGATACCCATGGGTAAGTTGTTAAAGACCTTTTTGTAAATGTTTGATCGTTTCCACTATGAAATTTTTTCTAGGCCTGAAGATGGCTGTTTTTAGCCGAAACTAGTAGCCTAAACTTTCATTTCATTTTTCTTCCTTAATAAATATATGTGGTACCGACTTTGAGCTGTTTTATTCCATAAAACAAATATACTTAAATATTAAAATTACAAAAAAGCAGCCGAATAAAAAGAAATTACATTGTGGCAACAATATATAAAATACTATTATCGACAATGACCATGTAGTCGAGTGGTAGCCGTTTTATAATATTTATTAAAAAGTACACCGCAGTTTTTGATGCGGAAGTGGCTTTCGGTCGATTTCTCCCAAACTGCGGGAATTTATTAGTCATTCTATCCCGGTCAAAAGTGTCCACGGGCCCAAGTCCCGAAAATGTACCGCAGTTTGGGAGAAATCGACCGAAAGCCATTTCCGCGTCAAAAACTGTGGGGTACTTTCCGAGAATGTTGAATTACATGAGGAGCAGAGGCTCCAATACTTTGGCAGCAAAGTCCCGTTTAGATTTCACCTTGTGGAAATATATGAAACAAAAAGTGTATGCTACTGTAATAGTTTATGCAAATGTCCTATTCTAAAAGATGGCTTCTATTTTTTAATTTAATTGAAAAATGTGCAAAATATTTTAAAATTAGTCCAAAAATGTCACGGAAACGAGATTTCAAGGTCATTTATAGATACTACATTCTGTGAGTCGGAAAAATATACAAAGGTTTTAAGCAGCAACCAAACCAACTCTCCCCCCGTTGTCGAGGATGCTGAACACGATAGCGGTGGTAAAAATTCTTTTGGAGTTGACCCAACCCCCCAAACGGCCAAAAACTACCCCCAAAATGGGGGAATCGCGGATTCCGCGACTTCCACGACCTCCGCCGGCAAAATATATCTTCGCTCTCCTTTTGGAGGATGCTGAATACGATAGCGGTATTCAAAATTATTTTCGACTTGACCCCACCCCTCAAACGGCCAAATACCACCCCCAAAATGGGGGAATCGTTGATTCCGCATCTTCCACCAGCAAAATATATCTTCCCCCTCCCCGTTTTCGAGGATGCTGCATACGATGGCGGTATGCAAAATTATTTTCGACTTAGTCCCACCCCCCAAACGGCCAAAAATCACCCTCTACAGGGTGAAAAATTTTAGCGGGTTTTCATGTTTGCTCAAAAAAAAATTTGGCCGTTTGGGAGGTGGGACTAAGTCTAAAAAAAATTTGAATACCGCCATCGTGTTTATCATCCTCGAAAAGGAGAGGGAAGATATATTTTGCCGGTGGAAGACGCGGAATCCGCGATTCCCACATTTTGGGGGAGGTTTTTGGCCGTTTGAGCGGTGAGGTCAAGTCGAAAGTAATTTTGGATAACTCTATCGTGTTCAGCATACTTGAAAACGGGGGATAGGGAATGTTTTACCGATGGAATATGCGGAATACGCGATTACCCCATTTTTGGCCGTTTGGGGGGTTGGGTCAACTCCAAAAGAATTTTTACCACCGCTATCGTGTTCAGCATCCTCGACAACGGGGGGAGAGTTGGTTTGGTTGCTGCTTAAAACCTTTGTATATTTTTCCGACTCACAGAATGTAGTATCTATAAATGACCTTGAAATCTCGTTTCCGTGACGTGCTGGCGAAAAACTGAGCCCGGATTCGGATTCAGGGCGCCAAAATACCTAGGAATAGCGTGGTTTGACCAAATAGTCCCGACCTGTTTTTTTTTGTAAACCTGTGTTATTCTTCTGGCGTATTTTGTGTAACTCAAAGCAAGAACTCTAAAGAAGTTTCAGCCGAAGCACTTAATATTTATGAAAAGTCGTTACAAAAAAATGGAAATTTCGCTTTCATCATCTCACAAAAAGTTTGTAAAAATACAGTCGAAGAATGCAGAAATAGTAGAATCAAAACAATGCCCCCTATTTTAAATGGATTACCGTTAATTACCCATTAAATGATTATCCTAAATAGACATTTAACTTTAAACTTATTACATCAACGTTTTACTGTATATAAGAAAGCTGAAAATGGTTCAAGGTAATCTAAAAAGTAAATAAATGTATTGGTGTGTTTATATAAAATATTGAATTAATATATAACAGTAATAAAAAAGCAGTGATTGCCATGACAACATGAACGTCAAGCACTTTGAAGGAATCATCTCTCATTACTCTGGATAATGCTATCTCATTTTAAATATGTTGTATAGAAGTTGGACTACAATCAATAAAAATGGCTACAATTTAAAGTATCGATTATTTCAAAACAGGTATAAAGGATGAAATATGGAAAATAAATATTTACCAAAGAAAGTTTATTATTATCTTGATGATTACATCAAAGAACACGACCATAAATTTACCGCCTTATGACTCTCAGTATAATCCTGTCCAACTGGTTGGGTCAAAAGCAAAACGTTATAACGACGAGGAAATTGTAAAAACAAAATATACACGTTCTGATGTAGATGACATATAATAAAAATAGGCAAAGGACCCTGAACAAAGACACATAGAAAAACTAATTTCCTCAGATATGGAACAGGAAATGATTCTGGAAAATTTTGAACCTGGTATTATTTCATTAAATCCGAAAGAAAATAATATTGACTTTGAGTTTATATATACCTATCTTAAGCCGATAAAAGCGAAATTTTAGGTTTTTTCTCAGTCGTAATTTTTGCTTTGAGTTACACGAATATCACTAAAGTGCTACTTGAGTTAATTTCACACTTTAGTTTTTCATTTTTGTGTTACATTATTGTCATCAAGACAGCTCAATCGGCAACGTTGGGGAGAATCGATCTAATACTTAAGCACGTGTCGCCGCGGTTAGACTGTGGATGTCACCACTGATGTGCAGATCAGGTTGTCCTTTCGGCTGTGCTGGAAAATCGCAAGTTAAAAAGTCGCCATTTCTAACTCGGATAAGACGCCTGTTGGCTGTTGAGGGATGTTTATAGGGGGGGACATTAGTTAAGTTTTGAAAACAATTCGGTTTACCAGTTACCACACAAAATTACATTCTTTCCTATTGCTCAGCAATATGCTGGGCTTATAAATTTTACAATTTCTATAAAATAGTGTCAATTATAGTGGAAAAGTCAAAATTGATTCTAATTGATACATTCTGATCAGTTTTACACTTGTTGTTTGATGGAAAGTAACATTGAAGATCACTTCGAAACTAAATTAGCAAAAAAAAATAAATTAAATCTAATTACATATTTCACTGTAAATGTTTAAAACGTCCCCCACATTCTATGGAAAACATAATTCTTGCAAGTGCTAGGAGCGTGTGGAATTGATGTTTCATTGTTTTCCGTAATGAATTAACTTTAAGTTAACTCCAAATGATAAAATCTAAGGGGCTAAGTTCAAGCGCTCATCGTGGCCAACGAATGGAAGCATCTGCACCTCAGCCTATCCCTATCTATTTAGAAAATGTTCTTGACGCTTGCTGAGTTATCTTTAAAAATGTAAGAAATCCTAGAAATATACGCTCCCCCAGGGATAAACCTTTCATCGTTCAAGGAGGTGGTGACCAAACGTTGCTGCTGAGACATTGATTTTTAACTTTTCAAAAGTGTACCACCAGTAATATTTTAAAAAGTATTAAACATGGCATTTAATATAACAGATCCCATAATATAATGAATAATAATACTTTTTCATATTCCTGAAGTTTATAGTCATGCTGATATCCTTAATTCTCCTCCAACGAACATTCCCACGCCCCACTGTAACTTAAACCTTACCACTCACAATAAAAATTCAACAAATCCATCCTCATTAAAAAAATATTTCTAAACGAATTGCATCAATACAACTCATACATACATATCTACACAGATGCTTCCCAAACCGATTTGGGCGTTAGTGCCAGTGTTACCCACATCTTTTCAAATTAACAGAGGAAACATCTATATCTTCAGCTGAGTTAACAGCAATTCAAAAAGCCCTTGACCTAGTTATATACAAAAACAAATAATACCAAATTTGGAGACCCAAACTTATTAGGCCACACCCTTCAGATGGGCCTGTCCCAACTTATTGTAGATTTAAGTTGGCTGAGAAATTGTGTGGACTGTATAGAGGTTGTAGCGAAATTACACACTGATTACTTGAATTTTATATATTAACGATAACTTCGTAAAAAACAAAACACTTTTTAACAAACATAGAATATAACAAAATTCAAAACTGTGTTTGCAATTGCTCAAAAAATAACTGAATGTGAATACGGGTATATACGGGTATGTATGTAATATTATGCAATTTGTATAAGTTAAAAATTGCTGAATTTATTACGTATGAACAGTCCCATTATTGCGACCTGTTCATACGGAGATAGAAGTTCTACTGGTTTAATTTTGATTTATTTGAGACGCTTGTCGATAGGCGAGATCCTTCCGGCGGCCAATCACGGGTACGCGTTTTCGGCTTTATTGTTGTGCCTTTTTTTATCTCTTTGGCAACGACACGGGCGGCTTTAGCATTGAAGTTTTATCTCGTCGGTGAGTTACTTCCGCGTTGATTATCTGCGCGATGGCCTTGATTCACGACGCGTGTTGTACTGTTGCTATGCTGGGCACTTAGGCGTGCGGTTTGGTTATTTTTATTTCTTTTATCGCCATGGGCGTAGATAAAAATGTTCGATTTCGAACAATAACTGACTCATTAAGTTCCTTAAAAGCAATAAAATGTGTTTACCATTACTATCACCCTATAGTCTTACTTAAAATCACTACTTTTTCACTTTCATATTCATAATAAAACTGTTCAATTTCTTTGGTGTCCCTCTGATATCGGAGTAGAAGGTAATGAACAGACACATTTGCCAGAAGCGCCATAACTAGAGAAGAGTCACAACCTATCTTAACCACAGTTCATACCGATTTAAAAGTACAAATATAAACAAAGATTTGGAAATTCTGGCAGATACAGTGGGAACTAAGGACATCAAAACTATCCGACATAAAATCCACAATTCGACCATGGAAGACAACCCCCAATACACGACTTCACCAAGTCGTTAGGCGAGACTAAAGCCGGTCTCAGACAATCGGCGAATACGGTAGTCGCGAGTAATCACGAGTTGTGTAATACATACAATATACAATACACTATGTGCGAGTGTATGGTCCCACACAACTCGCGATTACCATATTCGCCGATTGTCTGGGACCGGCTTACGAATAGGACACACCCGAGCAACAAACGAGTATCTACTTACTGGCGAAGAAGAACCTATATGTTTTGCATGTGACACTAAAGTGGCAGTGAAACATATTTTAGTTGAATGCCCACTTTTTACTATGGAAAAACTCAATCACAATATTCACAAGTCACTGAGTGTCATTCTTAATGGTACCACATACAATGCATCTCTGACTGATAAACTTTTTAAAATCTGTAGATTTGCTAAAAAATATATAAAACATTTAATATTCACATTGTTATAGTCTAGTTTTAAACCAATTAATGTTCATTTCAATTAGTAGCCTAGTTTTACTTGTATAGCTAAAATCCTTTTGTGGTTGATGTTTTTTTTTTGTCAAATAATAAAAAAGTAATCCTTTTTTTGAGTTACCTATTTTAAATAATCGTACATTTGTTTCTCTTTGAACTGTAATTATTCTAAAAGTATACTTACCAAATTATAAAATTGTTCCGTATTCCAAACGCCCCTTTTAAATCAAGAATTCCCTTTCCGAACTACCAATTAGTTTCATATTTTGCTTGCAATTTCAACAGAAGACTTTTAACCTATTTTAATTTTGAAGAATTCCGATTGCAAGTATTTGTTTTGATTTATTCGATAGCGTGTTTCACCTACTTAACAATAACCTTTTTACATTTTTATTTGATCCATATACTCAAGTATTCCGTGTGAAACGAAGCTCTCTATATTTATTATTCATCTCTAGTCCTTTAAAAGAAGCTAAACTCATCTATTCCGTTTTGATAATGTCGACTTCGATGCGAACTAAGCCCCTTGTGATACCAATATCTTATTCACTTTGATTGCCGGATTTCTATTTAAGATTTAAAAGATTCAGACCCATAGGACACCAAAATGTAATTCACCTCTAGAAGTCAATTATCTGTATTCCCCTCTGTGAATTCCATTTCGTAAATTCTGGATGGGTATCAACGTTTTCTTTTATTTTTTTGTTCTCTTGTTTGTTTTTTCAATTTGAAGAGATCGATTGCTGGAGTTTAATGGGTAAAAGGGATATGTTTTTATTCCAGTTTCGCACGAATTGAAAAGGATTTATAAATAAGTTGCCTTAAGGATAAAATGCTCTTTAGATGAACTAATGAGATGTTACCGAATAAAAATATAAAAAAAAAGTTTTAACAATTTCAAAGGAAATGGAAAACATTAAATTTATGTTGACTAATAGGATATAATCACTATTTTTATGCAGGAAAGGTAGCGGTAAGACAACAGAACTTAAGTTGACACTTATTCTCTCAATGTTAAAATTCCTCTTTAAATGGAAATATAAAAACCCAGTAGTAGTAATTTAACTCAATAACAAATAAAATTATTTTATCTTAATATATTGTTATTAACCGTGTACGAGGTACCTGGAGAACGTCGCCGATTTTGTTTATTTAATTTTATTTTTATTTTATTTATAGCAACCTGTGGAATTACTCTTGCAAAAAAAAAATTATTGATCATTAATGATTTACTGTATTTGGCATAAATAAAAAAAAATCACTGGGCGGCAGCAAGATTTTCCCACGACCACTTATAACTTCCCTACCCTGGCTAACTTAAAAAAATTCTTTGATAGTCCCTGTTGGAGAAACTCGATTTTATACCCTGTATATAGATTTTAGATTTTTGACGTTGTCAGTTTTGAATTTATTTTTACTTTAATAGTTATTTTTGGAGCCTCATTTGAAACAGAATTTGTTTACCTTTCTCCATAGCAGACGTCTTTGTTCACCGGGTAGGTGTCCTTTGGAGACGAAACAGTCCCCTTAATTGCTGAATCAAAACATGAACTGAGTCCTGTTAAAATCAGAGGTGCTTCTTAGCTGCGCGTGCGTAGTATTTTGTCGATTATTATGGAACTTACTCCCTCTCGTTATATAATATTTTTATTTATCTGTGATGGTGGATAGAACAAGAAAATATAAGGTTCAACAGTGGTTGATGTGGCAACAAAAACAAGTAAGTGAAATGTTAAATATTGTTTTTAGATGTGCTGCCATCTATGATTAGAAGAGAGTATTGACAATTATTAAAAGCAAAAAATTCCCGGTGTATTGGGGTTGCATACACAATTTGCATTGTGTGTTGCAAAGCTTTTATTTGACTGATTCTAGTCAAAATGTCACTCTCTTCTTTCGTATCCCTTTCAGAGATTAATACAAAGTTAGAAAACGAGTAAGGAATTTAATTTATCAGATTCGACATCCTAAGACCGGTTTCTGCCTTTCGGCTTCGTCAGTTAGGCTTTTCGAATCCAATAAATAAAATTCCAAACTCGTACAAGTCAGTAGCTATATCCGCTATAAGATAAAATTTTTAGATGTGCTGCCATCTATGATTAGAAGAGAGTATTGACAATTATTAAAAGCAAAAAATTCCCGGTGTATTGGGGTTGCATACACAATTTGCATTGTGTGTTGCAAAGCTTTTATTTGACTGATTCTAGTCAAAATGTCAGAATGGCAAAATGGCAGAAACCGGTCTTAGGATGTCGAATCTGATAAATTAAATTCCTTACTCGTTTTCTAACTTTGTATTAATCTCTGAAAGGGATACGAAAGAAGAGAGTGACATTTTGACTAGAATCAGTCAAATAAAAGCTTTGCAACACACAATGCAAATTGTGTATGCAACCCCAATACACCGGGAATTTTTTGCTTTTAATAATTGTCAATACTCTCTTCTAATCATAGATGGCAGCACATCTAAAAATTTTATCTTATAGCGGATATAGCTACTGACTTGTACGAGTTTGGAATTTTATTTATTGGATTCGAAAAGCCTAACTGACGAAGCCGAAAGGCAGAAACCGGTCTTAGGATGTCGAATCTGATAAATTAAATTCCTTACTCGTTTTCTAACTTTGTATTAATCTTTGAAAGGGATACGAAAGAAGAGAGTGACATTTTGACTAGAATCAGTCAAATAAAAGCTTTGCAACACACAATGCAAATTGTGTATGCAACCCCAATACACCGGGAATTTTTTGCTTTTAATAATTGTCAATACAATAAACCGGTCTTAGGATGTCGAATCTGATAAATTAAATTCCTTACTCGTTTTCTAACTTAAATATTGTTTTTCGTAATAGCTTGATAATAATATAGACCAGTGCAGATAATTTTTGAAACCAAATAAAATAATAGTAGGATGAAACTCATTGGAAAAGGAAGAGAATATGATAAAAATGATAGGAAAAATAATTTACAGGCGCTCTGGGGTCGGAAAGTGGAAGAGGGGGAGTTTTTAAGGGTAGAAAACTGTTTAACTCGATTTCCGGCAAAACTACAAGTCCTATGGAAAAAAGTTAAATAGCAAAGTTGTAGGTAATAAAAAGATCTACAACTTTTGTATTTCCATTTTTTTTACATAACCTCAAAATTTATGTGAAAAATTAAAAAAACCAAGTTTTTGGTTTTTTATTTTTATCTTTTACAAAAAAAAAATTTTTTTCACGAAATTTGGTGTAAACTTACCTTTTTTGTCTCGCCGCGGGCTATACATCATCTTCGCTTTCGACTGTCTTAAGAAGGCCGCACAACTACAATTAAAATCAACGCTTATTTTCCGACTGATTATTTCTCCACTTTGATCTCGTGTCTTTACCGAAAACAACTAAGCTCATAGAAAGCCCATTCTCCATTTCATCATCATGCAGGAAATATATTTCTAAATATGAGCAAATGGAAAATGTTACTTGCTCTTGGACTACGTTGAATGGAATTCCAATCTAATAAAAGATTGGTGAAGACCCAAAGGCATCTTCTGCTTATTGAGTTTTGCTCTGCATAATGAATTTCTGTGGTTAAATGCTGGAGAAGGATGCGTAAGAGAGAAAGAGTAATTTAACCCGCACGCCATATGCCACAACTCAGTAAAATTGATTTCTCACTTCTGTCGTTATTATAAAGGGTTACAGTTTCTAAACGGTTGCAATAAATTATTGTTGCCATTTAAATGAATGGTTTTAATATTTTAATTATCAAATTATTAAACTTTTTTAATTAACTCTTTTATATAGGATGTATCAGAATTTCGTGCAAAACTTGGGAGCTAATAAAGGACCTAAAAATATTACACAAAGGTTAATGAATTCCCAATATGTAATCTGCTGGCACTATGGAAAATTAGGAGAGGATAAAGAGGGAGAAGGAAAATTCCTTGGTAGTACCTTCCTGTGAGGATCATGATTTAATAACTAAATGCAGTAATTGAAGGCAAAAAAACTATTTCCAATATTAGTATAAATATTGACAATATGAGAAGAGGATTAAAAAAAATTATAATAATTGTAATATTGATACACCCTGTATATTCAAAAGGGTAGACAAAATAAAAAAAAAATATGTCAAAACAGGTCTACCAACTCAAAAATTTCTTTTAAATAAAAGCAGTCGTAAAAAGAAAATACAACCGGATGTAATGTTTTTACACTCAAAATTCAAACAAAATAACGTATTATTAATTTAAAAAATGTAGTTAAAAACCAGTTGAGAATGCTCTTCTACCATTGTCATAGACCGAACAAATTGTAATGACTATTTCACTCATCTTCGAATTTTCACAAAATCTGACCAATCACAAACCAAAGACAGCTGGTATTATCGCGATAATACCAGCTGTCTTTCAATTCTGATTGGTCTATCAGCGTGGTATTTTCACGGCGTAACCATGGATGCGAATTGCAAAACAAAATTTGACATTTAGAAAAAAATAATTACAGCTACAGACGTCAAAATGAGACCTTTTACTTTGTATAATTACAGCTACAGACGTCAAAATGAGACCGTTTACTTTGTTTGTGAAATAGTCTAATAATAATTTCATAACTCTACTGAGTTGCTTGAAGAAAAGCAACTCAGAAAATTCAATCACTTGTGGTATTACTGTTGAAAATTTCACACCAACATTTTTTAACCAATAAGAAGCTTTCGTTTCAGCTCGTTACTGTAGAAACCAAAAACTTGGCAGTAGTATTTTCCTACCCTGGGCTGTACCACACCGATAGTATTTCTGTCAAGTGTCAAATTATAAAAATACACCGGTCTTACGAAAATGTTATAATTTTTTATATTACTTTGGCGGGAGATTACAAGTGAAAGTATTAATAAAATGTTAGATTGACAGTTTTTATTTTAATCAACAAAGCCACAGTCTACTCACTTTTACCAAAATCGTCATTCACTGTATGTCTACTTTAAATTCAATTCAATCTTAAACTTTATCTCAAAACCTGTCCATTAGATCTTGTTGTGCCCATTGAGACATTTGATGAGGACATCATAAACTACATCATACTAAATTTTCAGCCAATTCGACTGGGACCCATTTTCCATAAGAAGCATGCGGGGTACAAACTTAAATCTTTTTTAATTAATAAATGTTTTTAGTGTTAGTGAATTCATAAATTAATTGTAGGTTTAATAATTGTATGTTTTATATTAATATTTTATTATTTTTGTAACATAACGCTCTTTATTGTACTACCAATGTTTTTGACAATTCCTATACTGAAAATTTGTGGAAGGGTGGGAAAATGGCCCTCGAGTTCCCAAAAATCCGTTTTTCGACGATATCTGCCGAAATATGACCCTTAGAGCATTTTTGTTTAGACAAAAAATGAAGAGCAATTCATTACCTACAAAAGTTGTCCCTGTGATTTTTCGCTACACTAATATTTTTTGCAAAAACGGCGTTTCAAAAATTCGCAATTTTGAGAATCTAAAAATTCGCAAAATTATTGTGGTGATTATTTTCCTTCCCAATCACGTGCTTGGAAACTGATTTGACGCAGCCAATCAAAACAAAATAAAGCGACTATTCACCTTGGTGGTAAATATTCGGCTATTTGATCATCGTCCTCAATATTCACCTGAAGGACGGTATCCAACAATAACGAAGCCGCCCGTAAATTTCAAATTTTTCAAATGAAACCTATACTAATGGTATTATAAAATTGCTTATAGTTAATAAATTATCGATCTTTAGTAGCAAATACACAAATCCAACTGATTTTGCACTTTTTCTGAAACTATAAATATATTCATTCATTCCTTTCTATGTAATACCGTCCATTTTACGACAAACATAGTAGGCGCGCGTCATCTGAATTTTGACAGTTTGCCATTAAAGTTTATTACAAAATTAAATTTGACACATTTTGTTAAAAAGTATTAACAATGAGTAGATTCGGGAGTAAAAATCTTCAAGAAATTGATAATATAATTAAATTAAACGTACCTGCCAAGACAGTAAAGAGCAAAACTCGTATAATTTATACGTACGTACAGAATTTTTTGTGACTCGGGAAATAATCAAATATAACGCGACCTTGACAAATTAGCTACTATTTTTATTGCTACTAAATTTCTCGTATATTTTACAATTTGTCTCGACAATTGTGGCATTAATAATCAAAGAATAACTCCCTCGAGCTAAAGCTCTCGGGAGTTATTCAGATTATTAATGCCAAAACTAAGTCTCGACGAATTGATCCTAAAATAAACTCGAAATTTAGATACAATAAAAATAGTCGGCTATTTGTCAAGGTCTTGGGATATTACTGTCGAGTATTCTCCCGTTTTTCTCTGAAGACAAAAGATAAGGCTATAATAACCAACTTTTTTTCACTTTTTGCACTTTATTAATAAATTTATTATAAAAAAATCCAATTTGAAGTTTTTTCTCGTGCACTTAATAAAATACTTGATACATATATTGATTAAAAACTCAGAATGCGATCTTTTATTTAGTACAATTCCTAACCCCAAAAAATTTTAGAACGAAAAGAAAAAAAAATGTCGATTTTTCATAGGCGTGAGAATTTTCTAAATTTTCTGGAAAACCCAAAAATATGAAAAAAAAAGAAAGAAAAATGTCATCGAAAAGGGGACAAGCTAAGTTTTCTAATGATGTGCGTTGAAAACCAATATGGTCCTTGATTATCTATTAATTCTCAATAGACCCGAGCAATTTCGAAAACTCCGGAAATCCAAAAAAATGCCCTAAAAAACATGTTGTTTATGAAAATACACAAAAAGAATTTATTGAATCTTTCTGAATATATTTAACACCTTGCAAAGCCCCATTATCCAAAAGGATTCGGTGAAATTAGTCTTCATAAAAAAAATATGAATAAATTTATAGGAGAGTCAAAATATCGAGAAAAAACAAACTTTGGCCCGGTTTTTCAATAATTCAGAGAAATAGATAAAAAGAAAAAGTAACATGATATTATAGCTACAGGTTCCTTCTTTCATCTTAACTTTGAATCATGAAAAAATATTAATTTTTACGTGATTTATTGAAAAATTTGTAATCCGCTTGAGAGTGTCATTCATTATAGTGTGCTCTCTCTAAATGCAGGGCAGGAGCTAAAAATGGGTGTGCGTTTTGGAGTCGGTTATGTCGAAAAGTATCATATTTTTGACAAAAATGATGACGATCATTTTTGTAGGTAATTTTCATTTTCGTCCAAACAAAAATTCTATAAGTGTCATATTTTCAAAAATATCGGCGAAAATAGGCGAAAAAAAACACATTTTTGAGACCAGTGGGCCATTTTTCCACCTTTCCACAAATTTCAGACAGCTGAGATTTTCGGGGGTGAATGTACCCATGAATACCTGCAAATTAATGGTGCCGGACCGACCTGATGCCCGGGTTGATACCTTCGTTTATTGGACTATACATTCTTGTAATGTCATTTCAGGAAGATTTTTGATTTTGAATTGAATACAAACCAATATCTAAATCTTTTTTTCTATCAGTAGAATTCAAATTAAAACGAAATCTGAAGCGCATCGTTAAATTTCCACAATTGAACCGAGATACAAGAAAAAAAATTAATTAAAATGTTCTAAAAGTTCCCGGCTCTCCCGTCTAATAGCATTTCGTCTGTCTCGACATGCACTAAAAGGTACGTACGTTCAGAAACGCAATTCAATTCTAGTTCTTAATTATTTTTGTGGAAGTTGAGACCGAGTTCCTAAATCCATTACGGTCTCTCATAAAATTCTCACTCAATTCGAATACCGAAGGGTAATGTCGATAATGCCTGTGAGAAATTTCGAATTGCGTTCGGCCGGAACGACGAAACTAAGTTTTCTGACTTCTGTTTAAAGACGAGGAAACCTGGATTGACGGACAAATTCTCTCAGACCCATAGGACACCAGAATGTAATTCACTTTTTGAAATAAATTATCTGCATTCCCCTTGTGGGAATTCTATTTCGAATTCGAAGTTTCTTCTTCCGGAGCCAGTCAGGTAGTCCGGGACGTTAAACGAAATTGGACGAGTATTTTTTTAACAGAGGGAGCCGGGAAATGAATTGAATAATAGTATATTATTCAACGAGCGTGTAATGATGAATATTATTCATTGTGAACACAGAGTAATGATTGTCGAGGGTTGTCGAGATAGCAAAGTGATTCAAAATACCTGTACGACAATTTTTTGAAGCAAATACTGTATAGTGTCACCAGAAATATAAGAAGGTCTTAAATCAATAAAGAAATAAAATTGTGTATCGGTTAAAAGACCGGATTAAAATATCATATGATTATTTTTTTCATCTGTCAAAACAGTCAGATTTTGTGGTTTCAGCCAATAACAGCTCAGGATCCTAACCAATCATTGTGTTTTATACTGATTATTTTTTTCATCTGTCAAAACAGTCAGATTTTGTGGTTTCAGCCAATAACAACTCAGGATCCTAACCAATCATTGTGTTTTATACTGATTATTTTTTTCATCTGTCAAAACAGTCAGATTTTGTGGTTTCAGCCAATAACAACTCAGGATCCTAACCAATCATTGTGTTTTATACTGATAAAACCGCTTCGTCGTTTTTGTTTTTTGATTAAACTGTGTTTACCTATTTGAGATGTCAAATGTAAACATTTATCAATTATTATTATACTAAAATGTATTGCAAATCTATGTTAATAACCAAATTTCAAAATGTATTTGTAAACTAACCTGTTTTTATTAGTTTATTTCAACATTCATTTAACACTTTTAGATACCTCACTTTAACACTAAACTTAAAATTAATTAAATTAAGAAAGACTTCATTTCATTCTTCTTCTTCGCTTTTATTTAAGGCGCCGTTTCGCGGGGTAGCCAGTCAAAAAATCGCCTTGGTGGCCCTGTACGTAAAACTATAACAGCTCAGGTTTCAATTTAAATTGGTAAAGATAATTTTCAATATTTGTGTGCAAAGTGTCTTTTGCATAAATGACTATGTTCTCTGTTTTTAATACAAAATGATTCAAAAAATAATCCTTTCAAATACGACTCGTCCTCTGAAATTTTATAGATTAAATTTTTGATCTTCATACTCAAACGCCTTTATTTTAGGCAAAACCACTCAAACAAACTGATTTAAGATAAAATCACTCGTCCTGCGGACTCGTGATTTTATCAATCAGTTTGTTTTCGTGGTTTTTCCAAATAAAGCCGTTTTCGTGAAAACCAAAAATTTAATCGATAAAGTTTGGAGGACTCGTGGTATTACCTTTGATAAAACCGCTTCGTCGTTTTTGTTTTTTGATTAAACTGTGTTTACCTATTTGAGATGTCAAATGTAAACATTTATCAATTATTATTATACTAAAATGTATTGCAAATCTATGTTAATAACCAAATTTCAAAATGTATTTGTAAACTAACCTGTTTTTATTAGTTTATTTCAACATTCATTTAACATTTTTAGATACCTCACTTTAACACTAAACTTAAAATTAATTAAATTAAGAAAGACATCATTTCATTCTTCTTCTTCGCTTTTATTTAAGGCGCCGTTTCGCGGGGTAGCCAGTCAAAAAATCGCCTTGGTGGCCCTGTATGTAAAACTATAACAGCTCAGGTTTCAATTTAAATTGGTAAAGAAAATTTTCAATATTTGTGTGTAAAGTGTCTTTTGCATAAATGACTATGTTCTCTGTTTTTAATACAAAATGATTCAAAAAATAATCCTTTCAAATACGACTCGTCCTCTGAAATTTTATAGATTAAATTTTTGATCTTCATACTCAAACGCCTTTATTTTAGGCAAAACCACTCAAACAAACTGAATTAAGATAAAATCACTCGTCCTGCGGACTCGTGATTTTATCAATCAGTTTGTTTTCGTGGTTTTTCCAAATAAAGCCGTTTTCGTGAAAACCAAAAATTTAATCGATAAAATTTGGAGGACTCGTGGTATTACCTTTGATAAAACCGCTTCTTCTTAATTGTTTTCTGATTAAACTGTGTTTACCTTTTTTGAAATGTAAATATAAACATTTAACAATTTTTATTTAGCATTATCAATTATTATTATACTAAAATGTATTGCAAATCTTTGTTAATATACAAATTTCAAAATTTATTTGTAAACTAACTTGTTGATTCGTTTATTCACACACACAACATCAGTTTTTGAATACCCAAATACTTAAAAATCCATAAATCTCTTTAAAACTGACAAATGTCAAACTGTATATCCGAATTAAGCCAAACGCAATCACGTATGCTTTGGTGGCCCTGTATTTAAAACTATAACAGCTCAATATTTTTTGATGTTTCAATTTAATTTGATAAAGAAAATAATGAACATTTGTGTGTAAAGTGTCTTTTGCATAAATGACTATATTCTCTGTTTTCAATACAAAATGATTCAAAAAATCCTTCCAAATACCACACGTCCTCTCAAATTTTGATTAAAATATTTTCATAAATTTATCAAAATGTGAAAACTATTTGTTTCGGTTTATCTTTCTATTCATTTAAATTTATCTTTGCAAACTATGGTTTAAGATTTTATATAGTTGAAATTCGATACCATTACAATATATAATAGTGGCGTGTGTGTCGGAAGGACATGGACCAAAATTTACTCGGATCGAGAGTACCTCCCCCCTCGTTTTCGAGGATGCTGAACACAATGGCGGTATCATAATTTCTATTTTCGACTGCCGTATTCCCTAAAACGGCCATAAACTACCCCCCTAAAGGGGTTAAATGGGCAGCGCATCATTTCACTGTAAAAAAACGTCTTTTTCCTCGTTTTCGAGGATTCCGAGCACGGTGGTGCTGTTAAAGTACTTCCGAACCTCACCCCCGACAGAGCTGTTTTTCTTTCCTTCTTTTTAACAGCGACAAAACGTTTGTGACCCCGTTTTCGAGGTTGCTGAACACGATGGCGGTATCAGAATTTCTCTTTTCGCCAGCCAAACCCCCTAAAACGGCCAAAAGCTAAGTACCTCCTAAAGGGGTTAAACCATTTCCCTGTAAAAAAAGTCTTTCCCCTCGTTTTCGAGGATGTTTGTCACTTTTGACACCTTAGTAGAGGTTTATAGAAAGTGATATTGAACACCATCATCGTCTTCAGAATCCTTGAAAACAGGAGGACACCCGTTTTGCCCCCGATATGAGAAAAAAATTCAACCCTTTCGGGGGTGAGTTTTGACCTGTGGTGGGGTAGGTGAGGGTCGGAAGTAATCTTCAACACCAACACCGTGGGAGGGAGAAAAAGGTTATCTTAAAGGGAATGATGTCCTGCCCGTTTATTGCCACCATTAGAGGGTAGTTTTTGGCCGTTTTAGAGGTTCGGCTGTCGAAAATAGAAATTCTGATACCGCCATCGTGTTCAGCATCTTCGAAAACGGGGGCACAGGCGTTTTGTCGCTGTTAAAAAGAAGAAAAAAAAACACCTCTGTCGGGGGTGAATTTTGGCCGGTGGAGGGGTTGGTGAGGTTCAGACGTAATCTTTAACGCCTCCACCATACTCGGCATCCTCGAAAACAGGGGGAAAGACGGGCTACCCGTTTAACCACTTTAGGGGGTACTTTTTAGCCGTTTTAGGGGATTCAGTAATCAAAAATAGAAATTCTGATACCGCCATCGTATTCAGCATCCTCGAAAACGGGGGGAGTTACTCTCGATCCGGGTAAATTTTGGTTCATTTTTCATGTTTTTTTCCGACTCACAGACGCCACTATAAAGAGCAAATTGCACTTACATTAGATATTTTAATGCTACAGCTTTAAAAAGGACGAAACTGGTATCCAGTGTTGCAAAGAGACATTAAGTAATTACTATTTTTGTTTCTCTGTCCTTAGTGATATAATTTTTATTGAGATGATCTTTTTTTTTCCTTAGTTAAATGGCACTGGTCTGAAACCAACTGGCCAAAGCTTGTTGAGATGATCTAAAACTATACAATATATCAAACCGAACTGATTTGTAACCAAGTAACGCAGCTACTATCTAACACAAGCTCAATGCAATAAATCGGTTTAAATGTTTCTAAACAGTGCATCCTTAAATTGTATAAAAGTTAACTTCAGAACAATAAATATTTCTTTATATTTTAAGCCTCATAAAATCCACCGATGTCTGTTTCGCAGAATTTCCATACAGAGCGTCAACATTGTATTTTAACAGCTCTTTTAGTTCTACCCATACGACTTTCAAGTACATCGTGAATCTGAGGAATTGAAATATACTTTATTATAAAGTTTTACGGTTCACTTCCTATTTCACAACAACCAGCTGCTTGTTTTCTTGCACACAACGAAACATATAAAATGCAGAGCGTATTGTTGATGGCTGCAGAGATTTTCAGTTTGTTTTTAGAGAATTTCCATTCAACATTAAAACGATACACAAGCTATTAATCACGCCCGTATTTCTCGGAAGTTTCCGATACAGGTCAGGGGTTGAAAGTCAAAATTCTAGTTACATGAAAAACACTTTTACGGTATCAAACATTTGATCAATAGTAACTAGTATAAATTTAAAACGAAGGTAACTACTTTGTGTGTATGTTTTGAAACATTATGACTATTTAAAAGTAACTTTCTACTTAGTCATAATGGCTAAAAGCTACAAATGAGACGCAATACATTTGTTTAGATAGCTGCATATTTCATCCTTAATATTTGAGCAAAACTATCTGTGTGGAAAAATAATAAACCAAACAACAACATGAATCAGGTTCATCAAATTGATGGCTAGAAAGTTACTCTTTCTCCAAACATTTGTTTATTTTATCTACAACAGTGACCTTGTAGAGAAATTCTGTTTGGTTTTTACTATTTCTCCACAGGGTAGTTTCCTTCAATCCATCTCCGATAGATGTAATTACCATCGGCATGATTGTGTAGTTGCACTGACTTGCTAGAGTTACGCAGAGACTGAGAGATTTGGATATTTAGCTCCTATCCTGTCTAAAGAGATTTGATAAATCGAATCAGTGCTATCTCAGGAAGTTAGTTAATTATTTAAATCTCTAAGTTTTGTTTACTGCATACTGTTTCCATCAGGCGGCTAGGGACCTTTTAGGGAATTGGTAATAATACGTCATCTATTCCAAATATCTGGTTAATGTTACAGTTTGGTCTTTAAAGTTTCTCAGTAATATAGGATTGACCTTAACCGCTTATACAGATGTGGGAAAACTTTAACGGAACATAGGATTTTCAATGTATTTTGGACAAGAGCTCACGTAGAAGTCGACCAGCACAATATACAAGAAATCTGCGCGACGACGTATCAACTATTCAATTTCTACTACTCTACATTGTTGTATCCCTACTTTCCACTAGAAGAGCGCGTGTCTGCGTTAGCTTACTAGCACTGACCGCCAGCAGTATGAAAATATTAGGAAAGGAGGTGTGTATGTGAGACTTTCAGGAACAGATTTTGCGACGCCGAAATTCCATTGTATGCGAGAGAACAAATAATTTCTCTTCTGAAAATAAGTGCTGTGGTTCCTTTTTGCCATAACGGTAAAAATAAATTAAAATGTCCCCAAAATATCACTTTAAAATTTGTATCTTTTCCTCCTTTGTGAACGTGAACCTTTTTGTTTTCAATCGGTATCGACTTAATACTAATACTACTGCGATTGACTTTCAGTAGAGTGAGTGGCAAGTATCACGTGCCGTTGCTCAAGACAGGCAGGTTCAATTGAATAGTTGATACGACTTCGCGGACATTTGTTAGATTTTCTACGTGAGCTCTTGTCCAAAATACATTGAAAATCCTATGTTCCGTTAAAATTTTGCCTTAACCCAACTAATAACAATACATTGAAATATACAGGGTGATATGTGGATATATACCACAAGAAACATAAAATAAAATAGTGGAGTGCAAATTTTCTTTTGACTCAAATGGTTAATTTTGATACAAAAAAGCGGTAAAAGATAAAATAAAAATGTTTTTCGTTGACCTCTACAAAAAAAGGACATTTTACGTACTAATCTTGGAATGGGATCGCTATTTATATTACAAGTACATAAACAAGGGCTTTATTGAACGAATAATTTTATGGCCGAGCGAGCTTGCGAGAGAGTCCATAAAGCCTATTTTTCTTTCAGAAATTAGTACGTTTTTGTAGAGATCGACGCCTCGGCGAAAAACTGTCTATTGTCTCGCCTGCTTGCTAGCCTCGGCTATCAATTTGCAGACTCGACTATAATAGACAGTTTTTCGTCCTTGGCAGATAAATAACTATTGTTGCAAATTTAATTAGCTGCAATATTTGTAATAACTATTTTTCCGAATAACGCAGTTTTCGAGAAAATGGAAAAGACCCATTTTCACTTTTACCAAAATAAAGCGACATACAAAAATCTAGCTTGTAGGTACTTTTAGAACTCAATTTGTGCTAAATACAATCCAACAAAGCCTTATTGAGGTTATTAAGAGTTTGTGTATTCCACTTCAGTTCAGTAGCAATAATTTAAATATGTTGCGCTATTCCCCCGGTCTATTTCAGCACCAAAGTAAAAACCTATTTATTATACTACTAAAGCTATCTGCGAAGACAGAAGATCTTCTAAATTGAAATGTTATTATTACTATTTAGGGTTCACTTCCTATTTCGTATCCATAAGATTCCTGTTTTCTAGGACACAATGAAATGCAAGACGTTGTTGATGGCTCCAAAGATTTTTAGTTTGTTTTTGCGAGAATTTGTACTGAAATTCTTGATCCTTTTGAGAATTACGTGCACCCTAATGAAATGTCAGTTAGGAAAATAAGCTTGAAAAAGCCGAATTCATTTAATTGGAGCGTCTCTCTGGGTGAAAAGTTTTTGGACGATGTCACGTTTGACTGAATATTCGCTCGGATGCTTTTAGCGGAAGCTTAGAGTAAAGATCTGTTTTCATTTTTTTTTTGTTTCCTTAGAGCTGTGAAATTCGAAAAGGATATTTTGAAATTTAGAGAATAAAGAACACATTTGCGTTTTATTATTTAGAGTTATAAAACTGTCCTTTAGAGGAATATCAACACAAGAGCCAACAATCTTTTTTATTCTTTGTTCTTTTTTTCGTTCATTTCTCTCTTTTAGGGGTTAAGTCGAAGAACATTATCTAGAAATGCTTGATTTGCTGAAAATGAACTTTGTCCTTTATAATAAAGACGATATTATTATTATCATTATTATTACTTTTTTAAGATATTAATCGGTTACTACATGAGTAGGTCGGGGGTCTCTATGGCCCAACAGCCTATTCATGGGCAAGTGTCCGCCGGACAGTCCTCGTTGTTCCTAAAATTACGGCTTTCTGAGCTGTAGCTATAACTTGCTTTGCATTTGGGATGGCTAATGCGTCTATTTTGTTCATCTTAAAATCCCAAAAGAATACGTTATACGTTAACACTGGTATGGCGTAGGTGTTGATTGCCTTTACTAAGTTGCCTGCTTTTAACTCAGACTTCATAAGTGATTTTGGTTGCACAGGAGTGGCTTCCCGGAGCTGCATCATTCACGGCCGCAGCAAGTGAAATAATGGATTTAGATTAGGTGAGATCTTGGAGAATGTCTTTCTGAAGCACCATTCGGACAATTCTTGCAGTGTCGATGAGAACTGACTTTTGGATAGGTAGGTATAGATTGTGATTGATGTTAAGCTGATCAAACTTTTGTTTCAGGTTCTTTGGGACTTCACCAGTGGCTCCTATGATGCCTGGGACGACGTCTATTTTGTCTTGCTGCCAGAGCCTCTTCATCTCTCCCGCCAGTGGTAGGTATTTGGTAAATTTTTCGTTGTGCTTTCTTTGCAGGTTTACTGGGTTGGGGACAGCAATATCAATGAGGCTGATGTGCTTATTTTCTTTCCTTACAAAGATTAAGACCGGTATGTTCTGTTGGACGGTTTTGTCAGTTGGTACTTCTCAATTCCAGAGCAGTTTATGTGAATCGTTTTCTAGTAGTTTAGCTGGCAAATACATGTAGGTAGTAGGGCTTACAATTATGATTGCAAGTTGTTGGTGTACAATTTTTGCAACGTTATTGTGTCTCTAATATATTTTAGAATTAGTAGATCATATCATCTGGCTATATCACGTACAAGCGATACATGTTATTGCTTCTGTGATACCTTGTTCACTGCCTTTCCATTCTGATACTTTGTCCTGCAGATAGAAGTTTTAAAAAGTATATAAACTAACCAGTAGGCCAGATTGAGTCGAATCGATCGCTTGCATGGAAACCAATCAGTAATTGTAGTGACCGCCTGTTACCATAAATCACCGTACATTCCTTTTATGGCTATATGTCGTCTGGAGTTATTTATGAATGCAGAACAGAATATTTGTTACATTACCTATTGAAAGTACGCAAACTTTTATTTCAAGTAAAAGAAAATATATCCGCCTATGGTCGCCATTTCAGTTGAAAGTGGCAAATCCATAAATGTTTTTATCGGTTTTTTTAACTTTCAGCTGTACTCTTTCTTTTAAATCGATAATATATTGTATATTGGAAATGTAGTAAGTTTGAAGCCGTCAAAAAGTTTTTTAAATAGCGCAATTATTTTTTTCATAATGGCGATCTCAAAAATGGCTGCAAATGCCTGACAACCTTTCCCTTGTCAGGGGAAATGTCCTAGTTAGTGCCTCTGTTTGGTCTGGATATATAACATTAAAATTAGTCAGCAACCAAAAGGAAGACGATAACATTTACAAATGCGTTTAGAAAATAAAACTTTAAAGTGATTTTTTGTGGCAAAAACGTGGCGAGAATTACTGCAATCATATAATCAATGTTATGATGAAGTTGTGGTCAATGATGACTTAAATGATGTCATTATTATTGTTGTTAACTTTTTTAAATACCCCAAAAAATACCATCATCTAATGGAGAGAACAGGACGATTTGGTTGCCATCTGATCCAAAATTTCCTACCTAATCTCGAAAATGATTAGTTAAATGGTCTTTAATGACAGGGGTACTGTGTGAAGGTGCCCCATACTCCATACAAATCACTGCATTAATATCATGATCTGAAAACTTTTGTCTGTATTTTTTAATTGCGGAAGAATTTGTTTAAAATGCGTGGCTCTATTTAACAAAAGATAAGGATCCAAATTTTTTTATTCCGAAAAATATGGACATTCTTTCTTCCAGATCATTCGACGTTAAAACTATAAATTTTTTATTTTGTGATTTTCTGTTTAACTTCTAAACGAGTAAAATTCTTTTTTGGTAACCTTTGAATTTTAGAGTAACTTTTATCCAATTTAGTTATCTTTTGAATGTTTTGGGAATAATAAATTCCAGAAACACAATCTTGTTACTTATGAGGGTAGTTCCAGAAACATTCGACCTGACGTATAAATGGCAGTAGTTCTTTGAAAATCATGGCTATGGTAAAAAGTACCAACCCTATAAAGCTTAAGTTTGAAGTTTGACGATGCTGACGAGGTGCTAAGACGAATATCGACCAAATGAGGTGATCACAGAAGAAATGATGACAAAAATCCACAAAATGGTATTGGATAACCGTCGACTGAAAGTGCTCCAGCATGGTAGGTATTCCAAAAAGAGCTGCACATCGCATATTGACTGAAAATCTGGACATGAGAAAGTTGTGCACAATAAAGAAGAGATTTTGCATCAGTTTATAACCGTAAATGAAACATCGGTCCACCACTTTACACCAAAAAACATATAGATCTGCAAGTGAATCCTGGCGTCAGTTTGAGAATGGAAAAACAATCAAGGGCGAGTATTATGCGAATTTATTTCAGCACTTGAGTGATGAAATAAAGAAACGGCTGCATTTAGCAAATAAGAAAGTTTTGTTTCATCAAGACAATTCACCAGTGCGAATTGCTTCATCACATACACTATTCGCCAGATTTAGCCCCCTTCAAATTATTTTCGGTTCTAAAACTTTTTTGGTCGCGTGTGGAGTCTGCAAATGATGGCTATATTTAGGATCTCGATGATTCTCACTATAAGCAGGGTATCTAAGCTATTGTACATCTTTGGGAAAAATGTATCGCGCTAAAATAAAAATATTTTTTCCATTTTTTTGTGTTTTCTCTGTTAGGTTGGATACTTCTAGGACTTCCTTCGTATTAAAAATAATCATTTTACCTCGAGAATGAAGCAATACCTCCAAAGCTCCAAAGCCATTGTTGAACAAAATTTAAAACTAGTTATTAAAAATTAACCTTTAAAAATTGTTAATAGTTGTAGAAATTTAGGAATCATATATGACTGTAGCCTTCGATTTCAAGAGCATGTGACACTTTTATTAAATAAATCGTATCTAGTTCTACGTCAATTGTAAAGAGGTCTAGGTATTTTAAACTTTACATTGCGAAACATACTTTGTGAAACCATGGTGATGTCAATTCTTAATTGTGGGCTTTTGGTTTTTAGCCTTGCTTAGATCAAGTTACTAAATTTCGATTGCAAAAAATTCAAAATAATTGTTGCCGTTTTGTTTTTGACATAAGAAAATATGACCACGTATCAAGTAAGCTAAAACAACTTGGATGGTAGAACATAAGTAACTTGTATAAGTACCACCTTGCCTCTTTGATACACCGAATTATTTTGACGTCGAATCCTATTTATTTGAGGAACAAATTAGTTTTTCGTGGAGAAGCTCATAGCCTGAGATATCCGCATAGTCTCACGTTACCACGATACAGGTTATCAATTTTTAAACGATCATTTACTTATAATTCAATTTTAGTTTTTAACAGTATTTCTCAAAGTCTGAGAGTTAAGTCTCACAGTTTTTTAAAACAATATTATATGCTAATTCTGCTGCAGCGTCAGTAATTTTCATCATTTTCACCGAACTTTGTTCGGTATCTGAATTCGTTCTGTGTGTGTGTAGCTTTTTTGTGTTGAGGAATTTTAAAATTCTGACTTCATATTTTGATAGAGCATCAAAAAGTAAGCTTAGGATTTGATGTGCCCCTCCGTGCCTCTTCGGGAACACCTTCAAAATGGGGTCCAAAATATGAAAATTTTTAAGTTTAAAAAGACATTGAATTTAAATGACGATTTTGGTAAAAGTGAGTAGACTGTGGATGTGTTGATTAGAACTGTCAATCTAAAATTTTATTCCTTTCATTACAATTTGTTCGGTCTATGGCAATACTAGAAGAGCATTCTCAACTGGTTTTTTATATTTGCGATGTAAAATTTAGTATATTTTAAATTTGTAATGTCTGAGTTTTACTTTTGTATTTTATTATCTGTAAACTAAAGGTTAAGTAGAGTAGCTATAGCTAGACTTCGCCTCATGTATTTATTGTTTGTATTTTTTTACAGGTAAATAAAGGCAATTATTATTAATATTTATAAGTCTTTATTTAATCTAAGACCATTTTTTTCTATTAAAAAGGTTGTATTAACTTTTTATAAACATACTAAAAAGTATTTGAATTGTTAATTGTTAAACGATTTGTATATTGCATCGCCTTTAATCATAATATTTTTTATACATGAAGAGTGTCTTCTTTATTGTGAATACTTTTTTATTTTTTATTTGCACATTATCTGTTTATTTTACCTTGTATACGGTTGCTATAAATACAGTCATAACGCCCGCTCATTGTACGAGAAGAAATGAAGCAAAAGCTAGAACCAAATTATTTATTTAGAAAAAATGTGTGACCCGAAATGTTCGGATTTTTTCGAAACTTTAGAAGAGGCAACTTAACCAATAGTACTTGGAAGTTCTCTCATAAAATAACCGTTAGGAAGTTCATGTGATTCTGTAACCGAATTTACTATCATTGTTGACACTTTGTTTGTTTGTTTTTAGAGAAAATGTTCTGTATGTAACCTTTCGCCACAGATGCACTTTTCCATTATTCGTGCATTTTTGAAGTTTTATACGATGCACCGGCCTCAATTTAAAAAGTTGCCGAAGTTCTTCTCAAACATTTTCTTTGATATTTTTTGATAAATACGTATATAACACAAAGCAACAATAACATTCACTATAATAAAATAGCAATCGACACGGTGTAATAAATCAAAATTTTACAGCAGAGTTTTACAGCACATTTTAAATAGCCGGTAGTTAAAAGGTGTGTTAAAATTAAGAATGGTGCTGTGTCACCCGGTTTTGTTGGACATAACAATAGACTGTCCCTTTTAAGATTCTGATGAGCGCAGGGTTGGGAATTTGGGGTCTATTTGTTTGTATTATTATTTTTTTTTTACTATTTTAAACTTAAATAATTGTAATTTAACCGCCGGGGTGCTTGGCCAATTTTTTGTTTTTTGTGTTTTTTGGTGGGTAAACTTGGTAAATTCAATATTTTCACCACTTTTTTGACATGCTCCGGTTTTGCTTGCGTTTTTGCAGTCTTGCACGCTTTTGAGCTTTTTTTGGTGGTTTAGTTTCTGGCAGCGTTAATTGGGTGGTCTCAACGCCACGCTATCAGACCCTACTTCTTTTTTACTAATATGATTGTAATATTTTGATATAAAATAGATATGCTTACCTACTCTCGAAGATCAGGAAACGTGAAAGTCCCTGAATCACTATATTCACTATATTCACTTGATGAGTCATTATTTACTGATATTATTAAAGATGGCACTGTAGTATCGACATCCAACATTTTGTCCAGATTCCACATGTTTTCTTCTTCTTTTAACACATGCTCGATTGACTTTTGCCAATTTCTAACAATGCTTCTATATCTTTTAACTTAAATGTCGTATTATGCCCATATCAGTTCAATAGGATTTAGTTTGCAGTGATAGGGAGGAAGACGCACAACATCAATACCATGTGTTTTTGCAAGTTCATCCACTACATAACGTACTGGAGGCTTATTTAATTTCACAATTTCTAGTAGTTCTATTTTAATTGTTTTTTCTGGAACGTTAATGTTTCTGTCTGTTAGCCACTTAATATCATCTTTCTTCCATGAAGTATTTGGGACACGTTCAATTAAACGGGAATGTTAACTAGCCTATCTTATCTTCATACAAAATCCTAGGTAGGTAACCATTATATGGGTGATTGTCATGAAATGGGGTTTTTTGAGATTTGCTGGTGAACAAACAAAAAAGTGCTGAAAAAAAATTTTCTCATGTGTTTTCAACATTATTTTGAAGTACTTTCTGTATACATAAATACACACGAGGAATAGACAGTGAGAAGTTTATATAGAAAAGCCGAAATTATATGGCTTCGGAGGCGACACAAAATCAATGGAATTCTGTTTCATAATGTAAACGGAGTCCCGCGTTGTTTATTAATCCAATAACATTTATACTTGTTTTTATGATGAACATAATATTCTAAATCTTAATAGGCGAGAATTTTTATATTTTGATGGGAGGAAAATAAAAAAAAAAGGTAATTATTTTAATCTACAAAATGAAGACCCTGGAGGTTTATCTGAGCCATTGGGGTGACGCAGGGTGGGTTATCATCTGATTCCCTGATGATCAGTTTCGGAACACTGCTGCTATCGTTTGAGACCCTAGGCGCGCGGCAATAATGCACTGTTTTTCCGTAAACGTAGTACCGTGACGTAAAAGCGGAAAATGGACAGGTTACGGAGGCGACAAAAACCCCCATTTCATGACAATCACCCATATAATCCCACCCCTTGTTATCATTTTAGTTTTTCCATGGCATTAGTAATCTCCAAGAAGATGATAAAATAACGATTTACCCTTAGATTATAGATTTCTATAATCTAAGGATTTATCCCATTTACATTTTTAATACAATTATAGTCACATTTATAGATTTTGAACCCTCAGATTACTTTCTATAATCTAAGCTAAGATTTCCAAGAAGTCAATGATGAATAACGATTTAAACAATTTAATGTAGGTATACCTAATAGTCAAATTTATAAATATTTGTTATGTACCTTGTTGTTAATTTACTCAAACAGATAACTCTACCATTTACATAACAATTGAAAATAACTCAAAAAACATTTTGTAAAGTACCTACATACAGAAATAATACTCAATAATACATATTCAAAAAAATATATTTTTAAATGATGATTTTATGTACACCGTAAATAATATATAGGCACTCACATCTGAACTTTCTTGTTCTGACAGATATATTACTCCGGCTCGATTGCGATTTTACTATAAATATAATGAAACGCTGACAACAATATTCAACAAACGTCGAAATATCAACAAATGCTATGCCTACTATAAGAAGAAAAGTGGAAAGAAAGTGGAACAATGAACAGATTTAAAAAAAAATTTTTTTCATGAAAAAAAAATCTTGTATGCACCTCGAGCGTTACTAGACCCTAACGTTTATCGGGCAACATTCATCTCTCGGGCCAGAGGCCAGAGGCCTTGCGGTTGTTAGGATCTATATAACACGATTGGTGCATAAATAACTATTGTAACTGCAAACGTAAGGGAAAATGATAAAAAAAATGCTAAATTTCATTTAGGTGCATTTTAATTCTTAACAAAAAAATATTAATAGCTTCATTAAAATTGCACAATAAAGTGAGAATTCAAAAAAGTACTAATAACAAAAACAAGTTGCAGTAAAATTCCAAAAGGGCAGAAAGATGATAATTCAAATACTAGACTGTTAAATATAACTATTTTCCATATATCAAGCCTAATGACGTTAATAGCCATAATAAAGGTTGATTTAAATTTAAAAATAACTTTATCGGTATAATATATAGTAGGATAATTTAGTGAAAATTATAATATACAATTTTACTTTTTACGATACACGGGTTATGAGATTTAAAAATATTATGGACCGCCGTGATTTCGGCTTTTTATTGGCACTTACCTTTTATCGCTGATCAATCTAATATAAAGCGAACGCTTGTAAAAGAATTATTACAAATAAAATTCCCTTATATCGTTAATCTGAATGTGGAATTATATTTTTTTACGAGCGAACCGGTATATTTCATTTTTATGTACTACTTTTTTCGCACCCCCATAGATTTCATGAATATTTTATATTCTCATTTCACCTCACCTATAAAATTGGATCTTCTCATACATAAATCTTTACAGACATGTTTTACCTGATGATGTTGGTGAACATTAGAGTGACAAATATCCTATACCGCTGTAGACGTGGTTATCAAAATTATATACCGATGCAAATCGTACCTGATTTGCATATTTATAGGTGTCGCCAGTAAGCAATCTCTCAAGTATCAGATATAACGATGTCACAAACAGCGCTGTTTTTTATTGACAACTTCAGCGAAGCGGAACATGTTTTGAAAGGCAAGCATTACGACGTAAAAGCAGGAGTAACATTCCAATTCCAACAGTGACTTAATGTGCAAAAAACGATAATTGAACTAACCACATCAAAAGTAACTGTTATTCCCCAATTTATAATTTTATTTTTTTTAAACGATCACGCATAAGTTTGATTGCAAAACACGTTTAACTATTGTTATTGACTGTCCACAATGTCGGTTATGCTGAGATGTGGGTTCAAGCCGGTCAATTTAACAATTTTCCGACAGAAAAGTCTCACTAAAGACAAAAAACTCTTCGAAAGCCATCATGTTTCTGACATATACGCCAACCCAGCAATGCTCAAAGCGACATCTTGTAGCGCAGCCCGTAAGTTAATAGTTAATTTTGTTTTTAAAAAATTATACTTTTTGTTTGCCTAAAATTTCGTTAGAGCAGCGCTCGTGTCAAGTTCAAAAGACTCAAAATGTTATGTTTGTTTGCCTTAACAGTTGTGTGTTTACCTAAAACGACATCTTGTGGCGTGGCCCGTAAGTTAATAGTTGCGTTTGTTTACCTAAAATTCTGTTGGAGCGGCGCTAGTGTCAAGCGAAATCGAAATGGGCAGGCGTATAACATGAAAGTTGACGGATCCTCTAAGATCAAAGTGGTTCACAGGGTCGCATTAAGCGTTTTATAAAAATAAGTAATTGATTTCATAAAACATATATTTTTTTATTTTTTAATAGTACTTTAAACTCTATTTTCATTGTAGTACGTATTATATGTTGCCCCATATATTTTTATTATTAGTTTTACAAAAAAAAGTTTCTTTATAAAAAGTTCTGCATCGTGTAAAACACATGATGAAATAATAGTAGTGTATGGCATTAACATTTTGCAAATCGTATAAATTTTTCTATAACGTTAATAAAATCTCTTCTTCTTCTCTCTCTTCTGCCAATGTAGCTTCATTTCCCACTCTGCATCTTTCATCTGCTAACACAATATTGCTTAGCATAACATTTTCCACCAAGTAATCAGAAGAGACATTACTGAAGTCCTTCACCCGTAGGTCTCACTACCTCTATTTGCTTTACTTGAGGGTTATAGATTTGACACTTCTATTCCCTTCTGATACACCTGCAATTGCATTGTTGGAGGACGGTTCCAAGTCATAGGAAGATCAGTCTATGACTCATTGACGTAGATACAGAACGCTGCTGCATACGTGCAGAATCCTCTTCCTCCTTTGCAAGTGCAGTTTGAATCCAAAATGTTTCTATCAGGATCAACCTAAATGAGATGTGACAAATAAGTGAGTAGTTCTATAGTTCTGTCAAAAAAGTGCCGGGAAATATTAATTTAAACTGCCTAGATTGGTAAAACCGTCTTTCATTATGATGCCAAGTTTGAGCGCAATCTGTCTTCCAGTTTGTTTACCACAGCTGGATAAGTCAGTTTACCTCACTAGTGCTCCATGATTTCAATCAAAGTTGCTCAAAAGTCAAGGCGATGCTCCTCGTTTTCTTCGATAACTGCGATCTGGTACATCATGAGTCTACGTACATCGATCAACCAACATATTCGTCTGATCTAGCTTCATGTGAGTTTTTTGTTCCCCAACCTCAAATTGAGTTGAACCCGTTTTATGTCCATTAAAGCCATAAAACGTGAAAGGGGCTGAATGCCATGCCGGAACGTGATTGGATCTCACGTATTTGACGGACAGTTAACTGGTGATGTTTACCTAAATTCTTTGGCCAATACTTTACCGGATCTATCGCAATGTTTAAATACCTGTGGTATGTGGTTTCAGCATGAAGGTGCTGGACCTCACTTTTTAATTCCAGTTAGTACCATCTTAATGCCACTTACCTCAATAGATGGATCGGCCGTGGAGGTCCAGTAAATTTGCCACCGCGATCCCGTGATTTAACACCCCTAGACTACTATTGGTGGGGTAATATAAAATCAGAAGTTTATAATGAAGAAATTAGAAATAGAGAAACTTACTGCTGTATGTAATAGCATTAGAAATAACCTCAAATAATTCGAAAGTCAGTGAAACCTCTAGTGGCACGCTCTCAAAAATGTATTAATTCTGGAGAGCTTCAATTTGAAAACTTATTGTAATATTATTAAAAGTTTTTACGATTTCTTGTTTTGTTATGTTTACTACAAAAAATTATTGTGCGTTGTGTTGTATTTTCATAAATTCAAATTTATTAGTAAGCAAATATAATTAAGAAAAAATTCATTCGTCATTTTTTAACAAGTTCCTAAATGATTTTTTTAGTAGATTGCGAATCTGCAATGAGATTATTGATAATTGTTATACTGGGTCAGTTATTCTTACAAGAACTTAACATAAAAAAGAGTCATTCCGATCCTGATACGAATTTATTCTTCAGTCTTTTTGGGTTATGGGAGTATTTTATAAAATTTTACTATGAACTAATTAAAGAGAATAACAATATTTATTTCTCTCTCTTTCCACTGGATTAAAACCACTTAGTTGTTAAAAAAGTTTTTTTATTGATAACGGCTTTCGATCTGGAAAGCCGAAACGTCAATAAAAAAACTTTTTTAACAACTAAGTGGTTTTAATCCAGTGGAAAGAGAGAGAAATTAAAATAAAAAACCACTATGAGCTTCCGAAATGAATAACAATATTTATGTCTTAGTTTCGTAAATATTTATTATATTACCCCATTTTTGATGGTAATTTATCTGACAATTAATTTCTAGAGTGAAAAAATTTAAAATAATAATTTATTACGGAATAACTGAAATGGTGTCAGAAACGTTTTTAACAAGTTCCTGTAGGATTTTTTCCGTAGCTTTTGAATCTGAGCTCAGATTATTGATAATTATTATACAGGGTGAGTTATTCTTACAAGAACTTAATTCCGCTCCTGGTTTCGTTCAAAGGGCTACTTGTTAAGGCCTTTTAGTTTAATGCATGTACCAAATTTAAACCAAATCGGCTATTCCCTGTATTTAAAATGGTGGATTGAATTTTTTGTCTAAATTCACAAATCACTCGATATGTCAGTAACGAAGCGGTTTTGGACAATTGTATATGGCATTTTGTAATAACTTTGGCAGCCCCTATAACCCAATAAGTCTTGTCGGTTTCATCTCTGGACACCCTGCAAAATTCAAGGGTACGATACCTCGGAGAATATCAAATAGAAGAGGGATATCTGCCTAACCTGAAGCCTACCAACATCCTGAACTTTTTGAAAGCGAATGGGCAGCAGAAGTGGGCATAATAGATCTTACAGGTCGCAGTTATCAACAGAATAAAATGTATATAGCTTCGAATGGGGACAAAATAAATTTTGATGTTGCGTAGAATTTTTTTTGAGGGCACGAATATTTTGAATCGTTAATGGTTGTATATCATATGTTTACCTTTTCAACTGTCAAAAAATTTCCACTTAAATATCGTGGCGCCTTGAAAAAATTTCCGGATTTTTTTTTAGTTGCCATGGTAACTAGTCAAAATTAAGGCATCTTATTGGTTGAAAAGTAGAGGTGTGAAATTTTCATTAAAACTATCTCGTTAAAGAAACAGGATAATTAAGTAATGTCTCCTCCGATATGTCTGTATAATAAAAAAAATATTGTCTTTTAAATAACGTAAATATTTAGTAGTCAATAAACCATTATACTAAATTAGGATATCTACAATTATTTTCATATAAAAAAAATCTATTCTGAACTCATATTTCCTGAGAAATTCCACTCTTAAAAGAACATAGAAATCTTCGCTTAAAACCAAAATCAACCTTCTAAAATTTTGTTTCGCTATTTTAAAGTAATGAATGAACTATTTTGTCAATATGATATAAATTGATATTGTAGAACATTGCAAATAACTACCCTACATTAAAAGTTTCAAAATGACTAGCAGCGGAAAAATCATCATTGTTAAATGAATTGTTAAAGGAGGAAACTACCACATGTGTCCATGCGAGATCGCCCCATGCAAGATTAATGGACGAAAGGAAAGTTCTGCAAGTTTTATGAGGTTACAAAAAAAATAATTTTACTCCAAGGAGCACTGTTTCCACTCTGGAGCATTACGAAATCACTGGATGAATAATATAAGTAGGCTATGGGGCTGTTCTCTTTTTACTTTCGTCCTACATAATTTACTTATACAGGGTGTTTCATTATACTATGGGACGATCCTACAAATCTGCAATGAAGTGAAAACTAGCTTATATAAATATCAATTTATTTTCTAAATCAAAATCATTAATTTTTATTCGCCCCTGTACGAAAGTGTATCTTTCTATTTTGATAACAGAACGGAAAGAGAAATTGAAAGTGCTAGATGATCGATGGTTGCTAGCGACGAAAGTACTTTCGTGTCATGGACAAAAAATGTCCTGAACATGATTACCTATTTATTTTGACCTAAAATTAAATGTAATATTACAATTGTTAAATGTCCCTGAGAGATTCAATTGCCTATTTTCATTAGTAAACTCTTTAATGTCTGTTTCTTGATTTTCTTGATAAATCTGTGTCGATTTTTGGTATATTATTTCATTAGCAATATTTTAATGAGTAAACTCTTTGGATTTTTGGCATATTATTTTATTAGCCACTTCAATTTTATGGCTAGTAGAATCTGCTATGTATCCTTCCACCACCGTTGACGACTTCCAGTCCCCATGTCTTTTCAAATCCAATATGTCAACGCCTGGAACATTTGCTTATAATGTAGAAGACGTTCTTCTAAAAAAGAGGCCGGTGTACTGATTTGTATTCGGAATTTTGAGGAATTTGGCTATTTCATAAGGAATTTTCGATATTGTATGACTCCCAACCGCTTGATTAAGACATCTACCTCTTCAAAACGATAAAGTATCGTTCATCTTGAGCTTTTTTCGGCCGGAGTTGCATATATCTCTTGGCACATTGTTTTTTGTATAGGGAATCTTCACCAATATTATACAATTTTTATGTTCCACATCTTTCACTTTAAGATTATACAGCTCGTCAGTTCGGCATGCTCCAGCTACACCAAAAATCAGGGGAGAATGAAAAGTTTAATGCGAAAGTACTTTAACTATTTTAATTTATAAAAAAAAATATTTTCCTAGAGCTCTGCAGATAAAAGATCCTTTTGAACAAGGACGACACTTTTGTTTTTCACGAATTTTTAACTGCGAAGATACAGTTTGTAGGCTAGTATTTGTAATTGGTATTTCAAGGGCACGTAATATTACATTATGAAACACGAAGTTAGCATGGCGGTTTCTCTGTACCAATAAGTATAAATATTCATAACGTGTCCAAACCACTATGAATCAGATTAGTTAATGTAGAATGTAGAAGTTGGTTTAGGTGATTTACCTTGTTGTGCAAAAAAAAAATACCTCCATACTTTCGTACTACTTTGACTAATCAACGATCCACACAACTCCAGAACTGGTTCAGCTGAAGTAGTTTTCGAGAAAAGAACACCAACTCTCTCTCCAAACTGAATGTTATGTTAAATATTTGGCTTCATATGGGACGATGTTTATGATTATTAATTAGGAAAATTTTGATAAATTTATTGTGTTAGTCGTCGAAATTATTTTTTTATTCGCTTGGGAACATTACCAAGCGGCACTCTCGCAAGTAAAAATTTTATTTTTGTCAAACGTTGAATACATATTATTATTAATACCGAGTTCAATTAATTTTCACCAGGACTCATTTGAAACAAAATACACACTCCTGGTTTTTAATGTGTTCATATTGAGTCAACCAAATATAATAATACAGCCTGGTAAATTAAAATTCATGCAACGTGTATCAAGAGAAATGTTATTTATACCAATACATCACGAGTTAAATAAAAAACAAACTTGTCTAAAAGGGAGTTGTTACAAAAATAATGCTGAAGATCAACTATTTTTAATATTAATCAATAAAAGAGGCTTTGCTATTTAAAAATATTGCAGTAGTAACCAGTTTAGGAACTCTTTTTGAGAAGAATGAAGAAATAAAAGGTGGAATATATATTTTAAATAGTTCTCGGAAGAAGCTAATAAAACTCTGACAGAGGTACTTTACAGCCTATAACTCTAAGCAATAATCCGATTCTAACGGTGAACTCAATTAAGTTTTTAGGTCTTTATATAGACAAATTCCTAAAATGGTCCACTCATATTCATACCTTGGCAAAAAAATTATCTTCTGCGTGTTTTGCCATTAAAACTGTTTCGACTACTGCATTAATAACCTACTTTTCCTTATTCGAATCTCACCTTCGCTAGGGTTTGCTGTTCTGTGGTTTTTGTAGCTTATACCACTTCGAATCTATTTCCAAATTACAAAAAATAGTAATTTGCTATGTATTTGGTTTAAGTAGAAAATTTCTTTAAAAATTTCAAAATTCTAACCCTTCCTGCTCTATTTATCTTTGAATTCGTCTGCTTAGTTCGCAAGCACATTCAAAAGTTATCGGAAACACCAACTCGTAGATATCCTACAAGAAATTTAGATACTGATATAACTATTCCCACCTCTGACCTAATAAAAAATTCGATTACATACAATGCAAAAAACATTATATAATAACCTCCGGATACAGTTAAAATCTATAAATTCATAAGATAAGTTCAGAAGATCGACTAGGGCTTTTCTTCAAGAAAGACCATTTTACACAGTGGCAGAATTCTATAACGTGCCTTAGACTTTTGGGTTGCAGCATATAGGAGCAATAATTAAATTAAGTTAAATTGAAAATTTTAATTTGAACATTAAGTTATAGTGACGGATATTGCATATCCAATGCAATTATTATTAATAATTTCTTTGTGTTTTGTTTTGTCTAGTAAAAATTACAGACGAAATAGAAATCGGCAAGTTTTTAAACTAACACATCCCATATTTTGTACATTTCTGAAAATACATTTTCGAGATAATTAGGAGTTTCCAGACTATAATATTTTAAGATTAAGTAGGCATGCATTCAATACTATTGCACTATTGTAGCCTACAAAATTTTAATAAATCTCCAAACCATCTTTAGAACCATCAAATTCTTTTTATTTGGGATAGTGATATCCCCATACATCCAATAAACTTTATATTTTGATTTATACAGTTATCAGCAGATATTTAAATTTTTCTACGTAATTTAAAATTACATAAAACGCACCTGCAAACTTTAAAAACCTTTGCATCAAGATTTTTATTATATAATTCTACTTTTGCCATTGCTTATATTCACTGTGACTTTCCAGAGATTAGACTTGTTTAAGAAGCCAAAAATATCACAATAATATGACAGAAAGTTTACTTTATAAAGTGCTTTTAGAATTTAAATGGATGTTAGGAACTTGAAGTAAAGGAGTATCAAAAGGGTGAATTTTGTTTTAACGCTAAAGTTACAGTAGACTTTATTGTGAGGATTATATAGTAAATATACAGAAAAAAATTACACCATTTCTGAAAGTGTGAAGATCAAGAGATAATTACTAAGCCAAATTCCTCATCATGATATTTTATTTTTACCTTTCAAGTAAGAAAACAAATAATAAACGTTATAAAATATAAAAAATTTCAATACACTAACATTTTAAATTCCAAACACAGGTAAAGCCAAAACTTAAATTTTACTCCTATTTTGTTTACTAGTTTGTAATTGTTAGATTTATGCAAATACAAAAAACCGAGCTGATTTTAATGACCCATAATACAGGTTCACAAATAAAATGAAGTAGATTAATTCATCCATTTTTCTTTCTTTGGGAATTTTGGTGTAAATGAACAGTTTACCCAAAGAAAACCACATTTTCCTTCTAGATAGTTTCTCACACTTTTTTTAATCAACCTTAATAATTCTTTCATTCTTCTAACACAACCTCTTAATAGGCCTCCTCCAATATCCATCCTTATATTTTCAACTTCTGTCAATACGTCCATACGTCTTTTTTCGTACAGGTCTTGTACCCAATCTCTCATTGCAGTACCTCAATCAAAATTTGATTTATGTGTCTTTCTTCGTTTTTTTAAACGATTGATATCCTTGTCATTTCCCACCATTTTGTTCATACGGCTTCCTGTAATGACACGTGTGTTAAATTTTGATTTGTCGTTCGGCTTTAATCCCCCCAAATTTAATGGGGTACTTTTTTTTCTTGTGGTTAAAGTTAAATTTAACAACTTTAGCATCAGACACCGTGACTCAGTTGGTTAGGGCACCAGCCTTTAATCTCTGGGTCACTGTTCGAAAAGTAGGTTCGAATCCTGCCGCATTCAAATGGAATAAAAGTCAGATAAGACTTTGGGCAAGTGCAAGAAGGTGTTTGTGTCATACACAGTTTCATTCACGCCGGTATACAGGACGGATATCTCGTGGAACTGATAGGGGTTGGTGGCACATTTATACACTTGTTAGTCGGATCACCTGCATGACAAAGGCATAGTCCTGGGTTTAAGGTGATTTAGGACCGTGGTTCGGAGCCCATGATAAGCTGTAGGTCCCGTCCAGATTAGTCTTAGTTGCAGAAATTAACAAAAAAAACAACTTTAACTTCAATGTTATTTTCACACATTTTAGCTGTTTCAATAAATTTAATAATGTAACCAGTTGAGAATGCTCTTCTAGCATTGCCATACACCGAACAAATTGTAATAACAGTATTAATAAAATTTTATATTGACAGTTCTTATTCTAATCAACACAGCCACAGTCTACTAGTCACTTTTACAAAATCGTTGTTCACTGTATGCCTACTTTAAATTCAATGTCATTTTAAACTTCAACATTTTCATATTTTGGACCCCATTTTGAAAGTGTTCCCGAAGTGGTACGGAGGGGCACATCAAACCCTAAGCTTACCATTCCTGCTTTGATGCTCTATCAAAATCTGAAGTCAGAATTTTAAAATTCATAAAGACAAAGAATCAACACACGCATACATACACACACACACACACACACACACACACACACACACACACACACACACACACACACACACACACACACACACACACACACACACACACACACACACACACACACACACACACACACACACACACACACACACACAGATCGAATTCAGATACCGAACAGTTTATTCGGTAACAAGTTCGGTTACAAGTTGTCTTCTAAGTACCATAGTTATGTAGTTTTCTTAATTTTTGTTTATGTTTTCAACCATTTTTATACCTTTTTTATTACTTATCAGTTTCCCATGGGTAAGTTGTGATATTGTATGTTTAGATTTTGAGATTGTAAGTTATTATAATTCTTTCTAGGACTGATGATGTGGTTACGCCGAAACTATTTGCTAATTTAATTGTTTAAGAGAAGTTTCATTTCATAAAAAAATAAAATAAAGGTTAAAACTAGTATCCTAGATATTGTTTTTTACACAGTACCTGCTCTAAACCTTCGGAAAATGATAAAAAATTGACTAGAGATATATTTATTTTTCGCAAAAAATAATATTTGTACGTGGCTGTATAGTCCTTGTTCTTCTATCCCATTTCAAAAAATACATCAAGATACACTAATAGGGTATCTATATAGTAATATTTTTTCTAACCCAAAAATTTTATTATACGCGATCGGAAAAGAAATCAACCATGAGTTTACTTAAAGCCTCCTTCATATCGGAAAAATGCCCCGATAGAAATTTTGTTTGCATAAAATCGTTCAACTGAATGTAATCATTCGTTCGTATAACATTCAAAATAATTTTTTGTTTGAAGAATAAATATGGTGATTCCTTTTTCCCTAAAAGAAATCGGAAGGGTTTGTATATCTTGAATTTAATATGAGTATCATTTAGACAAATATTTAATATTTCCTCCTCTTCGATTAATTTTTTGTATATTCAATTAAAAATAATCATTGAAATTGTGGTGGGGTAAAATTGTTGAACTGAACGATTTGAAATGTATGACATTGTGAATATTCTACGTAACTGGACGCGTCCTGTTTGTATTATTATTCTAAATAAATAAATAAATATTAAATTTGATGTGTCAGTATTTATGGAATTGATTCAAGACAACCATGTCTAGTTATCAAAAAAAAAATATGAGACCCACTCTGTCTCATATTTATTAAATGAACAAAAACGAAATAGAAAAACTATTTCTTTAATTGCTATCTTCCATTATATTCTTAATCTTTATTATTTTAAACATATGTCTCCCATATTATTTCTAAAAAATTAATATAACTTACCACTTTTTTATGTTGTTCTTAAATAACAAATTTACCTGAAAAAAAAATCAGTATTACAAATTTAGTCTTTTAAATCAATACTTTTTATCGGAAGCGTTAAACTGTACAAAAACAAATTACAAGAAGTTAATAAATTTAGTGATAAACGTATTTGGAGCTCAAACATATTCGTTCAATACTAAACAACGTTCAACACTAAATATATTCAAAGGGTAACACTTTTAAATGAAATGCGATTAAAATAATACATTTAAAATTAGTTACAGTGACAAATGAATCGGTTCATGGTCATAGAAACTAGACAACTCACTTGGTGTCTCTAAACCAAAGAGTTACACCATCTAACAAGAGGCGAAAGAAAGCTGCTTTCCTGATTACTCTGTATGCACATGCGCGATTTAACTAGTTTAACTATCAAGGTCAATCATCATTTCCGCTATTCCGATTGTCGCGGTATTGCCGTTTTGCCGGTAATTACTTGCATTTGCCGAAAATGAGAAATGCTGCCAGGAAATATCTGAACTAAAATCCTTGAAAAAAAAAGTGTATATTCAATAGCTATAGACCAAAATAATAAACTCTTCATTTTCTCAGAAATTGTAAGGAATACTATACTAAAATTATGTATGCCGTTCAAGTTTCTCCAGTAATGTCAACACTGCCTTTTCATTCAAAAAAAGATAAACCAAATATTCACACACAAAAATAGCCTAGATCCGGAACTTTGGTGCAGTTACGCTGCGGACACACAAAACGATTTTGGGCATACAATAAAAAGTCATGACGTCCACATTCCTTTAGTGGCGTGAAGATGTGCATGGGACTTTTTATCGTACATCCAAAATCGTTGTGTGTGTCCGCAGCGTAAGTCGGATTGAGATGGAATTTTTTGCACTCGCTTCGTTAGCTAGAAATTTTGTATCATATTTTAATCTTTACTTTTTTGAAATTGCATCAAAAAGTGCATTTTTCTTTCCAAGTGTTGAGAAAAATTTCATATCTTGCACAGAAAACATCAGAATTATACGAATTTCAGTACCCGGGGGTGCTTTGGATCGCTTAACCTGAATACGACGGTCAAATAAGCTCTCTGTGTACATGTAGGTCAGGACGGCGCCAGTAACCTCACCACAAAAATGTCCATGGCTGTATCCATTTGGTGGTATAATTTTAAAGACTTGCCCTTCTACAGAGCAAAACGCTTTCACCCACTTCCCTCCCTTCCTGATTATCGGATCCAGTTTTTGTAGGGCTCAAATCAAATAGAAAAAAATCCCCATGCGATGGCGAATAAAAAATTTTCCCCCAATTTACTCCATTTGTCCGTTTTCGCGAAAATCATCATCTCCTTGATGCATCCTGTAGCGGTGTCCTCAAGAAAGAGTTTGCCATTTTGCTGTCCCGGATTGGTCAAAAATTAAAAAAGTTACCTCGAGCCAAAGATTAATAAGTTTTTGCCCTCCCTCTCACCACCAAATTAAACTAGCGACTTGAAATTTGGACACAATGCTTGGGTCATGACTATCAAGTCTCAAAGTCATTTTCTTCCCTGCTAAAAACGCCAACACGGCTCTAGGTGTGTTCTTGCCGCGGCGAAAATCCCTATACTTTCAAATCGCAATATCTCAAGAACCGCTAGAGCGATTTGGACTGGTTGATATTCAGTTTATGCGTTTTCGTGAGCTCTTTATTTTATATCTAGAAGTCGCTTCGATTCGAATAAAACGTTAATTTACCCCCTTCCACAACTCCCTTAGCTTTCATATAGTGATCACGTGAAAGAGAGACCTCCAATCTATGAAATCGCAAAAAAAAGTTGACAAGAGCGACTTCGTTTATCGGGTTTTCGCCAGATCGACTCTATTATACGGGGAGGTATACCGGGTGACAATGAGACTAGGGCCATGCCTATATTTTCTTCACTTTTCAAGCGAATTGAATAAAATTTGGTATATAGATATAAGACACCATTTTGGATTGAACCAAAATGGCCGACTTCCGGTTTCGCCAGAAATGTCACCAACTTCGATTTTTTAAATGGAACATCCTATATATTTGATATTTTTTTGATTCTATGGCTCAAATTACATACAGTATTGCCAAATTTTTTATTTTTCAATAAAAGAATTCAAATTCTCAGATTTTTTTTTTTCAAGAAATGATTATGTTTTTTAACAAAAGGAAATGGTTCATAATGTATATCGTTGAAATGGTAATTAAATTCTTTATCGAATGGCAAGATGGCCCTCGGTAGGTACTATTTGAAAAAAACGATTTATTCGTTAAAAATGAATTCAGAAAATTTAAATTCCTGCTGTTGGATTTGTTATTAATCTTATCGATGAAATGATGATTACTATGAATTATTGATATCAATTAGATTAGATTTTGACCTGATCAAGGCCTCCTGTGCTAAAAAAAACATTGACCCTTTTAAAACTTTTTAGACCCCAAGGAATGTTTGCTCCAGTCAAATTTATTCTGCTCAACTAAATACATACTATTTCTATATTTTTGACTTGACCTGTGGGTTTTAATGTTGTTCCATTAAGTGTTTTAATCTGTGAATAGTGTAATTTCTGTTTTTTAGCTCCCTGTTACCTATACCATCTTTCTTACATTTTTAAAGCGGTTTTCGTTAAGTTCCAGATTCCCCTCTTGAATAATTTGTTTATAAGTATGCACAAATCATTAGCACGACTAACTATAAAGTATCTTTATCACCGAGGAGATTTGTCAGACTATCGACCACAATATTCCAAAAAATAGGAGAGAATATTTCATCTTGAGGCTAGAAATTCTAATAATTAATTTAAAATTACTATGTACTATACCTCGCCTTAAAAAATCTGTAATCGTTTGTCTTCTCAAACCCTCGAGTATCACCGGATTTGTTATAACTTATGTGTTTACTTGGTTGTGAATGTGTTTGTAATATTGCTCGCTTAGAAGGTAATATACGACCTGCGTTAAACCTTCTTCCACAAATGAATAACTGAACAGTGGGGATTTGCAAATATGTGGCCGTCTAGCGTGCTCCTATCGGAAATACCATAAATTTCAAAGAGAATTACTACAGACCTCGCGTATCCCCAGATTCACCAGTTTCCCGCAATATGGACATAGCAACCCTCGCATAGATCCGATAGACCTTCCTGAATTTTTGATATGTTTTAGCACTCAAACAGCATAAAACGTATTCAGGGAATATTTCCTTGTTATAATATTCTCTTGGAATTTATTTAATAAAGTAGTTTTTGAATTATTTTCTTTATATTCCATCAATTGTATAAGGATTATGGTCGGCATTTTTACGCTATACAGGGTAGGTACAGGCACGATTGGGGGTTAACAGTAAAGGTAACATGTCGTGGATGTACAAAAAAACGAAAAAGGAGATAGAAAATTAATTTCTGTAGTTCAATTGCCAGTCAGATTTAAACCGATCGCGCTATTCCGTATAAGTTTAATTGCAAAAGTGTAAAATTTACATGTCATACATGGAGGAAAAATTGAATTCGCCTCCAAAAATCAGATATGAAATTTTATCAAAGGTAATACCACGAGTCCTCCAAATTTTTTCGATTAAATTTTTGGTTTTCACGAAAACGGCTTTATTTGGAAAAACCACGAAAACAAACTGATTGATAAAACCACGAGTCCGCAGGACGAGTGATTTTATCTTAAATCAGTTTGTTTGAGTGGTTTTGCCTAAAATAAAGGCGTTTGAGTATGAAGATCAAAAATTTAATCTATAAAATTTCAGAGGACGAGTCGTATTTGAAAGGATTATTTTTTGAATCATTTTGTATTAAAAACAGAGAACATAGTCATTTATGCAAAAGACACTTTACAAACAAATATTGAAAATTTTCTTTACCAATTTAAATTGAAACCTGAGCTGTTATAGTTTTATATAAAGGGCCACCAAGGCGATTTTTTGACTGGCTACCCCGCGAAACGGCGCCGTAAATAAAAGCGAAGAAGAAGAATGAAATGAAGTCTTTCTTAATTTAATTAATTTTAAGTTTAGTGTTGAAGTGGGGTATGTAAAAATGTAAAGGCGTTTTGAAATAAACTAATAAAAACAGGTTAGTTTACAAATACATTTTTAAATTTGGTTATTAACATAGATTTGCAATACATTTTAGTATAATAATAATTGATAAATGTCTACATTTGACATCTCAAAAAAGGTAAATACAGTTTAATCAAAAAACAAAAACGACGAAGCGGTTTTATCAGTATAAAACACAATGATTGGTTAGGATCCTGAGCTGTTATTGGCTGAAACCACAAAATCTGACTGTTTTAACAGATGAAAAAAATAATCGTTATTAAAAACCATAAAAAATAATGATTAGTATAAATGTTAAAACAAAAAAAAAATAGCTGGAATAATAGGCTTTCTCGGAAACCTAGATCCTTTGGACTAATACATAGATATAGGGTATACACAAAAGATCTTATACACAGAAAAAAATAATCTCTTAAATCAAAAATATATATGAATCGCTAACTGCAGAAAGGCATCATATCCAATGTTTTACGAAAATGGTTTATTTTATTAAAATTGTAATTAGAAGCAATACGCATTTTTTACTGCAGAAAGGAAACACGTCGAGACAATAGTCTAGCTATGGCATTGCCTTTAATATTACGTTTACCGCAGAAAGGGATCTAGTCCAGGAACTGTTACAATTTTAATAAAAAAAACCATTTTCGTAAAACATTGGATATGATGCCTTTCTGCAGTTAGCGATTCATATATATTCTTGAATTTCGTTGTTTGTCTGTTTATATGAATTTTCTTGAAATGAATTTGGTTTAACCGAAACATCCGTACTCTTAACCTTAGAAAACAATTTCAGTCGATTATAGCCCTCTCGGCTCAAGAATAAAATTTCTTATCAAATGTGTTCTGATGACGAAAGCACGTACACATGCCTCCCTCGACCAATAAGCAGAATTAGGTATTAGCGCCGAAGATGCTTATATAATGAATCGTAGACACATGTAGATATTTGGATATGAAACAACGCCATAGCATAGTGAATAGTGAATAAGTGCGTTTGTGTTTTTGATTTGATGGCGCCTAGGCCTGCGTTCTGTGCTGTTTGAAATTATTTAAAACGAGTCAGCATGGAAGTAAAAAGTTTTTTGGAGACGAACCATTTAGAACACCTGTGGACGATTTGTGTAGGCATGTGGGCTCTTTTCAATAAACTGGCGTCGTTTGACTCAATGATTTTCATTGAGTATCATTTGCAATGATCTGAAAACTCTGTTCAATCATAACTATTTGTATGTTGAGAATGCTTTGTTTTGTGTTGTCAATCACTTATTACGATTTTTTGGTAAGTCAGGTTAAGTTCATGTTCGTGAAATAATGATTCACTGCTGGATCCATACCTCAGCGCCAATCAAATTCCTCTTGAATCAAGAGGATCATTGTTCACATGGGCTGAGAAATCAGCTTCTTGTCTCAACCAAACTATATTATTTAACAAGAAAGTTTACATTTGACACAAAACTTTCTGTTGCCACACAAGATGCAATTGCTAAATTAATTAGCAATATTTCTAGAATCGTTGATACTCCAAAAGCCTCTCAATGTGCCTTCATTGATTTGGCAAAGGCTTTTGATACGGTGAGTCATGAAAAACTGCTACAGTCACTCGAAAATATTTGGTTTAGAGGTCAATCAATTAATCTTTTTAATTCTTATCTGTCAGGAAGAAATCAATCCGTTGAAGTTAACAATGTAGTCAGCAAAACTAGATGAATAGAGTGTGGAGTACACCAAGGTACAGAATTAGAGCTTATTCTCTTTAATATCTCTATATATCTGAATAACCTTTACGAAATTAATGTCAAAGGTGATATAAGTAGTTTTGCTGATGACACAGGACTATTATATGAAGCACCTAACTGGAAATTTCCAAAAAATATTGTTGAGGTAGACTTACCAACTATTTTCAAATGGTTTCAAGATAAACTTTTGATAGTGAATTTTGACAAAACCTTTTTTATGCCATTTTCTTCTTATCCTGCGGTCTGCCTACATATACCAAAATATCGGTTAAAATTGACAATAATTATAATGAAATATCCAGAACCCTTAATATAAAGTATCTAGATGTGGAAGAATAATTTCACGTACAGGTTTTTCCTTGTGATATGTTAGAATACAAGCAAGTATAGTGTAACATATAGTTAGAAATGAATTTACATACGCCAGTTACAAATCAAATAGATAATGAAAATTTACGTACATATGAATATAAACCCGTTGTAAGGCCGGTTTATTAAACAAAAATATTAACTTTTAATTGAACTTTAATCAAATCCGAACCAGCATAAAGGTCAAATAAAATATCCCGAACAAAATGTTTCACAAATTGTTTTGTAAAATCCTGTTGTTGGTGCCAAATGCAATAAACACTGTAAACATTTTTAATCAAATACGTGAGTCTAATTACAGCTGTGGGTACAAAATAAATAATTAAATCTACACTTTTAGTCAAACAAAGAATCCGATTACGCGAAATTGTAACTAAAAATGAATTTTTTCAATTAACATTGGTATGCAATGTCAAGCTTGACTCTAGCCCGATACATCTGTAAGAATCCCGTGGAATTACAAATTTAAAAGTGAAACACAACCTAAAATCGAATTCGGCAATGGAAACAACGCAATCTGTGCTGAAATTCTATCAGAGCTATTCGAATAAGTATCTCGATTACATAGGTCGACGGCATTGTTGGAATATAAATTGCAAACTACATGAGAATTAGAGCGCCGTCCTGCGCAACCTCTTCTCTGAAGATTGCTCCAGCACTGCCGAGACTATTTATTGAACTATTTCAGCTATGATAACGGTTACGGTAGTGTTCGGAGGTTCTCAAATCATAATGGTGTCTTCGAAGACTGCGATATTGAAAAGTGGATACTTTAAAATTTTATCTAAATCTGCATTAATAAAAGTAAGTAATATTATGCGGAGAAATTTTACAGACGCGATAAATCTTACGGATTTACCTTCAAAGACCAACTATAACGCCGATCGCTCACTAGGAACTTTTGTCTTAAAAAAATGTCTTTTATCGTCATTCTGGTTGTCCCCCCCCCCGCTGTTTATTGTTATGTGTAAGTTAGATTGGATTCGATTAGATTAGACGTTAGTTCTTGGTCACACGACCTTTTCAAATCCATTGTGGTACTCCGTTAGTTAGAGAATGTAAATCTACATCTAGAGAATCAAGTTCTTCACCAATATTCGAGACGCACTCACCCCAAATCCCCTCAGTATAGCCGAAGTTAACTGGGCCAAGCAAACAGCACAGCGAACAATAACGAGAACCTATCACTTGACCAAAGCTGCGCATATACAATTCCAAACATTACAGCTCTATAGTAAGCTCTATAGTAAGAGCACATGTGCTTTTCGCAGCTTAACATAAGAAGAATCCAAAACTCCGAATTCCAATCCAAGGAGAAGCAGGACTTACTGGATCAGACGCAGATGTATCTACCAGAAACTGGAAGCTATGACAACCACTATTAGAAAAAGACGACTACCTTGATCTTTTTTATTAGATTTACTAACTTTGACAGTGGCTCTTGGCTTATCTTTATCCAATGTTAGGAGCCTCAGTCTAGCCAGGCCCTAACAAGTGTCACAAGACATGGATTGATGTTCTCTTCCTTCTAACAGAATCTGTACAATGTTGCATCTTCTGTTGGAGTAGTGACATTCATGTGCCTTTTAAGGCGGCAATTTCCGGTAAGAAGACCTATTATTTATCCAAATAAATATGTAAAAAAACACGATGTTACTTAAAAGCTTTATTTCTATAATTATATTATTTATAACAAAATTGCATGTGTGTAGGTAAAAATTTGTATGATACACATATACACGGCAACTCTTTCCTCAGGTGGAATAGTGTGTATTTTTTTTGAGCAGATCTCACTAGGTCCAAAAACTTTTAACGCTCATTTGAAAATAACCGAAAAACTTGTCTAGATACGACCGCAAAGTATCAAATAAGAGATGAAATTTACCCTTAAAATAGGATGGACCAACCGGTGCTGTCTCATTCAAATACATTTTGACGAATGAATTTACAATACAAACAAAAAGTCTGCATCGACTGTCCCCGCGCTCTCATTTTGTCACAAGAGACAAAAAGTTTCCAGTGAGCGAAGACCTTACTTATACTGGTTTCTTGAAGAAAATAAAAACTATTTTTAGTATCCGGTGTCTTCGAAGACTGCGATATTGAAAAGTTGATACTTTAAAATTTTATCTAAATCTGCATTAATAAAAGTAAGTAATATTATGCGGAGAAATTTTACAGATGTGATAAATCTTACCTTCAAAGAACGACTATAAAACAGGAAAAGCTCAACAAAGAAGTTTAATTGTATCATAAAATAAGATAAATGGATATATTTGGTATTTGATAAGTAATGGAATTATATTAAGGTCCTTAATGATAGGTGGGATTAAAATACAAAGCCCGAAAAGTAACAGCTGATTGTGGATATTTTTGATGTGCTGATTCTAAAATCCTAGTTCTTGAGATATATCATGATAAAAATTTGTACTTGTTAGAGAAAGATATTTAATGAAATGGAATTTGGTTGCAGTTTTGCAATTTTTATTATTATTTTAAGCACTATTTAACTCTGAGCTGGGTATCATTTAGCTATCCCAGGTATAAAGTACCAAAGAGATTAGGCTCAGTTCACATGGTAAACTTAAGCACTGTATGGCAGGTATTTAGGACAACAGCCTTCTGGATCTCACAGAAGGTGTTTTTAGGTAGTCCCAGTTTGGCGATGTTGTCTTCGGTACTACGCCGGTCGATTATATAATTACTGGATCTATTTCCACTTTTCCCAATGCCACATCTGCTTAATCTCAATGGCGAAATCCGTTTACTTAGCTATCTTCTCCTGATATTTTATGAGAATGTTGTAGGTGTTCGGTACTGCTATGTCAACGAGGAGGATTGAGTTGACTCTCCAATTCTACAATATCAGTTATGTTATTCGGCACCTGTCTTTCAGTGATAATGGGCCTATCGTAGTAGAGTGTAAAGTTGTCATTTTCGAGCACCTTCTGTAGTACGGTATATAGGTATTATTAATATTATTAAACGTTGCGGTAATAATCGTAAAAAAAGGTACCATTGAGCATATACTATAGCAAGGCAACTTATATACCATTCACACGTAGTACCCATTTCAACATTAAGTAGTGTATAGTTCGAGTAATACATATAGTCCTGCCACCTGAAAATTTCTTTAAAGTCGATGCCCGAGTGTTCTACTTTAATATATAGCTCGGGAGCCAGAGAATATTTCTCGAGTCGATAAAATAGAAACTTGCTTTACTAAGATGTAATCGAAGCAACTAATCGCTCGGTTGTCCGACCAAATCATAGTTTAACTGGTATTTGCGTCCTCGGTAACGTAGCGGCACCCTTTGCGGCAGTCTCAAAGGAGATGCCGGTACGTTAGAAGTTTTTTTAAAGCTGTTAAATTGGGGCTACTATATGTATTACACGAACTATACCTATGCTTCCAGTACAAGTAGAACATAGATTAGGGCGCGTGGAAGTGGAAACATTCCGAGGAATTAGTACTGCAGCAGACCAGTAACCAGTAGCCACCAGTAGTTAAGATTCTAGACTATGACAGAAAGTAATACTTAAGTAGCCTGGAATTTTAAAATGATATAACTGTGTGTGTATCGAATACAGAGCTCACATGCTCGATGTAAACAATCGACACATGCGATACATTCATATTTTCATACTTTGTAAAGAATTTAATGTTTTGTTTTAAGTTCTGCAAGCTGAGAAATTGATAATGTTAGGTTAATGTTATATACGAAGATAAGGGTTACAATTACTGTTTTTATTTATGTTACTGAAGACGAAAATACATGTTTTAGTAATGCGTTTTTTAATTCAAGTTATAATTGTTTATTAGCTAAAATTTCTTTAAAAATTAAAATGTTTTTTGTTGTACATAACTACCAAACAACCAAACAAAGATAATTTAAAAATAGTAATTAAACTTGTCTATTTACTCCGATGACGAAAACAACATGTAAATAATAGAAACTTTGCACTTCTATTGATTTTATTCTATTTTAGAACAATCATCATGGCTTATCCCCTATCATTAAGTTCAAAATAAATATGTACTCTGACAAGAAGGATATTGAACATTTATATTCACTGCTGGCTTGAATTTATATTCCGTATATGATCCTAACAAAGTTCCTTCTTTGGAATTCATCCCTTAATCTACTAGAGTAATCGTACCAATTACAGCTGAACGGAGAACCTTTTAAGTTTGGCTATAAAATAATGACTTATTTTAATCTTATTTTAATATATGAATGACAAATGTAGATTTCAAACAAAATTAATTCAGCAGCAACAATTACAACATTGGCACTCTATTTGTAAATCCTCACCATATAAATCGATTTTAAAAAGTTTGTATATAAGGATGCTAAGAATTCTTCGGTATTTGTATAGATAATCCGTTCACATTATCTTTTATAATGGATAGAACGAACAGTCAGATAATCAGTATTTAGCTTGAGTATTCAGTTACCTTATTAATGAAGCCATAAATCAATATTCACGATTTCGACAATTTCAACTGAAATAAATCAGGAGTAGACTTTCTGTTTTAACCATCGATTCATGATATTTGAGACGACCTCGAATAGTTCTTATCATGGTTGCTCAGAATAAATTTTTCGTCTTTTAAATATTTAAAAGATAGTTCGTAAAAGATTAAACTTTTGAGGGTACTTTTTCAATTAAGGGGTCCCCTAGAAAGGTTTTTGTTGCCCTTTTGTCCCTTTTATATACGCTGTCGCGACACGTTAGTTTTAAATAAAGAAAAACTTTTTCGGCACTGCCCCACAATAATGCCTTCTATATCAATCATAAATATATGATTTAGATTTTCCACACAGTCATCATTTAGTTGCTTATAGCTCAAAATCGCTCAAAAGATGCTTTTCATGCCAACCTGATAAAGGTTTCTTTGCAAATATTTGTTAAGAATGGCAGAACTTATTGGAAAAAAAACGTATGAGAATTCAGCATGTGTTGAAAATGATGTTCTTCCACCTGCATGAATGTTGTGAATAAAAATACCTATATACTGGAGAATGGCTTTGATTTTATTTCGGTGTCGCTTCTCGATAGAAATTTCTGAATGTCTTTAAAATAAGAAATAAATTTATAAATAATTTGATAGTTCATAAAGGTAGCTTACATTTTTTCAAGAAATACAAAAAATTAATGAAAATTAAAATAAAATGCTGTGGACTACAGTTTCATGATGTCGTTTGTCCTTTCTGGATCACTAAAAAAATTGTATTCTATCATCAAATAGGGTTTGTACTGCATTTGTGTTACTATGATATTATATGATTTTTCTCTACACTGCAGATACTAACTCCAATTTTTAGACCAAAGCGTTTAGGCCAGCTGTTCTGTTCTATTTGGTAGGGGGTGTCGATACACTGCGACCTGTAAGATCTATTGTGCCCCCTTCTGCTGCCCATTCGTTAAGGATGTCTTAACGATTAGAGCAGTTCCTCCAGTCCTATTGCTTTCAAAAAGTTCGAGGTTGGGTAGTTCTCCCTCTTCTATTTGATGTTCTCTGAGGTATCTAGTATTGGGATCTTTTGTTATTTACAGTTCATCAGTTTGTGCTGGTACTTCTTACGCAGAAGGGTTCAGATCTCAGAAATGCTGTTTCAGCTCCTTTTTTTGCGAATATGTCTGCTATTTCATTACCCTCCACTCCATTGTGTCCCGGCACCCATAGGAGGGTAACAGTGTTGTTCTTGCCTAGTTCATTTAGTTTCTCTAGGGACTCCCAAACCATCTTGGATGATCTCTTGTCTGCGAAAATTTTTTTCTATCGTCGCAGCAGAGTGAAAACCACGTATGTTCGAAAAGGTAAATTTTACAGGATGCAATAAAAACCGACTTACTTATCAAGTAGACTATTAGATGGTGTTATAGGTATTTTTAAATTAAAAAGTTTCGTGAGGAAGTGAGCTAGGAGGTTTTCAAGCTTATTAAGCAATAAAACCATTTTAGGGGGACTGGTCATTTAGTATAAATATCTGTTAGAAATAGTTAGTTGTTTAGTCTATAATCAACTCCTGATGATGCCAACATAGTTGGCGAAACGCGCGTAGGGTGTGTGAAAATTGTGTTTTGGTTGAGTGGTCGACGATAGTTTTCAACTTAGTTGATAAACCAATTTCCCAATTTAAAACCATTTTCATAAAAAAATGACATACGTGGTTTTCACTCTGCAGCGACGCTATATTGAACTGGACACATTTTCCGATGGCGTAGATTTTAGCTTAGAAAATGACTAAACTTTCGGAATATTTGGTTGTAGGCCCATATGTTCCTATTTATGTTCCTTCTATTGTTTTGGGATGGTTTCTTTGTCCCATTCGCTTTTGTTACTTAGTTTTATATTGATTTCTCCACAAAGCTAAACTTCTTTGTCATCTCATCTTGGGGCATATCCAGGAAGCAGTCCAAGTCTGCGTTTGGTGGATCCTTCTCTGGTCATTCTGTATGTTGTCCTTATCGCTATACTCTCCACCACTATATTGAGAGGTGTAAGGCTTAGGATTACCTCCAAGACGTTCTCAATGCTTCTGTTATGCTTACGCAGGCTAGTCTTTGGATTTTCGATAGATTTGCCTTTGTACTGGCCAGCTTAGGTCTGCTGCTCCAGACTAGTGCTCCGTAAGTAATGGTGGGTCTCACTATTGACGTGCACACCATTATGGCCAGTTAAAAAGATATGGTAACAGTGCTTGCGATTCATGGAAAACAAATCACCCTGGTAATAATGACTATTTATATAATTGCCGGTCTAGTGAATTCAGTAATTACACCAAAATATTTATTGAATTACTTGGGAGTTGCTTATGCTGCAGACCAACTCACTCCAACTAGTTCACTTCAAGTTGCTTTAATTTCTATCCATACCTACTCAACAATATGCAAACATTTTCCAACCTCCACTAGAGTTGATTGAAACTTACTATTACACCAAATGGTCATCCTTTACGTGAGTCAACTTGAGCTACTGTTCACATCAGCCTGGATCATCCTATATTTCTCTTGTAATTCACAGCCATAAATTCTAATGGTCTAACGGTGTTGCAGATATTTGCTTATAAATGCGCTGTATGAAAGTGATTAGATGGAGAAGTATCCACCTTAAAAATAGGCCAAAGTTAGTTCTAGCAACAAGTTTCTATTCCTACTTGGTTTAAAATACCTTCTTTGGACAATACTCATTCGGAACTTTCTTGATGAATGCCTCTTTGTCATTCTTAATTCTGCACACTGTTCGACGAAATATGAAAACATCAACATTCATTTTAGATTCATATTCCCAAATGCTAGATCCCCGAAGTATGCTTATCTGTGAAGTTAAGCGCTTTTTGGTATTGTTTTATTAACTTATACCGGGCGAATCCCTAAAAAGTTGTTTTATAAAACTGCTACAAGAACTTTCGGATAACTAACTCAACTGTTTTGTTCCGAACGATAATTGATATGCCATGATTATAAAATGGCTTTGCTTGTTTGAAAATTCCTCTAAAAATACATGACTTTTTTTTATTAAAATAAACCATACTGTTGCAAAATAAATATCAGGATTTAACTTATTTCAAAATTCTACAAATTCTAAATGAATTTAATACAGAAGAAGGGAATTTACAGCTGGTTTACCGTACAAAACAAGGCTGGCAAAGTTTAAAACTAGAAAACAACTTTTTGTTGACAGTAAAACGAGTTTGTTAGCAGAAAGTTGCAGGCGGTTTACAGATTTTCTAAATACTTACTCGGAGAGACTAAGTTTAGTGTCTTGGCTTTTTGTTTCTAGCTGAGTAGGCACACATAACTCAATTATAATGTACTAGAGTAAATTATTTTCAAGACAAGTATGTAAGCGTGTTTTAGAGTAGAAATAATTCAAACTTTAAATACTCTGCTTTCTGAATAATAAAATCACTTTTTTCAAAAAATTGTCCAGAAAGAATCAGTAGTAACAATTTTCTTTTATTAAACACCCATAAAGGCATTTAGTATATTACAATCTGGTCAACAGTGACCAATGAGCAATTTAATTCTAACTTAATCTAATAGAGTTTGAAACTTAAAACTAAGGTATACTCATCAGCGTTCCTTAGATTCTGTAGAATGGATTGCACTAAACTTTAAAGTGCGCACACAAGCTCTGCTTTTACACTAACAACACTAACTCAAAGGGCTTCTTGCTAACCCAGTATTGTCAAGGAGCTGGATAGCCTCGACATTGACATGAAGATAAAGTCTTTCTTCATGACTCTTGGCTAATTTCTTGATGGTCTGGTCAACGGTGTCCATTTCCAGATCCCTATGGAGGTCACTATTGCAAATGTTCCAAGGGGCATCTACTATGTTCCTCAGTGCTTTGTTTTGAAATCTTTGGATGACTGCTAAGTTGCTTGCTTTGGTGCTAAGCCTGTATGGATACCATAAGTCCATACAGGCTTAAGTATCTGCTTATAAAGCATAAGCTTATTATGTACATTTTTCTATATTTCAGTCCAAGTTCTTCTCTTTTCTTTTTAGCATGCACTTTTCATCGAAGTTTGGCATCTAAGGTAATACCTAAGTATTTTTCTGTGTTTGAATATGGAATCAGGTTATTGTTTATTCTGAATGTGAAAGTGATTTAGTTTCATTAAATTTAATTTTCCATCTCTTCGTCCAGTCATAGATATGGTGGACAGCTGTTTGCAGCTTGTGGGTTGCTTCTTCATTGGTCTTTCCTACTGCTAGAATGGCAGTGTCATCGGCGAAGGTGGCTATGGTATTGTTTTCTAACTCTGGAATATGACATGCGTACAGTAAGTATAGGACAGGTCCTAGGACACTTCCTTGTGGTACTCCAGCCTTAATTTCTTTAAGATAGAAATAATTATGTTTGTTTTGTATATTGAAATTGTTGTGTAAATGTACAAATAAAGATAATTTCTTAAAATTCATGAAAAACGTATGTTAACTTCATTGAAAATTGATATTTCTTCGAACGTCTCGCGGTAGATGACCGTTCATTATACAAACTAGCATTTAGCATTTAGCATTTAGCATTTAGCAGAAAATATAAACCTCTGAGCCACGCGACGGAACCACGGTGAGTATTTCTTTGTAGAAAATTTAAGAACAAATAGAGGTCAGAAATAAAAATGAACACATTCATTTGTTGGGTATTATTACTATCTAAGATTGTTTAATACACTTTGTCCATATTTTTTTTTACACCACCCAACAGACATCCATTTAGAGGATGGGAACTTACATATACAAATGAAATTTATAAATCAGTAAATAAAATACAAAAAATATTAAAATCTGATTTTTTTTAATGAAGCAATGCTGCAAGAGAAGATGTTACACCTATCATTGATAGCATTGTAGTTGTTGCAAATTGCAAATAAGGGTGAGTTTTTCTGTACATTTGTTCTAGTGCCTTCGAGATAAAATAGATTGTTCTGCCTTGAATTTACTCTTGGAACATGAAAATTGAGCATATTTAAAACAGCATTACTGTTGATTTGGCCATGGATCACCTTATAAAGAAAAATCAAAGCAGCTGTGCTCCTCCTACTTGCAAGGGAAGTAAAATTATGTCTTTCAAATAAAGCGGTATTGGTATTGGTATTGCTATAGCAGGGTAGGCACCATCTTCCTTGAAAGAGAGGTATTTCATAAAGCGTCTATGAATTCGTTCAAGGCTATTTGAATGAAGATTATAATATGGACACCAAATGATAGATGCATTTTAGATCGAACATACGAATTATATAACATATATTCTTATTCGTGAAATCCTGAGTATTTCTGACAATATGTTGCTTTTGTTTCTAGAGATGTGATACTTTTTTAAAAAACTGAGTATATCAAGTAATACTATTAATAAGTAAAAAAGCTCATCATGACATATCCTGTATATCATATCAACATCAGCTTATAACTTCTGATACAGTCTTAGGGAATATCTAATTTAGGAATCAATAGAATCGGACATATCTCGAAATAGCTTATCTGAGGATGAATTACCATCCGAATATTGGTTGAAACATGAACGCTCCATTTACATTAGCCTATCATCACAAACATCCTTATCCAGACCTTCAGATTTGGTATTCTGCGGACTGTACCGGTTTACAGTGTCTGTCGAAGTTTGTATATTGTTATTACAGTTTAGTCACGGAAGCAGGATATATGTAAATGTGTATCCTGCTGTGAAATCCCTCTGCTTAGTGTCATGGAAGACATGCTTGTAAATCTCGTATTGAGACTGGAATTTTAATTCTGTTTGGTCATAGGCGTAAAGAGATGAGCAGCTTGCGGGAGGCTAATAATTAAAAAGGGGGAAATTTGGTCTCATACGAGTTGTGCATTAAAATTTATAAAATATTTATTTATGATACGAGTATTAACAGTTAAATTTTATTTTATGAGTGGGAAATATTACGGAACAAATTTAGTGATTGGAGTGGATTTTTTTCGGATAATGAAGTTTTCTCGATGCATCGACCTTTTCTCTGATAAATAAATTATACAAAACTTTAGTAATAGTTTAACAAATAAAAAGATATAGGAAGAAACCTTAACAACTTTGAATATTGATGTGTAGAAACAAGGAAGGTAACAAATTGGAGATAGTATAGAGGTGGAGTAAGTACTTAATGAAGCACGTCTCTTAAGCTAGCAGAACAAAGTCAGCAGAATTAAAAATCAATGCATTGACAATTAAAGGCTCAAATCGTTTTCGTAGGCTTCCATGGCGAGAATCAGTAGAGTTAATACGTCTTCCTAGTTTGGACAGTGTCATTTCGAGAATAGGTCTCGACGTTTCGCCTGTCATCGTAGGAGGCTTCTTCATGAGAATGAGTGAGAGCACGGTAACTCAGTATGTTAACCATACCAGAGGCGAAACTCTAACTGCTGGGATTTGGTTGAGGATCGGTATTTACACCATCGAGGGAGAAGGTACTGGCGCACGATGGCATGGCTGAATGCGTCACGCGACTACTATTTCGATGGATTCTTGGATTTTTCTGTGGTAGAAGTGGGGGAAATTTAGTAGGAGTTTGGAGTTTTCAAATACGTCCAGTGTCATGTTGATGTTCTGCAATGGCTGAACGATTCCAAAGTCCTGTTCGGATGCAACGTTGATGGTCAGTTATGCGTTGTTGTACTGATCGTCAAGTTTCTCCAATGTAAACCTGACCACATGAACAGGGTATTTTATATATGCCTTTATCTGACAGCGGAGGATGTTTGTCTTTGGCTGAGGGAAGGATCTCTAATATTTTCTTCGGCGGTGTAAAAACTGTTTTGATATTCTCTCTTCGAAGGACCTTGGATATGCGATCAGTGACACCTTGAACATATGGAAGATATGCATTGGAAACGGGTTGGGTTGATTGGGAATTCTCGAACCTAGGACTGGGTCTAAAATGAGAGGTGATGCACCTTTGGATATTTTGGTTTTTGTATCCGTTTTTTCTCAAACTATCTTGGACGTGGTTTAACTCTTTTTGCAGATTGTCGGGCTGGGAAATGGCGATTGCTCGGTGAACCAGGGAATTGTTGACAGTCATTCTTTGTCGTGGATGGTGATGGGACGAAGCATTAAGATATCGATCTGTGTGGGTTATGTTTGCGGTAAACTGAGTGACTTAGGCAACCATCGGGCTGACGGGTGACTAAGACGTCTAAGAAGGGCAAAGAGTTATGGTTCTCGATTTCCATTATGAAAGTTGTGTCTGGTTGTTGACTATTGATGTGACCTAGAAAGAATTGTAGTATGTTTCTACCATGGGGCCAAATTAAACGTTCATTAAAGGCTAATTAAAAAATGCCCTAATTTAAAATTTTCTGCTCTGCGAATTTTCGCAATAATGACTGTTCTGCTAGCGTTAACTTAAGTGAGAAGAACGTGACCGAAAGAGTGGTTGAAACAATAAAAATTGCAATTTTCTTTGCACAGTTATTAACGGCTCATTAAAGGCTCTAGGAATACACAAATCGAGAATTTCAGGCTCGATTTATTTCTTTGAGAAAATGGAAAAAGTCACGACGTGGTGGTAAGGTCTACGGAGCATGGCGGAAAAATGATTTTAACAATGAAAACCAGTGTTTCGGTAGTATAGTCGTTGAAACCCTATTAATGGCTGTTAAGAAAAGGCTCCGCAAAAATTGCAATTTTTATTGTTTCAACCACTTTTTCGGTCATGTTCTGCTAATTTAAGATAAAGCTAGTAGAACAGTAATTATTGCGAAAAAAAGTGGCCCTAAGAAGGTTCCTTGAGGAACTCCAAATGTTAGTTTCTCTAGTATACTAAACTTTATAAAAAAATGTACAAGACAATAAAAATAAGCTAACCATCCTGTTTTCTAATGTAATAGTTAATTTTTATTTTAAATTGGGTATTTTTTAAAATAATTGAATGAGGATTTTCATCTGTCCAGTAATCTGAGTTTCTTAGGTAGCGATAAAATGAACGCGTATATGTTTTGCTTAAAATAAATTGTATTTTGAAAAAAAAATATTTTAAAATATGTGATTTTTTACACAGAATAAAAATCAGTTAAAAAAGGAGTCTTAAAAAATATCAAAAACTCATGATGTTTGGACAATTTGAACCAGATTCATACAAAAATCATCCTGTATAATCTGCAATTCTCTTAAAATGCTTATATAAAAAATCTCATTTATTACGACGGAAATCAGATGACAACGGAAATCCGATTTCGAAGCGAAAAATAATCTAGAATAAAATATAGCTCGGGGGAAATTAGCCAACAAAACTATATTGACCTACATATAGCATGGAATTAAATTAGCAAACAGTAAGAGCGATTGAAGGTCTGGACAAAATAAAAAAGTATTGATTTATTGGACAGTCTGCAGAACAAAACACTTTAAATCGGCCGAATTAAGTATGCGAGTGCATTTTGATGTAAATTTTATTTTACCGGAACGAATTCATGGTAGAATCAATAATAAAATATAAGTTTGCATTATTTGGTTTTTGGGCATATCTTCGAATTTCTATCACGACCTTTTTACATTATTTGTACATATATATGTAAAATTTATAATTTTATAATCAATCACATTTAAACTTTGGGTTGCTAAAAAATGTTTGAAGTTGTACTATACTATAAAACAGTTTATACAAGGGTTTTGTAGTCCCTAACTTTTCAGGTTCATTTTTCATTTTGAGAGAATGAAAAAATAAGTACATATTGGCAAAAGTCTAATCTATGTTGCCATGTTCTAATCTTTTCAAAATTTGATTTAGTTTTTTATAAAAAAAAACAACAGCTCCCACACAAAACTAGTCAACGTACAGCTGAACAACACCCTGAGATTGATATGCGGTGCCATCAGATCAACCTCGACCTATTGGCTTCCAGCCTCTGTTCTATCCTCCCATCAGACCGGCGTAGAACTAATAGCCTCTTACGGGAGTGCGAATTTTTTTTTGCAAACCCTGCTCTTCCTTGTCACAATGACATTCCTGATTTGCACGTAAGCATATTGAAGTCTAGGAAACCAGCACTAGCGGACCTTGTGAATAGTCAAAATTGTCTACTGAGATCCAGAGTCTCCATATAAAGTTAGGTAAATTAATAAATAGATAAAATATAATATGCGGTATAAAATATAAAAAATAAAAGAGATAATGTTCTAAATATAAGGTATTAAGTTAAATAAATCCAAAAAATATATGACGATATAAAAAATTATTTGCATTCCGTCGGAAATTCCAAAGTTACCTGAGCGTATTATTTCAAAAAAATTGTCATGGGACACTAAATTTATTATTAATAGTGAGCAACATGGATTTATGCCCGGTAAATCTACAACTACAAATTTGGTACTTTATAAAAAATTTATAATTGATGCTTTTGAGCAGCGCTCTCAGGTTGATGAAATATATACTGATTTTACAAAAGCGTTTGATAGGGTGAACCATATACTCTTGTTAACTAAACTCAGGTCGATAGGTTCAATGCTTTCATGGCTAGGGGGCTCCATATCAACTGCGATATCGATAGCTTCAGGTGTACCGCAAGGGCCACATTTAGGTCCTTTACTATTTAATATATTCTTAAACGATGTAGCAGAGATTATAGTTTACTCACAAAAGTATATTTTTGCAGACGATTTTAGGATGTCATTGATTGATTAATTATAATAATAAATAAAAGTTTTTTATATCAATATATTGATAGATGGCAAGGCGTGATTGGTTGCTTATCCATTTCCTTATTTTTGATTTGAATAAGTGACGCGAATTGTATTTTTTCATTTCTTGAGGGATCAAGCTATATAATTTAGGTCCCAGGTAGGGTCTTCTTTGTAGTGTATTTTTTTCGGGTCTTGGTATAACGGAGGAATTGCTTTTATGTCGTGTGCTGTAGTTATAGCTTATGGATATCAATGTATTCGTTAATTTAATATTAGTTTTAATAAATATTTTCATTAATAAAAAAATAAAAAAAGTCTATTACTATCTAAAATCAATTTTTTTCATTACCAACTGTCAGTTTGTTTTGTTAGAAATTTCTGGTCAGCAATAAAAAGAAGCAAGAAAACTTCCCAGTAAATTATATCGTCAGTGCAAGTACCATAATTACGTTCGTTCACCGTCTATGAAAGTAATCTAAAACTTTTCAAAAGTTATCGTTTAGTTTAATTACACTTGAAAACTACGAATAGAAGTAGGGTGGCGTGTGTAAGGAGTTCGCAATATCGAGTTATAAGATGATCGACCGCATCCTGCCCTTCCAGACGCAATATTGAATTTGTGCAAAACATGTTTCTGGCAATAAATCGGTCCCTGGAAAATACCCGCGCTTATTCCAAATATCTTAATTTTGTTTAGTAGATAATTCGGAACGTCTAGAAACCACAAAATTGCTGTAATATGAGTTTTAACAGTTATGAAATTAGGACGAAGAGGGATAATGGCAAGAAGGGACGATTCCGCCATTAACATTCATAAATGAAAAAGTAAATATGGATTATGACCTTCGTAACAATTTCGTGCTTTTTGCGTGAGTGGCAAATTTACTAATTAGTCATTTTTAGCACAATACAAAAAATGGTTTATTAATTAATCGCCTTTCATTTGTGTTTTGCCCTTAGTACAGAAGACAAAAAATAAAGATAAATGAACTACCAGTTAAAAAACATAAAAAGCAGACATGTGGAGTTAGTTAGAGATCACAGAGTGACTTATTACTGTTTCAAAGTTCTATAAATCCATCACCATTGAAGATATCAAAAAAAGATATTTAAGAAAATTGAGGACAACTTTAAACTTCATATTTATATGTATTGGGTGTTTCATATTACCTCGTTTAAACTAACATACCCCCTAAATATTATCCAAATTTATATTAACGTTACTTTTACTTCCAACTTAGGGTTTTATTAAATTATACTGGATATTTCAGAAGTTATGGTCAATTTTATAGGAATATTATTATAAGTATAACAGGCTGTAGGTATACACAAAATTTATTTTTTTATCGTATGGAATGTATGCAGAAATATCATTAACAGATAACATAAACGAGAATAGGTAAGATGGCGTTGGGCTCTCCTCCTCTTACTTCGACTCAACCAGTTGTTTTAAGTATCTGGTGGGTCCAAGGAAATCTTCAGACATCTTTTAGAGATACGGCAAAATAATGCCGAAATCGGTCTAAGAATGACAGGCTCCTTTGGTTGGTTCCTATCCCGTAACCATAATTCCAGTTATGGATCTTGCACAATACTGTTCCAATGATATTCCCGCTGTGTCCTAGGTGAAAATGATTGATTTCCTAGGAGGTGTAATGCTTCACGCCTTTTGGTATTTTTTTTACTTTGATCATTTATTTACCATTGTGAATTTTTTATTGTTATATGTATTTTTGCAAAGCTTATCATTTCAAAAATCAAAAAAGCAAAACCCATTTTTAAATTCCAAATTTGAAGGCCTATAACACCAAAATATAATACCGACATACTCAATTGCATCGATGAAAAATCAGGGTGTTGGAGTTCAGTTACCCTTTTTTTCATTTATCCATTTAACTCATTTATTTCTGTTCCTCATTTTTCTCAGCTCCTCCAGTGTTTTTCCTGTTTTATTTAATTTTATTTCGTTTTGTTTTTCCCTAAATTCATTGTGCAGTTAATTTAAAAATTAGGAAAATTCGAATCCTTGTGTAACTTTAGATAATTGATTTCTTGATCTTGAACTCCCAAGAAGTTCAAAGTTATTGTAACTTGCATAATTTTCGGTTATCCAAACTAAAATCTAAACTAGGAAACTTTATATACCGTCAGACTTTAATGATCTACATATCTGAAACTTTGCATATATACTGACAAGTAAAACCTAAACGGTTAGAACAGTAATTCAACTACGTTATAAATTATATTTGTATCAAGAATTGTCAAATTAAAAACTTTGAACGAATCACTTCCACGTGATTAATATTGGTTAAGTCGGCAACCATTTATGTCAAATTTCGTTGACGTTTTTTTGAAGCAGTGTCACTTATCATACCATACGCCACGTATAAATAAATGATCATCAACATGGTTTTTCAAAAGGGAAGTCTATATCTACCAACTTAATACTCTATAATAATTTCATTACTAATGCTATGGAATCTAGTGAAAGTGCTTTGCTGGATAAGGAATTATTTGCCGGATAGGTATCAGTATGTGAAATATGGTAACTGTGTATCTCAGCAAATAAAAGTCACCTCAGGTGTGCCACAGGGTCACATATGGGGCCTCTTTTGTTTAACCTATTTTTAAATGATGTAGCACTTATAATTAAAAATAGTGAACATTTAATATTTGCTGATGATTTTAAAATATTAAAAGTCATTAAAAATATACAGAATGCTGCTTTATTCCAAAGGATCTTAACTGCTTAGCTAATTGGTGTGAGGTAAATGTTCTCTATTTAAACGTAAAAAAAATGTTTTAAAATTACTTTTTCTAGATCTAAAGATACAATTCTTTATCCATATTACATTAATAATGCAATGCTAGAAGAAAAAAGCACTATAAAGGACTTTAAAGGAGTTTATTTTGATTGTAAGCTGACCTTCAGTTATCACATTAATGAAATTGTTTCCAAATCACTAAAGATGCTTGGCATTGTATTGAGAAGCAGCGAACATTTTTCAGTCATGACTTTGAAACTACTCTATGTTAGCTTAGTACAATCTATTCTTGAATATGGTTCTACGGTTTGGTCTCCTTCATATAATGTCTGTATTGAGATGATTGAAAGAGTTCAAAATAAGTTTCTACGTGTTTGTGCATACAAAATGGGTCTCACTCGGGACCTATGCGAGTATGAAGACATACTTAGGTCTTTGACTATAACATCGCTAGAACATAGAAGGTTGGAAGCAGATTTGTGTTTGTTGCATAATATTCTTAGTGGTAATATACAAAACGCTGATATTCTTGGCTTAATTAATTTGAGTGTTAATACTCGGAGAACCCGTAATCCAGATGTTTTCAGCATTCCATTTCACTATACTAATTATGGACAAAATGAACCAATTACTAGGTTATTACGTGAGACAAATGAACACTTACATGATCTTGAGATATTTGGAACGCCTGCCTCAGTATTTAAATGTGCAGTAAAAAAATTGTAAATGTGACTGATTTGTAAATGTTAATTATTTTTAGATGTGCTATCATCTACGGTTAGGAGAGAGTATTGACACTAAATTTTGACTGATTCTAGTCAAGATGTCACTCTCTTCCTTTTATCCTTTTCAGAGATTAATATAAAGTTAGTAAACCAGTAAGGAATTTTAGTTGATCAGATTCGACATCCTAAGACCGGTTTCTGCCTTTCGGCTTCATCAGTTAATTATTTTATTTTATTATTCTAAGCTTCTTCTTTTTTCTTTATTTTTTCTTTTTCTTCTTGTTATATCGCACTTGGTCTGTATATTATGGTAATTTAAGATTGTAAAAATGATCAATCCGTTAAAATAAATAAATACCAGGAACGAGTTTGTAAGTGATCTAAAATACAATAGCAATCTAGGCTAAACACATAAAATATTGTAAGAGTAAGAAAAACATATACATTGCGCGCATGGAAATATGAAGATACAATAACAAAATTTCGGTTATATAAGTATATTAGATGGACCAACGATTTTAAATGTTTTATTTGCATCGTTCCTTACAATTTTCTGTTACAGTTTTTATTGCCGATGCAGCATACAACCTGTTAATGGCCAATATTGACTATTAATTTTAAGAAATTAGAAAAAATATTTTTATTGCAACCGTTGATATTAACATAACATTTGGTATTTGTTAAAGTTTGTACTGAGAAACGTGACACGAATATCGATTTCAACTCTTACAGCTCGGATGAAAATCCTCATTGGATGGTGGAGGCACATACACAGTATCCACATTATCCACAAAAGATCAAAATGTGTGGGCAGGAATTATTAATACCATTATTGGACCTAATTTTTGGAATAGAACCATGACAGATGAAGAATAAGAGTTAATTCCAGAATTAGCCAGACTTTTTCCTGATTATATAAATCCTCATCTCGTAAATATATCAATTTGGATTAATTATTCATTATCTTCGAGGCATTCGTGAGTTTCTCGACATTATATTTCCATATCTAATATCGAAGCAAGGTCTCCAGATTTGATACATCTAGATTTTTTTTGTGGGGTTATTTAAAAAGCAAAGTTTATGTGAATAGTTCACAGTCTATCCAAGGACTGATAGACAGAATTACAGATGAGATAGCACTAATTTCTCCGGAAACTAACTCTTGGATGAATTTTCTTTCATGTTTCCAAAGACAAGGAAGTCATATTGAACATATACTTCAATATTAATTACCAACTAAAAATGTTTTTCCGAATTTCTTAAAATTAATGGTCAATATTGGCCATTAACAGTTTTTATGCTACATCGGCAATAAAAAATTGTAACAGAAAATTGTAAAAAATACGGGTTGTCCCATTTAAAAATAAACATATTGTTCGTATATCTCAGAAACTGTACATTTGGCAATGTCGAAAATATAAAATTTAAAATCGCTGGTCCATCTAATATACATAACCAAAATTTTATATATATATATATATATATATATATATATATATATATATATATATATATAAAGAGCGATTAATATTACTAAAACAATGAATTTATTGGTGTTTTTGTTATGCATCTTCGTTGAGTACAATTATGTCTGACAGATACACGTCGACCAGTAAACTGTTAGTTTTTGTGCACAATATAAATCTGTTAAAACACTTTGAGACTTTACTTACTGTCCAAATACAGTTTCAATAAAAGTTGTACGTTTGTTTAGAAGTATTGGTCTACTTTACAGGTTAGCAAAACTTTCTTTGTATCATAGATATACTTTCATTAAAGCTATTAACATTAATATATTTATAATTGCATCTAGATTTAAGGTAAGCTACTTAAAATAAAAATTAAAAAAAAACAGTATTACCTATAATAGATGCACCATATTGTTATGCAACACAATTCTAGCATACAAAGCAATTATTCGACCTATATGAGATCGAATTGTGGTGCACTGCATCCGACAGCAACATTGCAATATTAGACAGATTTCAAAACAAAGTTTTCCGAGCTATTATGATGTTGCTATTATTCGTCCCAAATAGAGATACATAAATTTTCACTGTGTAACAAGTGATTATGAGGAGTAGTGAGAACTACATTGAAATTGGAAAAACGTTCCAATGAATTGATACACAACTTTTTGGACCGTTAGAACCCTTTTAGACTCACTACAGCTGATGAGTAGAAGTTTGACTCTTTTTAAAAACAACAAAACCAAAAAAATAAAATAAGTCGAAAGAATCACAAACAGAAATAAACAAACGACCAAAAACTCGTAGAATGGAAATATGCAACATAAAAGAGATCATGGGAAAAGAAGATAAATTAAATGAGAGACAGAAAACTTGGGAATAACGAAAACAATACGAAAGAAACGGGAATGACAAGATTGTCAGATAGAGCTGAAGTTACTTTAATAATAAGAGATGATAAAATAAAATACGTAAAAAATGCGAGAATACTTACGGTGGAATTAAACGATGGAAAAACAAGGAATATATGATAATCTTTGCGAAATCGCAAGGAAAAATAGGCAACAGCAAATTTAATGTAATAAATAGCATGAGGAATGGGGACAGGAAAAAAAGAAAAATAGGAGATGTAGGACACAAAAGGAAAGTTAGAAAGCAGAAAATTAGAAGCTTCAAGTTAAGAAAAACACAAAATATAACAAAAAAAGAAATATTAACGATGAGCGTGCAATAGAGAAAATATGGCATAAATTTAAGAAAATTATAATATACAGAACTTTATAAAAAAATGCACTGATAAAAATGTAAAAAGCGCAGTCAAAAAAAAACAAACAAACATGGACAAAATACCTAATCACTAATGGTTCAGTAACAATAAGTCTTTTGAATTAATTTTAAAATGACCCAGACCTCAACCTTAGCTTGAATGGTTTCATTTCGAGTAGGTTGAAACTCTTCAAAAGGATGAGGCAAAATAATTGTTTTCAATTTACTTGAAGAGCACAATCCAAAATACTCATATCAATCACAAATGCACCGTGCCAACACTTAAAGAAGTGATAGAAGAAAGAGGTCAAAAACACCACCAGAGATTGGAACCATTGCTACACCAATCAGAAACCAGAAGACTCAAAATAAAATTACCAATAGACTTCAAGAGAAGTGCTAAATAAAAAAATACTTGAAAGACAGGGCAGTATTTTGAATACCTTAATATTCTGCGTATTTCTAGATAAAACAATTAAAAATATATCAAGTAAAACAACATAGAATAGGATATTGGAGAATGGAAGAAATAAAAATATTCGAAATATTATATGCAGATAATATAGTTATAATTGCAATAGATTAAAAACAGAAGAAGAATCTAGAAATACACAACGTACAGTATGGAGTCAGCAAACATGAAATTTTTTGTCTTTGCACGAACAAACAAAAAAATTAAAAACAAAGAAGGGAAGGAAACCCGTACAATACAAAACCAAGCACATAATGAGGATGAACGAGGAACGAACAGTCAGAAGAATATATGAAGAAAAATAAGTAGAAAGGTGAGAAGAGAAGCAAAAGACGAAAAAAAGAAAATAATGGAGACAAGTTAGGTCATTATGATTAAATAAGTAAATAAAAAAAGGCTTCCGCTTACCCTCTGCAATTTCCAACCACTTAGTAGATGTCAGTACGGAAGGCAAAATTTCACGTTTTCTTTTACCTTTAGAGGTATTTTCTTTACTGGGCTAAATCTTTGTAGTTGGGACTATTAATTTAGGACTTGAAATTGAAGGAGAGTCAAGTAATTTATTGATCAAGCCACTATTTTCCAATATATTTAATGATTCGTTTTCTGTTACAGCTTCTGATTGTTTTGATAAATTTTGGTCTATCAAACCACCTGTATCGCGCCACCTAGTGATTTATATATTATTACAAATACCTTTCATACGAGGTGAAACCACTCGTCTACCCACCTCGTCTGAAAGATGTTTATAAAAATACAGAAATGACTAGGTGGTGCGACTCGGGTGGCTCTTCTTAAACCGACCTAAGGCACATAATATTTATAACCGCTTCCTCAAAATTGCTAAAGGGCGCAGAAACATAGTCAAGTTACTCCAGTGTTTTATTATAAAATGTAATAAGTTGTCACAGTGAGATCACAAAGGTGAAGCCGAACGGGATAAGAATTCGATCTGACATTAAAGACCACGTTTCATTAACAAAACTAATTATATACCCACTTATTTAACGAACAGAAACTTGAGATAAAAGGGCGTACTGACATAACTTTGAAACAATTTTCGCGACCACTACATATGTCGGGGTCTCCCGAATTTCGCCCCTACTGTTTTTAAATGCAAAACGGAATCCACAGAATTACTTACGTACCGCAGAGACCCGAGTCTCATTTTTGTATTTAAATAGCTCATTACCTTACTTTTTAACTGTAATGGGACAGAATGAAAAATTAAGTGGTGAAATAAAGGGTTTTTTTAAAATAGGTGGAAACTTTGCAACAGTTATAAATGCATGTTTTAAAAAAGCGAATGTAATGTGTGCGGTTATAGAACAAAATGTAACTGTTAATTTAAAGTAAAGTTAGGTCGAATTTTTTTCATAGAAAATCTCGACTAAATGTAATTATTCTCTTTATTATGGAGTAGTAGTGTTGCCCAGACTTTTCTAAAACAGATCTCCCTTATGGTAAGTGTATTGTTAGCGATCGCTCTGAGTGGTGTGATTTTAAAAATAGCAAAATATGTTTTGCGCGAAAAACTCTTTGACAGAATATTTTTTGGTTAGTATGTTTAAATCTAAAAAACAGAGCCCGGAAATCAATTTATGCCAATCTGCACCAATGGGGAAGCAAACTGCCAATTCGTTCTATGTAGAGGGCGCCAAGTGTTTGTCATCAAACGGTACATTACTTATAAGTGATAATTTGTGATTTTTCGTTTTTATTTAGAGACATGAGTCGTTGTGCTTCTTTTGGGTGCAAATAAATGGGAGTTTATAAGTTTGTTAAAGATCCTGTTATCAGAAGAAAGTGGGAAAGTTTAAATATACTGATTATTCTAGGTTATGTGGTAAACATTTCAAAGATTAAGATATTGAGACTACTTCAAAGACAACTGGTACGTACCATTCATTTTACTTACTTGTACTTGTTATTAATTTTATAAAAAGTCAGCTGTACCTTCCGTATTTTATAACCTCATCCCTATTTGCCAAACTTTATCCCTTACATCATATATGTTTCGCTAGATACGGCATCCTATAGTGTTTGTTTGGTTCTAGAGGGGTAAAGACGAGAGGATGTGAAGGGGCAATAGCGTACTAGGATACAGTGGCGTACCATTTGGAATATTTTTGGTACAGTGTAATATATTGTCCTATATACACCACATATTTTAATTTCATTTTCTAAGGAATGAGTGACTTCTATGTAGGTTACAGTAAAATGGGAAATAATAATGTAAATCGAAAATAAATAAAATATCATGGAAGACTACGAAAATTGTTTGGAATGGGAATAATCTGAGAGGTTGAATACCATCATCTTGTGCTTCTGTTTATTTCAAATGCTATATTATATATAATATGCTTTATGTATCTAGTATTAATTTTGTAGATGTTATGTTTATGCCATACATAATTATATTATTCATTTGGTAGCCAGCAATAGACCCATATATTTGAAAATAATCATACATTCTATTCACGTTTGTGACTACATTTTCTTTGCTAATTTTATCAAGATATTAATGATCGCCTTTTGAGTTGAATAATAAATGAAAAATATGCTGATGAACATGGTTTTTTTAATAAAACATAAATTGACATACAATAGATAGATATTTAAACAATTCATTTACAATTCAAATAAAGTATACAATTCATTTACAATTCAAATAAAGTATACATAATTTACGTTTAGTTACAATTCAAATAAAGTATACATAATTTACGTTTAGTTATTTTCACTTCCTGTCCTATCCAACAGCACGCCTATGGAATACATACCTGTGAAAAGATCTGACAGCACCTTTCTCAAATTTGATGTCTGTACACTTAACAAGACTTTGGCATTTTGTTGAGAAATGCGACCACTGTTCTCTAAACTAATAGTACATAGCAAAAACTTTCAAAAAGCTATAAAAATACACAAGATTAGCACAATAATTCCCAAAAAACAAAATATCTGACATCTGTCAAACTTTACGATATAAGCGGGTATCGTCGAAATTTGAAATCGACCAATCATTGGACTAGTTCTCTAAACTCCCTCCTGTACACCAAAACAAATAACCTGAGTACCGTATCTAGCGTAGCATATATATCTATGCTTTATCCTATCCCAGGGTTCTTAATATAGGGGGCTTATGAAATAAGTAAGCATTAGGACAAGGGGGTCATTGAAGCTCCAATGACGTAGGAAATTAAGTTGGCTATACTGAATTTGGTATTTTTTGGTTATTAGCAAAAATAACTAATAAACTAACCTTCAATGATAAATAACGCGGCAATGAGATTGTTCAGTATTTATCATTTCCGAGTTCGTGTGATTATTGTTTTATTTTCATATGTTTAAATTGAATGATCCTGAGAAATACACGTGACATGCTTTTCGACGTACGTCCGCTATAGATCAAATCCAACGACAAGTATGATGGAAATCAACAGCTATGGCTACTGGTTACGTTGAAGAGAGCATTAGCAATCAGAAGAATGTTACATTATTGGGAGTGCCGTTAATGGAACTTCAACCTCATAGAGTTCCGAGAATGTTAATAGTATTAATTTAAATACCATTTCCTCCGATTCAAAAAATCGAAATTTTAGTATCTCAAACAATATTAAATATACTTTCCTCCATTTTCATTTATAAAATTAAAATTATTGACAAATAATGTTTGAATAAAGGTTTTTCATTTGTTAGTAATATTTTATTTGATGTTACAAAATTGTCATTTTGAATTCACATTTCTCGAGTTGTTGATGTTGCTATGGTAACTTAAAAAACGTTCTATTTAAACACGCTGAGGCCTACTTTAAATAGGTAAACGGGAGCACCAATAAAAAATATATTATTTCGATATTTAAATAGCAAATATCTAGATAAATAAGATTAAGATACGTTTATGAAATAATCGAGATGACTGCAGGAAATTTCAAGTTCTCTCATACTGCTTTTTCATTAGAAAATATGCGCGTTCGATGGTGGCATGAAGTGGTATATTCTTCTGCATGAATAATTTTGTATATACGATATGTTTACATAAACCGCTAAACAGTTCTCCAACATTAGCAATTATTTAAAATGTTTAGATCAAACAAATTGCTTCACTTGTTTGCAATATTAAACTACATACAAATATTTGAGCGTTAAAATATACAATACAGAGAGATTTATAGTAAAACATTTTTGATGCTTTAAGCGATGTTATGCACATAATCGACATACTTTACATACATTTTGGTGATTAGGTTTACAAACTCGATGAAAATTGTTATACTTTGAAAAACCTCTATATAAATTTATTTTCTCTTCACATCTCCTAGATACTGGACATGATTTCGATTCGAATACTGGTTTTAAGGTATTAATTACATGCTGTTTCTAATAGATTCTTATTGGAAAAATTTACCCATCTTCTACTTCTTCTTCTTCTTTTCCTCTTCTTCTTTTTCCTTCTTGTAACTATAATATCATAATTTACTTTTTATTGCCTTGGTAGATCTATTACAATATCTGGTATTAATTCATTTTTCCATTCAATGTTTTCTAAATAATTTGTTTAATTTTGATTAAAATATTAATTTAAAAATTAAAGATTTATTACAGATAGCTTCTAATTTCTACAGTTTGTGTTCAAAAATTTAACCTATTCACTATCTTCTCTTTTATTATGAGAAAAAAATATCTTCTGATAAAAATTTCAACCATTTGTTCCTAGCTTTTGTATCTTAAATGTCTGTTTTCGTGTTTAATTGTTTTTAATGTCTATTTGTTAATTTTGACTGCTGGAACATAATTAAATTCAATTTTTAGATGTGCTACCATCTATGGTAAGAAGAGAGTATTGACATTAAATTTTGACTGAATCTAGTCAAGATGTCACTCTCTTCTTTTTTATCCCTTTCAGAGATTAATACAAAGTGAGTAAACCAGTAAGGAATTTTAATTTATTAGATTCGACATCCTAAGACCGGTTTCTGTCTTTCGACTTCATCAGTTAGGCTTTTCGAATCCAATAAATAAAATTCCAAACTCGTACAAGTCAATAGCTATATCCGCTATAAGATAACATTTTTAGACAGAAACCGGTCTTAGGATGTCGAATCTAATAAATTAAAATTCCTTACTGGTTTACTCACTTTGTATTAATCTCTGAAAGGGATAAAAAAGAAGAGAGTGACATCTTGACTAGATTCAGTCAAAATTTAATGTCAATACTCTCTTCTTACCATAGATGGTAGCACATCTAAAAATGTTATCTTATAGCGGATATCGCTATTGACTTGTACGAAGTCAAACGAACAGAAAGCCTTAGCTTTCAAAACCCACCTTCAGTCCACCTACACCCCTATCGAAAACCCCAACTTTGACCCTGACTTCCTAGCAGAAACAAACAACCAAACACTCCAACTCCTAAACACCCCCCATCACCACCTACCAGCACACCCCCTCACCACCCCCTTCACCCCCGAAGACTTGGCATCCGCCTGTCAATGGGGCAAAAACACCGCCCCCGGCCCTGACTCAATGAGCAGGAAAACTCTCAAAAAACTCCCGGCATCTTTTCACATACCAATCACTGACCTAATGAATGCCTGTCTTCAACAAGCATACTTTCCCGTATCCTGGAAAACCGCCCATACCACTCTCATCCCAAAACCAGGAAAAGACCCCAAAAATCCCGAATCCTACAGACCCATATCCCTAATAAACGTCCTGGGTAAACTCTTCGAGCTCCTGCTCAAAGAGCGAATCTGGGACGACCTCGACTCCCGCCACATCATCCCCTCCTACCAACACGGGTTTCGACCCCAACACAGCACCCAAGATGCCATCCTCAACCTACACACCCAAGCCTCTGTTGCCCTAAACAGCAAACAAGCCACAGCCGCAATCCTCCTCGATGTCCAAAAAGCTTTCGACCAAGTCTGGCATGCCGGGCTTGTTCGGAAGCTCGAAGCCATCGACCTCCCCCTCCCCATCATCAAACTCCTCCACTCCTACCTCACAAACAGGATCGTCAGAGTCAAAGTTGGCAACCACATCTCCGACCCCTTCACTCCGCTATCGGGAGTCCCCCAAGGATCTGTCCTAGCCCCCCTTCTATACCTCATCTACACCCACGACTCGCCAGCCCCCGACCACCCCCAACAACACTTCCAGCTCTACGCTGATGACACCGCCCTGATCGCCACCGCCCCCACAACCAGGATCCTCAACAACCGAACCCAAGCCCTCATAAACCAATATACTGCTTGGTGCAACAAATGGAGAGTCTCACTCAACCCCAATAAGACACAAGCCATCATTTTCACCCACCCTAATCTCACCACAACAAGAAGACTGACAACCGACGACATCCACCTCACGCTCTGGAGAGAGAGACTTACCTTAAAGAACGAGGTCGACTACTTGGGAGTGCGATTTACTCGCACTCTCAATTGGAGGACCGACGTTCAAAAAACTCTTGACAGAGTAAGAAGGCGAGCCTCCCTAGTCGGAGCGTTATGCGGAAAATTCGGAAGATGTCACCCGAGCACTCTCCTCCATACATATAAAACAATTATAAGACCAATTCTCGATTACAAGTCACTAGTCTACTCCGTCCTCCCAAACCACCTCCAACACGCCATCCTGGCCACGGAAAGAAGAGTTCTGAGGAAAACTCACTACCTACACCCCAGACATCCCAGTCACCAAATTTACGAAACCACCCAGATAACCAATATTCTTTCTCGTTTTCAGAAACTACAAGCAAACTACGCCAACAGAACCATCCAAGGAGAGAACACCGCCGCCCAGACCACCCTCAAGACAACGTACAAACAAGGACACAGGACACCCAAGAAGAAGCTACCCCAACCCAACCTCCGGATCATCAGAGAAGCCCAGGACCTCCCAGAAGACTATGAAGATCTGCTAGAAAACGCCCCCCTAGACCTAAGATAACAATAATAACAAACTGTAAAACCAATAATTAAGTAACATTGTAAAGAGTTTCGGCACTAGGTTTTCTGTGGTTTCCCTAGGCCATTGCACACCAAAATTGGTAACTCTTAAACGGGACAACAGGGGGCCACAGCCTTCTCCCAAAATCCACATCACACAGCTAGTAGGGACATTTATTATAAAACATTAATTTTTTTTTCTCTTTCAGGCCCTGAAAAGGACAATTTCCTATAGTAGGGCTCTAGGATAACAAACCCCAAAAATTGTAAAAATGTAAAAACAAATATCACATAAATAAACATATTTAAAATTAAAAAAATTATTACTTGTACGAGTTTGGAATTTTATTTATTGGATTCGAAAAGCCTAACTGATGAAGTCGAAAGACAGAAACCGGTCTTAGGATGTAAAATCTAATAAATTAAAATTCCTTACTGGTTTAGTAAATTCAATTTGTTTTTATTCAAAATAATTTTAATAAGTATCGTCCTAATTATATCACATTTTTTTTAATTTTTTAAATGTTAACACAGTGTCCCGTTACCATGTTTTTTGTGAAAATCCTGACGCTAATCCTTCATGGATAAGTTATGGTGAGTATAACTTCATTAACTTCGTTTTTATTTTATTTTTCAAACTTAATTTCTGTTTTGACAATTAAATTTTTTGACCCCATAACTTTCCCATTTAGGTATGCCTGATGATGACATAATATTGTCGAAACCGGTCGCCCATAGATAACTTTGTGAGATATAAAGGACTTTCCATCCCCCTTCTGTTCATTACCTTACACTCACGTATGGCTACCCCTAACTTAAATAAAAGAAATAATTTATTTAATAATTTTATTTCATTAGATATTAGCCAGTGTCCTTAATAAGGACTATGCCGCAAGAAACCATTGTGGTAGGACATAAAGTATAAAGGTGGCACGAGGGAATTGTTAAGTCAGTTAAAAAGTATTTCCTGGATACAATTTATTTAGGAAAACTCTCAAAAAAGTTTTATGTTGATCGTTGGATCTATCTCTTGTAACCCCTGCTTATTTAATTGTTATCTGTCAAAATTTAGTTGAATAAGGACCATGTAGATTTTATTTCTGCAAAAAACCTGTTTGTTCTTAAATATTTTGTGTTTTGTATTTTTTAAATTAAATTCAAACTTTACAGCGGAAAATGCGCAAAGTCGTTCCTACACGTCTTTATACCAAGCTGTCTATCAACCACACTATCCAAGAAGAACCCTCTAGTTCATATCTATTATTAAAAGTAATAACAATCTACTTAATTTTTTACCTATTAGTATATATTAATTGACAAGTTTCGACTATCTTAGCCGTCGACGACCTGAAGTTCCCGGTTAAAATTCATCCCGTGGTCCTCAACCATCTGTCTCGTAACTCCCCTTCCATTCTTTTTACTTTCAGTTTTTGCAACCTCCAAATTCTGCCATTACAAGAAGATTGTGGAAACTAAAATAATTGATTATTTCCAGCACTAGCACCACATTCCACAAATTATGGTTTCAGTTTAGTAGTATAACCTTGGTAAACAAAATAGTATGAATCTACTTTGTCCAGTTAAAATATAGATTTTTGTCGCCAGATCTTGAGCATGCTTTATATTTATACGACTTTTGAAAGACACAACTTGTTCATCAACCATGAGGTTTGTTTCCAAAGATAATGACTTTGAATAGAATCATACAAGTCACAAGTGATATCCACTTATTCTAAGGCGGTTCTGAGTTTGTAAATATAGCTTTGGTAATGAGCAACCCTGGAGATTTGTAGATATTCCATCATTATATGGATTTCAGTGATTTGTTTTATTTCTCAATAATTGCTCTAAATTTTGTTGGGTAACATAGAAGTTGGTCCCGCTTGCTGGAATATTTCTTTAAAAAGTATAGTTCTTCAAAATCTTAATTGGTCCTGGCAAATCCACTACGAGTTATTTTGAATAACTTTGCTTCTTAACTAATAATGAAATTATTTTTACACTTACGTCTTGACCATATTTTCGATCCTTGTCGCATTAGTTGTATCATTATTATTAACTTCATGGTTATCGGCACTTTGTACAGCATGAAATTAATATAAGACCATTGTTAAGTCGCAGCTTCCAGCTTGCACTACTCTGAGCCTAAAAAATTGATTTTTTATAATATTCTGTTGAAGTTTTTCTATTCATATTCAGAGAGTTTTACCGTTATTGTTTAGCTTGATGGACTCTTAATCTTTTTTGTCCTTATGTTCACGTGATATTTTGTATAATTAAACCACATATTTCTAGTATGGAATTCGCTAGACGAAGAGTTAATATATACATATACTCCTAATAATATTGTTTTAGTATAAATACTCGACTACTAGGTCAAACATAATTTCAAACCACTATCTGAAACTTTGTTGCTACCCTTCTAACAAGGCTCAGAATTACTTACGTTATGCCTATCCATTTCCCAACGGTATGCGGGCAACGAATTGTAGCCAGTGGAGTAGTTAATGTGGGTTTTAATGAGCACATAGATAATATGCTTGCCACCATCTCACTTTTAGTTACTGCTCCGGTTTCATCTTTTCAAGTTTGAGGTTTAAAACAACCAGAAGGGTTAGTAAATTTTTTTTTGGCATAGACATGTAAGTCATTCATCCAGCCGCAAATTGTCTTTAAGGGAAAAACCTATAAATCTAACAACCAGAAAATTAAATAGAAGAAATACAATATACGTTAGCACTCGCTTCTCGTCCAGGGACCCGTCAGAACATTTTTAGTATATTATTTATTTTTACCTAAAAACTATACTACAATGACAGTAATAAATTAGAGTCTCTAGAAGCTAAAATATTAAATCAAAATAAAATTACAATAGTCGAGTAAGTGAAGTTTTGTACTATTTATTCCTCACGAGCTAGATGAAATAGGTTGATTAAACATTAATAAAAAATATGTGGAAACAATAATTCATTGATGTCGTGTGGGTTTATCAGTAATATCCACTGAAAGAAACTTATCGTATGCTTACGTTTTTGCTCTTATTTAGATATCTTTTCCTTCAGTTTCGCATCTCCCACCAGGGAGCTCGAATCGTGTTCTTTAACTTTTATTATTTATTCAACCCAGCTACTGCTTTATGGGGTCGGATCAGGCTCTACCTTGTCTTGTATGTACTGATTTATCTTGTTTTGATTTGAGCGTTTTTTTCAAACCCTTTTGAAACTTCAGCTGGCTTACGTATTTTCTATGAATGATGGCTTTTTTCCACCCCAAAGTGTCCTCAATGAGTTTAAAAGGCAGATAGAAGAGTCATTATATCATCCTGATAAATTTTGTTTGGTTGGTGACTAATTTGCCAATTTTAAATCCTAATGAGGAAAACAATGAAAGAAATTTTGAGTTAGGCGAGGACTATTTGGCCGTACTGTATGATATGAACACTGATTTTGAAATAAAACACACAATTAAATTAAATGTATACTAACATGAAAACATCAACAGAAAACTACGATTAGGCTGTCCACAACACCCTGGCCCTTTAAAAATGGCCGCCTGTAGGCATACATAACCATGTTTTACATGTAAATAGAAGGTAGTAAGTTCTTGGGTGCTTTACTGTGGTAGAAAGTGAAAATTGCAGTTATTGTTCATAAAACATCTATAAATATTTTTAGTTTTAGTAGCGAGCTGATTTTTATTTGTATTTTGTAGTTATTTTTGAAAAATAATATTGACTTACATTTTTGGGTATAAGTGTAACTGTAGAAAAACATTATAATGGCTGTTTTATATAAAGACATTGCACTCCGGGGAAGCATTTAGACCAAAGGTATTGTTTTTGTAATGTAAAAGATGATCGACTCATGTTAAAATGTGACCTGTGACATAAAATGCTTTCACTTGGACTACATAGGACTAAGCCATGTTCCTCAGGATTTATGGATTTGTCAACAATGTATATAGCTCATATACTTTTAACTTACCTTTAGGTTCAATGTCATCTATTCCTGGTGTCTTATTTAATGTTAAAATTATATTTTACTTACTTTTTTCTCACTAACATGAGCCTAGATAGATAGATAGATCGTAACATCATTCAATAAAATCTTTATTCAATAAATACAAAGAAACATAAGCGATAAGTGCTGCTGCATCTATCTATTAACTATTTCCCAGAGGTTTTTTATAAATTTGTTTTTTTGTATTTTTTTTATATTTTTGAGTTTGCAAGTACTTATGTGTAATTATTTAAATAAAATTCTAATGCATATTTTATTTATTTTACGATATCAACCCTACTAGTATACAAATAAAAACAATACATTAAAAAAATCCTTTATTATAGTGTTCATGAAGGGAATCGTCTATGTACCTCTTAAAGGCCCTATTGGTAGACATACATTTATCACAGCACAGGATACTGTCACAATTTTATATAATATCGGATCATCATCTCCACAAGCAAGCAAATTAATAGGCATATCATCACTTAATATTCTAAATTTTTGACGAATAGAACCTATTATTCTTACTACAAAAGTGGTAGGCATAGTCTTAAAATATTTTTTACGGAAAGTTTACCGATAACAAAGAATTTTGATGACAAATCTGTTTAACATATATATAAGACTCAATAAAAATATCTAACATGAAACGGTTCTCTGAAATAACTTTTTAATCAAAGGTAATACCACGAGTCCTCCAAATTTTATCGATTAAATTTTTGGTTTTCACGAAAACGGCTTTATTTGGTTTTGCCTAAAATAAAGGCGTTTGAGTATGAAGATCAAAAATTTAATCTATAAAATTTCAGAGTCGTATTTGAAAGGATTATTTTTTGAATCATTTTGTATTAAAAACAGAGAACATAGTCATTTATGCAAAAGACACTTTACACACAAATATTGAAAATTTTCTTTAAATTGAAACCTGAGCTGTTATAGTTTTACATACAGGGTCACCAAGGCGATTTTTTGACTGGCTACCCCGCGAAACGGCGCCGTAAATAAAAGCGAAGAAGAAGAATGAAATGAAGTCTTTCTTAATTTAATTAATTTTAAGTTTAGTGTTGAAGTGAGGTATGTAAAAATGTTAAAGGCGATATGAAATAAACTAATAAAAACAGGTTAGTTTACAAATACATTTTGAAATTTGGTTATTAACATAGATTTGCAATACATTTTAGTATAATAAAAATTGTTAAATGTTTACATTTGACATTTCAAAAAAGGTAAACATAGTTTAATCAAAAAACAAAAACGACGAAGCTGTTTTATCAGTATAAAACACAATGACTGGTTAGGATCCTGAGCTCTTATTGGCTGAAACCACAAAAACTGACAGTTTTGACAGATGAAAAAAATAATCGTTGAAAATCCACGACAAAACCCAACTGTCATATATAAACAACAACATAAAAGAATTTTGTGTGCCTACAGGCGGCCATCTTAATTCACCTTTAACTTGACTGTGACGCATTTGCTCAGGTTACATAAGTATTAGGCACTTAGCATTTGTGCAGTGTGAATTAAAATTTTTAGTAATAAAATGTTCAAGTTTATTACGCTACAAAAACATTTAAAAGACCAATAATAACAAACTCACCTTTAAGAAAACCGGATATGACTTGGGTTTGCACAAACGCTGAAAAATCTACAGTATTTTCAGAGCATCTTACAAATGTATTTTCAGCACCAGACAATAATAATGATGACGATGACGATATAAAGAAATACATCGAAGCACCATGTCAATTATCTCTTCCCTTGACAGCATTTACCCCGAAAGAGGTTCGGAACCAAATAAAAATTCTACTTCTACTTCCAATAATGTCTAAAGTGTTAGAAAGGCTTCTATTACACAAAATCGAACAAGTTGTTCCCATAAACGAACACCAATTCGGATTCAGGCGCGAACACTCTACAATCCAACAATGCCACAGAATAGTAACATAATTAAAACAATTGTCGAAAAAAAAAGTTTTGTGCTCCTCGACATACAACATACAACAGGCATTTGACAGAGTTTGGCATCAAGGTCTCCTCTACAAACTGAAATTACACGGAACAGAACAATTATGCTTCATACTAAAATCGTACCTTACTGACCGCTATTTTCAAGTCAAAATAGAAGACAAATACTCAAATTACCACATTATACAAACTGGTGTACCTCAGGGTAGCGTTCTCGGCCCATTTCTGTATCTGATATTTACAGCAGACGTTCCAACCAGAAATAATACACTTTTAGCAACTTTTGCCGATGACACCGGAATCATGGCAGTAGATACTGACACTACTATAGCATCAGAAAAAGTACAAAATCATTTAGATATATAATAATAAACTAGCTTTATCGATGGACGTTAATGTCAAGAAATCGGTTCAAATTATTCACCACAAGAAAATCTGCTTGTCCATAAGTTTCTATTAATAATAGTCCGATTTAGATGAAAAATTAACATGGATGCCACATATCAAAAACAAGAGAAAACAACTAGATCTTAAACTAAAAAATATACACTGGCTACTTAATAAAAGGTCTCAGTTATCTCTCGAAAGTAAACTGCTCCTATACAAAGCTAAACTCATACCAATTTGGTTATACGGAATTGAACTATGGGGCTGCAGTAAACCTACAAACACAAAGATAATCAAAATACTCCGTATGATAAGTAAAGCCCCATGGTATGTTTCTAACCAGACACTTCATGATGATCTGAACATCATACTAATCAAAGACGTAATAAAGGCTCATTCTACAAGATACAAAAAACGTAGTGGTGACGATGACAACGAACTAAATAAGCTATTCAACCAACCACTCGCCGAGAGAAGACTAAAGAGATTGTGGCCAGAACACCTCCCAGATCAATAACTCTTAGAGAACCGTTAGTGGATGGTACCTAAATCACCTTAGTGACTTATAAAACATTTACTTATTACTCTGTGCAAAGAGTAGATTGTAAAAGTGCAGTGAAAAAAAAGTTTAGTACAACTGAACACGAGAATGAAATAAAATGCACTGAAGGCGTGCTTGTGTGTTGCGAGTTCAAATATGACTTTTTAAAATGAGCGATGTGTTGTGTTTGAGCCCTAATATGTGACTGTCTGGAGAATAAGAAATGTCTACTATTCAAGCTAATGTAATGACCTATCTTTGTCTTATTGTGTTACAATATCACCTCACCCCAACCTACCCAATCAGGAACGTTCCCTCTGTTATTAGGTACCAGCTTGTGATAGCCCCGGAAAGAAGAGTTTCCGCGAAATTCCATAACTCAATGTTTTTATGTGTGTGGGTAGATAGGATGATGAAATGTATTGGTTTAGAGATTTGACGCGAGTCTCTAAGCACAACTTTTTAACTTCCCGCAATACATTGGAATTCGATGCGGAAGAGTTATAACTAGCTATGGCTTGAAGTCAAGGCCAAATCGTGTCTGACTTTAATTCAGTAGCCTAGTTGGGTTTATTAATTATACAATTTAAATATTATTTAGTAATTTTATTGTATTAGATATTAGCCAGTGTCGGCGTGTAAATTAAAAATATGTTGGGTTTTTCAACAGAAAGCTCGAAAAAATTATAGAAAGGGTGGTAATTTATTTGAACAAATCGACTGGTAGAGGAAGTATTAAATAATATTTTTGAAAAGCCACCTTTAAGCACTCGAACTCAGGACAATGCATTTAGAATGAACAATTCTATTATATGGAAAATTTTAAAACAACAAATGTTGCACCCTTCAAGTTCATTTGCCGGTAAGAATACAATAAAACAAAAAATGTCGCTAAATGTCCCATACTATTGTATACCTACAATGAAGAAAATCCGCACTCTATTCACTAAAGGGGATTTCAATCTGAATGTTCATTCAACGTTCGTATGGTTTTTACCGAATAATTAAATGAAACTATTTCATACACGATTTCTATAAGAAATTTCAGATAAATTGTTAGAAAATGTTCCGCTAATTATTAAAAAGCACATGTGGTTTCAGAAGGATGGCAGAATTCATTTTGCAGCAGGGGATTGAGATTTATTATAATAATAATAATAATAAGTTTATTTACCAAATATGTGTCACAATGATAAGAAATATTGATACCTACACTATAACAAATAATGTTTGAGAGTAATTTAGAATTTACAAGACCATAAAACAAGCAAAATAGCATTGTCATATCTCATTCTTATTTTACAAATTTTTAACATAATCAAAATGCAAACGGTAAAGTTGAATGTTGTGGCTAATTAGGGATAATACACAATAAAAGTATGATTAAACAATATTATTTAGGAAAAAAAAAACATTAAATGAGTAATACTTATAAATCATTTCCTCCCCATTTTCAAAGAACTTATTTTATTTATTGCTTATTCTTTTATGCAACTCATGACAACGCTGTACAGATCTATATTTCTGTCTTTGTCCGTTTCACTGATAAGTAAATTTTAACGAGCGAGTAAGTAGGAATCTGTTTTCTACCTGCTAATTCCACGAACGTATCATCGTAGGGTTGATTTAGAATAACGAAGAATTAGAATAGCAAGTAGAGTATTATACATATGCACGTAGTTAAATTATAAAAAAATTAATTATTGTTGCGGGGGGGCGGCTATTATTATTATTTGCAGTAGCGCTCTGGGGCGACTTACTGATGATTGATAGCGCATTTGCTTTACAGTTGTGGGAAAACCCAGAAAAACGATGGACTCCACCAGGATTGAAATCTTTGCAGCGTAAACTGACATCAAAGTAATTAATGTTAGATACGCTACAAATCAAGCCCAGAAGTAGGCAATGAACATTTTTATTTAAAAATCTCACTGTCTAGACCTGGGCTCGAACCAGAGCGCCGACAGACCTCTTAATGGTACATATTGAAATGTAACCGCCTTTGCTCGCTGAGCCTGAAATAGATCGATAAGTAAAATCTTTTTTATACACGACTTTGATGATCTTTTTTTGAATAACATCAATATTGGTCAGAGTAGTTTTACCAACATCTCCCCATGCTACAATACCATACATTAAATGTGGCTGGACAAGTGAGATATAGACCGTAGCATCTTAGGATTGAGAATATCTCGTAGAACTTTAAACTTGTATATTAGAAACCTAACTTTTTTTAATAACATATTTGACGTGTTTATCTCATTTCAGTATGCTATGATTTCACCGGCCGTAGGACCTGAGAAAAGATCATTCAAATAAATGTTGAAAGGGGTTGGTCTCAGTACGGATCCTTGGGGTACACCAGAGGTAATTTCTTTTTGCTCGTTTCTAATACTATTGGTTGATTTTAAGGTAGTTTTAGCGAACCATATGCAGGTTCACAGTATTATAAAGTTCAAATACTTAAATTATATTGTATTTTTTCTATTTATTTTGACCGTGAAATAAAACCAGAAGAATCAACAAATCTTTCTAGATATTTCAATTTTTCCTGAGTTTTATATTATATATACATATTTTAATACTATTTTATATACGAGATAAGATGTAAAAGTTTAACTTCTACATAAAATGCTTTTTCTGACAGATATCCCAGCAATCCGAATCTTTTCTTGTTTTAGCTTGTAAAGTTTACGTTTTGTATGCGAAAAGGAGTATGTTGCCGGTACATTATCTGATTAAAGGCAGTCATGCAATTGGATTGATCGAGGAAGACCCCAAGTTTAGCCTACATATCACTCGATTTAAACCCTGTCGATTTTTTTATCTGAAGATACATGAAGTCCCGAGTGTACGAAATAATCGTAGAAACTCAAGACGATTTAATAGCAAAAATTTAAGCCGTCACAGAATACGCAATGTTGGAATTTTTCCTAAAAAGTCGTTTTTTAATAAGAAAACATTGTAGAATGTGAATGAGGGTCGAGATTTAAAGCACGTGTTGTAATTTTGTTTGTTATTTAAATTCTGATAAATTTGTTATTTGATAGATTTAGTTTTTGTGTTACGTAATATTTTATTTTTAATAATGATATTCTATAATTGATACCGTTGATTTAAATGGAGAAATAACGAATAATAAAAAAGTATACAACAATATATGACGCTAATACTTTTTAGTTCAATCCTGTTATCCCTGAAGATGTGTTGGATGTAATTAATTGCCAGAAAAATGTTAATGTTGACTGTCTTTCGACAAAAATCATTAAAAGTATAGGTCCACCAATTTCTTGTACTCTAGGAGATATTATTAATTACTCAGAAACAGAAACGTTTCCATCTAATCTAAAGAAAGGAATTATTACATCAATATATAAAAAAGATAGCCTTCTTAGTCTTGATAATTACTGCCCATGAACTGTCCAAATTCTTGTATGTAAAATAATAGAAAACTGTATTTATAAACAAATGTTTTCTTTCCTTGAAAAGTACAATGTTATATCTGACCATCACTGGCCGATCAACGGAGAGTGAATCCGTAGCCCTACTTAACTTTATTAACACCTCATTGGGTAGGAAAATGTATTTTGGTGCACTCTTCTTTGATATTTCAAAATCTTTCGACTCGGTTAGTACTGATAGAACAATAGATAAACTACGAGATTTAGGAATTCGAGGCAAATTTCTATCGTGGCTGAAATCGTACTTAGAAGGTAGAAAATTTATAAATTGGCGTACCTCAAGGATCAATCTTAGGTCGTCTGATATTTTTATTATACATAAATGATCTTTCTAAATATGTTAGCACTAATCATTTGATACTATATGATGATGACACCACATTAGATGAGCTAATTTTAAAGATGAATATTTTATCAAAAGAATATATCATCCTTTTGCATGCATTTTTTTACAAGCACAGATATTCCTGAAAATAAGTACTCTTCTTAATGGATAGATAGATATCCATTAAGAAGAGTATTTGAAGTACAAAGCCACTATGAGTTATAGAAATGAATTTCCTGAAGATAGTAGCATCACAGTTAGGGGTAGTGATGTTTCTTTTTCGAGTTTTACCAAATTCTTAGGCACCTTGATAAGAATACTAATATCAAACAGATTTGTAAAAAGTTAAATAGCAAAAACCAAAAACGAGCACTGCAAGGCCTGAAACCACCACTGCTGGAGGGCACAACAATTCCTTTGGCAAAAATCGCCAAAAAAGCATCCATCGCACTAGGCAGGTGTAAGAGGATGTGTGGCAAGAACTGGGGACTTAACCCCAAAATGACCATATGGTTATACACAAGGGAAATCAGGCCTATGATATCATATGGGTCAGTGGTGCGGTGACCAAAGAATTTTCAGTCAGGAATCATAAGGCAGTTAACAGGCTTACAAAGACAAGCGTTTATTCCACCCTCACTGCCGCGATGGAGGTCATCTTGAACCTACCACCATTACACATATACATATAGGGAGAGGCGAGAGCGATCACCTACAGACTTATGCAAGGGTCACGACCCATCATCAAACTCCATGGGACGGATTACCAAAGGTTAGAAGAAGAGCTAAGGGCGGATCCAATTACACCCATTAGTGCAGCAACAATCTGGTACACAGACGGCTCGAAGACCGAATAAGGAATCGGAGCCGGAATATACGGACAAAAACCAAGGATAATGATTCCGGTGAGCCTGTCAAAAGACACCACAATATTTCAAGCAGAAGTAGCAGCAATACACCTCTATATAGGAGAAATAAACAGACCAGAGGGCATAGGTATAGGCATAGGTATTCTCCAACAGTCAGGCAACACTAAAAGCACTAAAGGCCATCCAAGTAAGCACCAAACTTGTGTGGAACTGTGCCTTTTCCCTGAATGAACTAGCTAACCGCAAGAAAGTGATCCTAGCATGGGTTCCAGGAAAAAGCCGACGAACTGCCAGGCAAGGCTCGTCAATGACATTCTATGGTCGAGAACCCTTCTGCTGTATAGCAAAAACAACAGTTAAAAAAGCAATCAGAAAATAGGTGGAAAAATAGGCCCAGAGCTGGTGGGAACATTCCCCAGGACAGAGGAAGGCAAAAAGGTTTCTCAAGAAATCATCGCCTACCCTCACGGCAGACCTACTAAGCAAGGACAGAAGGTCCGTAAAAGCAATAGTAGGCATGCTTATAGGATACTGTAAACTCAATAAGCATATGAAAATATAGGTCTGGCAGAATAAACCACATGCAGGTTTTGTCAGACAGGAAAAGAAACCTCAATCCATATTCTATGCGAATGCGACAGGATAGCAAAGACAAGGTTTTCACAGAAGGGAACGGAATACCCAGAGGCAGAGAGCTACGTTGAAGAGCCACTGTCAGAGATCCTAACCATACTTAAAAGGACGAAGCTCACACAAGTCATCTAATTATCAGGGGAACCACAATAGATCTGCAAAGGTCGCAGTGGAAATAGGCCGTAGGACCACCCCTTTTTACATCTACATCTAAATAGCAGTTACTTTGCAACATTACAGTTAAAAAATATGATTACAACTAGTCAATTGATTATTGTCTATTATGCAATAGTATACTCCCATATTTCGTATTATGTCATTGTCTGTTGAGATGCGGCCAATGCCTCAAGGGTTTTTATTTCTCGAAAAGGATTATCCAGCTCATTTTTAATCTAGATTATAGAGAAAAATTCAGAAATTATTTTAAAGATTTCGTTATCCTCAGATTTTATTCTATTTACATCCTTCAGGCGCATATTATGCACAAAAAGTAATTTTAATCATTTTAATCTTAATTATGATTTCCACGATTACCCAGCCAGGTCTGGCAATCTTATCCGCCCTCAGTATTTGAAAAAAGTCCTGTCTATAAAGGAATTCAATTCCTAAATCATTTACCTAGCTATATAAGACAACAACTTAAAAAAAATTTAATTGTCGATTGTTTTTATGATGTTTTTAAACAAACGATTTTAATTTAACTATCTAATATTTAAGTAATATATTATGGTATACCTATACTGTTTTGACCTGTCCTATATCATGTATTATGATCAAAAAGGATGAAGGATTATTATTATTAATATTTCAACTACTATCTCAGAAGCAAAACCAACTACTAGTACCTACTATTCTCAAAACAAATTATTAATATCGGTTTAAGCAAATTTTTATTTCTTTGGCAAACTATTAAGCTAAAAATCAGATAAATTTAATTGAAAATTAAAATGTGAAAATGCAGTCTTTTGTTTAGAAGCAAATATCTCCGACCGTTGATTTTAGCCGTCAATTCACGAGATCTCTAGACCGATAACGCTGTATTTAAAAAAATTTTATTTTATATAAAACGCGCAGAAGCTTCTAAAACTCATTAAAATGTTATACCCATCGATTCATATTGATCACGTATTCAAAAGAAATTTTATCGCAAAAAATTCTTTTATGCGAAACAGTGTTTATCTACTACATTTCAATTTTCTAACAAACACGTTAAATTCATAGCGTTACAGATAGTTTCGAGCTAGATATCTGCATAATCCATCTGCCATGTTTGCACGTAAATATACTTTGTTCGATTTTAGGGCGTTTGGCAGGTTTCGGGTCATATCCTGCGAATAGCAAATTTTCCCGGCTTTAAAATTCAGATGGAAACCCAGTGAATGCATTAGAATTATCAACAATGGAGGAGCTTTAAAAGGGGTTTTCACCTGAATAAAATGTTTTTTTGGTATTAGTAGTTTTCCAAATGGGAAATCGATACTTAAAATGTTTAGACTAAATGAAGTTTGTTTAATAAGGAAAATTAGGTTTGAATAACGTAAGGGCATGGATAGAATAAAAGGCATTAACAGAAAGGAAAGTAAAATTAAATGGTTCTTATCAAAATAGACTTATGTATGTTTAAGTAACTCCTAGTTATTTAGTAGTAAAAAAAAGTTATGTATTGACTTGTATATGATTTTTTTTATTTTTCTATATTACATATTAAAAATATTTTTGAAATGTCAATACATGCTGTCTACACTGACTTCTTCAAGCGTTTGATAGGGTCGAACCTACGAACCGAACACTGGCCTAGTATAAAGACCGAGGTCTTAACCAACTAGGCCACGGTGTCCGGTATTTAGTCTATTTATTTCAAAAGAAAAACTCCAATTCTATACAATACATATTACAATAGAATATATTAAAAAAGTTGTAATATTAAAATATATATAAAAAAATTAGTATTAAAATAAAAATAAAATAAAAAATAATAATTTAAAAAAAATCACTAGGTTATACGAAAAACAACAATAAAATAAAATTAGGCTATACATACATAAAGTATTACAATACATAATGTGGTGACTTCTTGAAATTTGCGAATGTTTGATTAAATAGATCTACCGAATCCTGTACATCAATAAAGTTTCTTTGCAATCTGGTCAAGGGTCTATTCATTCCATAGTTTGTTGTATGTGATGGAATACTGAACAAAGGAGTATTACGTGTTCTAGATATAACATTCAGATTCAACCGACTCAGTAATTGTTGGCAATATACATTTCCATTAACAAGTTTAAAGAGAAACACCAGGTCCAAAATTCTCCTACGGTTACTGAGGCTTGATAGGTTGAGATTTAAGGACAAGTCAGAAATAGTATAGAGCACTGTCGAGTGATATTTACGATATGCATAAATTCTTAAAAAGTTATTTTGAACCCTTTCTCTCTCATAGGTGAGTTGGGTGCCGAAGTAAGAACCATTAGGTGTTTACTACACATTGAAAAAAGTAGCTGCAAGGCTTTTGTCAAAACTGAAGGTAAGAACAGTATTTTTTTTTTCATTTTTGTGGAGAATAAAAACTAAGCTTTATTAACTTTTCTTTTTTAGGAAAAGAAGATGTGATAACAGAGACCACAAAATGTGCGTTGAAAGTTTTAAAAAGGAAAGTTCTGGAAAATTTAACAAAGCGCCCTTTAAAAATAATACGGAAAGAGTTAAGACAACATGTGTAGATACTATCACTATAAAAGATCTAGATAGAATAAGGAAAAATATCTATTGGGCGAGAAGAGCGGTCCTACCAGCCACACTGGCTAAGTCTCAAATGGATGTTCATAAATATATATTTGAGAATATTTTTAAAACCAGCAAAGGGGAAGATTTTGTAATGAAGAAAGACGATAAAAAACATCTCTTAATCTTGCTATTTCTGAGCATGTACATTCTTTGGTACGCAACTCGCACCTATCTGCTTGAATTGCCCATCGTACTTTATGAATAAGTTATGAATCTTAGTGATTACAAAAAACAAACAAAGCTGTTACAATTAGTATATTACGTAACAAGTAGTTTCTTTTAGTTCTGGTGGAGTGCAATTCATCAATACGATCTCAGAATCAGACATTTTATTAACGAATATTGATTTTAGACTAAATTTGATGACAGATAAAAAATGTGACAAATGTCAAATGCACAGACTACTATATTAAAATATTTTACCTACGGCCACTATTCGATTTGAAGAGAATTTTGTAAAATTGTTCAAAAAATCTAAAGAGGCAATGAAGTACAGGGTATCCCATTTGAAGAAATTAAGTACCCTGTCATAAGTCCAGACTTTTTGGCACACTGTATATGGCCGTAGGTAATAGTATATTACGTAATAAGTGTTGTAAGTAGTATATTACGTACGAATGGAAAAATGAGTGCATAACTGCATAGCAATACGCATTACGTACTATACTTTATCTACGTCTCAACAAAAACAACTATTTTTTTTTAAATATAAAATTTTTGTTTCTAATTAATTTCATGGTAATGAAAGATTTAAAAGTGTTCGATATGTTGACTTAATCGATTTATTTGTACTATATTTATTTATTAAAACCAACCACTTAAAAAATGTTTAAAATAACACCTTTATTAATGAATAGCAATAATTGTCCATTATAATTTATTGACTGACTGACATTTCTGTCAAACTTTTATGTAATGTGTATTGCCTAAATTGATTAAATTAGCATTATTATTATTATTAATGTTTTAAATAAAACTGTAGATAAATTAATGTATCTGATTATTGTAATGTCTTAATAAATACCCTAAAACAATAATCAGTCGGAAATTAACGGATTACAACTTATCTATATCGAATTTTTGTATACAAATCGCACGGCGTACATTTTAAATTACCATAACACACGCGTATGTTATCCGTCGCTTACTGTTGTTTTTGACAGTACAATATTTGACATTTACTGAGCAAGGCGTAGATAAAGTATAGTACGTAATGCGTGTTGTAAAGCACTCATGGAATTACGCAATTTTTCCATTCGTGCGAAAAACACTTGTTACGTAATATACTAATTGTACATTATTAAATTTTAATTAATTTTAAATTATGTAATTCTGATTGTGAATAAAATGGTGGAAGATGTTATTACAATCGTGCCACCTCGGTTTGTAATATACTATTATATATTAGAATAAAAACACATTTTTTTTCAGATTAAAGCTGTATTAACTTTTATACGAATAACATCATTCAGTTAAGCCTTTGAAATTTAGGTTTTAACATGGAAAATTTTTTATAACTAAATAAAATGACGATACTTGAGGCGGCTTATTTATTTTATGTCACATCGGAGATATCGATTTCGTCTATTCTATCAAACTAAATTATAAAATCCGATACCGCAATTAAACCGAGACCCAGCGGAGTAATATTTCTTGTTTCATGTTCTTGACATGAAAAATAGACGCGCATAAGTTTCAGAATTTTTTCAACTGAACCATAAACCATTTTAAGTGGCATGTAAAAAATTTAATAAAAGATAGGTATGCAGGCAATAAATGTTTTGCGGCATTTTCGACACACAGATTTCGCATGTGAATGTTATGAAAATGGTTTTTATGTGACAAAAGGGTATTTTTATTTTTCAATCAACATAATTGAAAGTACGGTTTTATTGTTCGCCATAAATGTTATCCGGGAATTAATCTGACTTTACAATTCACCGATAATGCTTGGATACCATTTTTATGCTGCACTTTGGGAATAAAGAATGGAAAAATTCGTTACAATAATTTCAGTTATCCAACTGTCGCAAATAATTGATTTTATTAGCGAATTTAAAAAAATCAGTATGGCCTTTGTCGAAATGAATAAAAATTAGGCATATATTACAGATTTTGTTATGTATTTTTCTATTTGTTAATTCTTCTGGCTCACATTTTAAAAATATTTCAGTGAAATATATTTGTTTAAGTATAGGTAATAAAAAACCTGTTATGGTATGTTACGTAGGGAAAGAATTCACTGACATTCATAGGAAAACAAAATAAATAGTAAACCAATGAAAGAAATAGGTTAAGTCTGAAATAATAGCTGTAAAGGAACTCACCTATATAATCCATAGGTTTTTAAAATTAATTTTATCTAAAAACTCGAAGTATCCGTCAGATGTATTATATGCAGAAATAAAAAAATGGACATAAGACATATATAGCACCAAAATTATACAACACTATACCAGAAACTATTAAAACTATTAGCAGTATTTGTGGCTCTAAAAGACAGTTAAACCACTACTTAAGCACGGGTCAGACTAGGTTGGTTATCAGCTGCTGCTGATCAGCTGGATCACGTGACCCGCTACCTGGTACCAAAAGTTGAACATGTCCAACTTAGTCAGCTGCTGACAAATATTCGCCGGCTGACGGTGTCAGCTGCGGGTTCTGTGATCACACCAAGCTGAGAGAAGCGGCTTCTTCAATTCGCGGCTAGTAACCAGCCTAGTCTTTTATCTTTTCTCTCTTCTTTTTTGCGCCTAAACAATATTCCTAGCAATAAGTATGTATATTTTTTTTTACTTTAACCGAAACAAGTGTCTACACACTTATCGGTATTTTATGCTTTATAAGTGATACTTATTTTATATAGTTTTATTGCTTTTTTTTAATAAAGCACTTATTATTATTATTATTATTAATAGGTAGAATCTATAGCAACTAGAATTTAATCGGTAAACATAATTCAAATATAAATTAAAATTCAATTTGAGTTAATTTCAAATGTAAGTTACCAAAAGAAAAAAGCAACAAGATAAGATATTAAATATTTAAAGTAAGATGAAGAAGCTACGGATTAATCAATAGACATTAGGAATAAATCTAAATGACATAAATTGTAAATTCGTTAAATCGTTTAAACAATATTTAAACAATGCTTTGTAATGTACAATATTTTTTGCCTTTTGCATTTAAAGGGCCGTGAAAGAAATGGGTATTGTTAAAATAAGCAAAACTTTTTCGGTACAAACATTTGACTATGTTTTGCCTACATTTACATAGATAACCTGCCTCTCGTTTACAGTATTTTAAATTTTCAACTATACCACAAATAAAATGGGTCACAAGATCAGAAATGAGTAAATCCAGTTTAAATGTTTTTGCAAAATTTTTATTACAAATTATTCTGTAATATTTTGAAAAACACCATTTGAAATACATAAAATTTCCGGGAATATTCAAATATGCGACTTGAATTTTTAGTTTGTAGTACAGCATCGTATATTAAACCTTACCAAAGACTTCCAAGCTGTTTTTTTGTTCCCGAACGACAATTAATAATTAGGTACGTAACTTGTTTATTGACTTTTAGCCCTTATCTTTCGATGACGGTAATTATTTATCAGATTATTCTAGAATATTCGGACTCAATAATTTATCAGTATCTCCAACGCCGGTTTCAATTTATCTCTTAAAAATGTGATTACTAATTAAAATACTCAACGCAGTGAAAAAATGTTTTAAACGTTTCGCCGAAAGTTGAAATCGTGTCTGCTTTTAATCAAAAAAGAAAAATGGAAAAACTTTCTGTAACATTCACTTTGCGAGAAGTTAAGGAAAATTATTTATAATTTCGAGTCAAAATGGAGGTTAGGAATTTACATTTGATTTTAAGTGAAATCCGAGAAAGTGAAAAGGAAATGAGTTTAGTCGATTGAGTTTTGATAAAGATATTCTCATTTGGATACTTTAATCAGAGAGAGAGATTGAAAGCGGGAAAATACAGTTCACCCTCGGAAGTTGGTGTTTTGTCAACAACCTCTTCGTTTTTATGTTTAATTTGTATACTTTGAAAATTATTTTTTTTATTTACCAGTCAGCCAGTTACAATTTTTTGATTTCGGAATTCAGTGTAGTGAATTAATCTTAATAATAATAATGGGCGAGAACACTAATTTCTGGAAAAAATACCACTACCCGCATTACGAAGAGACAAAAAAAAATCCCGAAGAAATACTCCCGTTCAAACACGACGAAAGAAAAGCGGGAATTTACGTCACAAGTCTTTGGCCAATCACTGAGAGTCCTCGAAGGCTGATTGAACGAAGACCGAACGAATTACACATTAAATATACTTCATTTCATTCATATTTAATAAACAATTCGGCAACAACGTCATTAAAAAAAGCAGCAGTGGCAATAGCGTACTAGTAACTCGCTAAACATAGCTGAATTATACGAACAAATGAAATTGAAATTCTTTCACTCAATACGAGTGGGAGTGAGACGAAATCGTCAATCGTGAGACGGAAGAACTTTTTTAAGCATAGTGGACTTCCGGTTCGAACCACCTGCATCGCATTCTTTCACATAAGCGTACATACCCGCATTCTTGAACGTAGCCAATTTGGGTAGGGATTACGGCGAGACTTTTAGAAGTAAAAATTAGAACATTATATTCAGTATAAGTTTGATTACTCAATTGACTTGATGCTCCGTTAAAACCATTTAACGTAAATTTATTTCATTTGCACAAAATGTTATAAAATTACAAGTGATTTCTGGGTGGCTAACAGTTCTTTTAATGTTACCAAATGTATTGTTTTTACTTGTAACGTAGTTAAAAGTTTAAATAAAAGTGTTAGGCGGAGTACACATGGAGCTACTAAAAAAAACGTGATTCTGACAAAAATCACTAACCAGTCCGCGATAAGTAGGAGCCATTGTAATTAAATAGGACACCGCTACTTACAATTAGTAACGAGTTAGTAATCAGTTGTAGGCAACACGACATGGTGACTCAATTTTGACTTGAATCACCCAGTTTCTAATGTTCAGCTGTCAAGAGGGTTAGTAATTTCAGTTTCAGTTTCTTCAGATGCAGAGTATTACATGAAATTATATGAAATTTTTTGTTTCATCAAATTGCTTATTTGTTTGTATTGTCTTTCTTATTTACTTCGCAAAACACGTAATTCAGACAGCAATTTCCACGAAGACGATAGAAATACATTTAGTTGTTTTTAAAAGTTAAAGTGGAAGTTTTTAAAACATTTAGGAGTTTAAGAGTGTTGTAGGTAACTACAATTTGTCTGTAGATATACAGGAAAAAACGCTCCAAGAAATATTTGGCAAAAAGGAAGGATGGACTTTGACAAAAATATTGATTGATTATGACGATGTATCCGACTGAGGTTTATAAATGCCTCAATACTTCAAGACTTATTTTACTATGTGAGTTACATCGTTATGTTTAGGTGAAAAGGTTTGTTACCTTTATCAGGCGGAGTAGCCTTTTCTTTTGGAAAGTCCTCCTGTGGGTTTACTGGCCCCGGTAAATTATACCTCCAGTGTGTGCTTGGCATTCTAGTATAATATGAGAGGCTGTTTCATCCTCCTTATTGCATAATCTACATATGGGTTCATCTTGAAAGATGCCCATTTTATATAGGTGTTCCCTAAGGAGGCAATGTCCGGTTATTAGTACTGTGACATGCTTTATTTGATTTCTGCTTGACAGAAATATACTTATGGCAGAGGGAATTAAAAATAATTCTATCCGAGATCAACCTCAAATATAATTCACTATGGATAGGCCAAGCGTCATCAGCTTGATCCTGGAACCGAGTTATATGTAATATACATTTATAGATAATGATGTACATGTAGAATTTAATGGATATACATAATAGGAAATAATTTTACATTTTATTATCCGGTGTACAATTTTCGTTGAAGTGTTATTCAACCAAAAATTTAATATAAAAGATTTACGCTGGTGTTTTTATAATTAAAATTGCATTCACTTTTTCAGAGCGAACGGTCGGATCATTTTAAAAGTTTAAAAGTATTAATTAATAAAAGCGCGTTAGAGAATTCCAACAAAACATCGGTAAACTATGTCGAAAAAATGTTATCGTTGAATAAATTCCGCTAATTTTTAACGTTGGCTTTTACTGCCAAAATCAGCTTTTATGAAAATAGTTTTGAAATTAAATTGACCGTAATTTATACAGAGAAAATGTGTCAATCGATTACTCCTTTTTGCTTTTTTATTTGTATACACGAAAACCTATACAGGGTGTCCCACGACGAACGGGTGTCCCACGACGAACTGTACGTAGTCCAACCAGTACTATGGAACGAGGCAATTTTACATCTGGTATTAAAAAGTGCCTTGTTACGTTTTTGACGGATATACAGGGAGATATTTGAAAATATGTAAATTATTCTACGTTAAGTATATCTAAAAGTAAAAAACTTAGACATATAAAATTTGGCAACCTGAGTGTGCTCCCTGAGCTAAATAAAATAGGTTTTTAAAAAATTATAATTTCATGTCTTAGTTTTTTTAGATTTTTATTGGTTTTTTAAAAACCACTTTAAAGCTTAAGGATGATACTAAGCAACAGTTAAAAAAAATTTTGTTTTCTGCAGAAAAAAAATAAAACTTTTAAAAATGGTGTAAATTTAATGGATTCACATTCTTCAATAATAACGAACCAAACAAAATTAGAACACTCTTTATTAAATTAACCAAAAAAATATAAATTTTAACGATAATAAATATCTACTAAAGAAATTTCACATATGAACGGTAAGTATATCTTATTGTATATGTAATTTTTGTTAACTGTTTTGGCCTACTGTTTGATAAGATTTGTGTACGACATTTTCTTGTTTTTTTCCACATAAAATAAATTTTATTTTTGTTTTGTTGCTACTATTTCTATTGTTTCCTTTTTACATTACCTACAAAAATGACTCTTTTCAGAACGTTCTACTTAGGGACGCTCATGCTGTGACAATGGGCACTGGAAATTAAAGAATAAATTACGACCCAAATAATTAATAGAATGAAGAGGAGGCAAGAATGGGTATATACAGGCTGCAAAACTTACTGAACCTCCGAATGGAGGGAACAGGACATATTAGTATTGTTAGAACTGTGTCAAACGACAAAATTAATATGGAGATTGGCCATTTGACGAAACAATCCAGCTTTAACAGTCCATACATAGCGCCAATTATAGACAGGACTGAATGGACTGACAAATGAACTACAACCTGCAATATCTGGTATATAGATAGATCAAAAACCAAGAAGGGAGTAGGAGCAGGAACATACTCCAAAAATCTAAGAGTTAGTCACAGATATGTCTTAGATCGAAATTCTACGGTATTTCAAGCGGATATATTATATGGATTTCTCCAATGTGCCAGAGAAAATAATAAGAGCGGCCTTAAAAACCAACAGATCATAATCATGTCAGACCTGTACAAAATAGTACATGGTACAAAAATACTGTACTGGGTGGAGTAACAAAATGAGCAAGAAACGCAATAAGCCAGTAGGCTTCAGCGACATCAGAGATCTTAGATCCCAGACGGACCCAGAAAGGAAAAGAAAACATACACATAAAACAATATAATGGGCATCGAACGTGTTAACCAAATGCGTTGAAAAAAAAGTCACAAAATGAATCAAGTTATAAACCGAATTCACCACGCCTATGGTTGTTTTAATTAAAAAAACATTTTAAAGAAAATGGCTACGTTATCATTTATCTATTACCGCAATAAAAGTTTAATAGTCCATAACGACAGTTGATACAATTTAAAGATAGTTATTAAAAAAAATCCCTTATTTTATTATTGAAATTTATTGTTGTGTACTATCACAAAACGGGATACTTCAAATTATTAATTGCCTATAAAAATAAAACGTTGCTGATAAAGAAAACCATCATGAGCTCTTTAATAGTATTGACTAACCATAAATGCTCCGTCAAATGATGCCGTACGAAACATAAAACGAAGCTAGTACAAAGTCATTTGATTTTTTCCCTTACAAGAAGCCACTAACGTAACCTTTAAAGTCAGAAAATGAGAAACTGCGGTCGGTTCAATTTTAATACTTAGTTTATAGAGGAAGTAGTCACGTTTCCGTAATGGTCCTCTAAAAATTTGACAAAAGTAATGATATACATCATCAGTTACCTTTCTTAATAATTTATGTTTATTTTGGAGACTTATCGCAAACAAACATTTATAATTCTAAACAGAATAAATGAGATGCGTGTGTTTGGACGCTCAACAAAAGGTCACCATTCTTAGGGCAAACTCGTGAATAATGTCCAGGGTCGGGATTTCACCCCAGTCAAAATTTAAAGATGCACGCAAGGGGTCGATTAAAACTACCCGAGTAAGCTAAAAAAAAGTGTATTTAAATTGATAACAAAATGAATGCCAAGGTCTTCGAGATTCTTTGGATTTTGTCTGGTATTACTAAATATCTCTACAGATTTTCAATTACATGCTAGTAAATCGTCACCTATTCGGTTGCAAACAATTGATACTAATTCTGATCTACGTTTGGGTGAGCACGTATCTACGTAATCGTAAATCTTATCGACTATTACATTTATTACTTTCCAAAAACGTGCACTCGTACATCTTTTAAAAAAATTAAGGATGAAAAGGCCTGAGAGCGGGAAACGAGCAGATCCAGTAAATCTTGCACTTCTTATTCACCACAACATACAATATCCTTCATAGCATAAGGCAATACCAGTGTTTCATTTAAACCATAGTTGTATCGCAAATGATAATACAGCACTCGCAATGCTGCGCTGCGCCGATGGATAGATATATCGTCGCTGCAGAGTGAAAACCACGTATGTTCGAAAAGGTAAATTTTACAGGAGGCAATAAAAACCGATTTACTTATGATACGTTAGCAATGTAAACGTGTTTATCAAGTAGACTATTAGATGGCGTTATAGGTATTTTTGAATTAAAATGTTTTGTGAGGAAGTGCGCTAAGTGGTTTTCAAGCTTATTAAGCAATAAAAGCATTTTCATAAAAAAATGACATACGTGGTTTTCACTCTGCAGCGACGATATGCAGAGACCAAATTTATTCTGCATGTGGATGAATGTAGATGAGTAGATGCGTTGTAGAAGGTTAACATGCCCGGCATTTATTTTCGGAGAACTCTATACTATACTCTATTAGCTTAGCCCCTCCAGATATTTTTACAAGCCTATAAACATACTCAATTTGTGCAAAATTTTAGGAATATTTATTCAAATTAGGGTAAAATGTTTACCAATATGCCGCAAAACTGCAACAAGTACTTAAATGTTTGTTTAGTATTTAAAGAAGTTTCGCTAACTAGCAATAGACAAATAAACAAAGAACTTCTCGCAGCGGGCTGTAATTAGAATTCTGAAAGTCAAATTAGTTCAGGAACTATTAAACAACGATTCTGATAAACGTTTAAAGTTTGCCGAAATAATTATAAACAAATCGATCCATGTTTCTTAAACAAAACGAAGGAACTTTTTGGTGTATACAGATGCCTTAAAATCCAAATCCAAATACCAGCACCATAATGAGAGCCAAACTGAGTTTATTCATTCAGCAAAATTAGTTGCCGTACTTGCAACATTGAAATATGTTCAAGTATTGGAACACAGTATTTTTAATTTTTTTTTTCAGTAGTAGAAGATCCCTAAAAAAATTGGCACCACCAAAATATAAACTAAGTTCCACCATTTTATTTAAAAAAAAATAAAAATAATGAAAAATAGCGCAGAGACAAATTGTCTCCGTGGAAAGTCAGATTGAGGGCACTTAATTATGTTATCAATTACCCTTTTGACAATGGCTTAAAATGAAAGAGAAATTAGATTAGAGACTCCATGTTGAGCTGTCCAATTTTTACTGATGAGGCACAACGATGCCGAAACCGATCTGTCTCCTTTAATAGCAGAATCAAAGAGTTGGACTGTCCCGACAAAGTTTGGGATCCAACACGCATCTGGACCAATGTAATTCAATACCTATGGTGGCAAGTAAGCCAAGGAGTAGTTGTTTTAAGTTCAGATGCGGTTGGGGAAACTTTTCGAGCACCTAGTGAAGTCAAGGATTTCGGAAGAGGTAACAGCCAAACATGGCTTATCAGAGTTTGGCTAAAAAGGGAAACATGTGATCAGCGAGGCAACTGACATAAGACGGATATGGGCAACAGTCATCTTCATTGACATCAAGAATGCTTTCAACACCTCCGAGTGGAACAGTATTATGAAGGCCCTCATCAAGATGGGCCTGAGTGACTATATGTAGAATATCTCCGAAGAAGACTTTAATGAAAGATCACTTCTGGTCGGGAAAAAGCATTTGGGGATGCAGCAGGGAGTACCGCAGGGATCAGTATTGGGTCCACTACTGTGGAACTTAGTGTACAACGATACCCCGAACTTAGCCCTGTCGGAGGGATGCTGCGCAATAATTCGAGAAAACTCTAAGGAAGCCTTTAGGAAAACGGCAAGGATATCGTACGTAGAATATGCCAGTGGATCTAGGTCCAAGGTTTGGAAATCGCGGCCCAGAAAACAGAGCCGATCATACTGAGGGGACCTAGAAAGAGGAATGAGATTACGTTTGAAATAGGAGACACCACTTTAACACCTAACACTTAGGTGTCTGGTTAGACGACAAACTCATCTTTAACGAGCACGTTAAAAAGACTACTGACACTATGAGCTGCAGAATGCTGGCAGGCGTGGAAATTCTATACGCTCTCATCTGGGCAAACGTTACCAGAGTTAAGAAATATAAAAGCATGCTACGGGCCACACAAATGAAGACACTACTAAGTACCCGCTTCTATACGACGGTGTTACTGGAAGCGCCCGATAGATGATATACCCATAAGGTGTATCCCATTAAAAAATTAAAGTTTATAGTATTACCTGAAAAACTAAAAGCCACACTTCTTTTCTCCTAGTGCCTATCCGTTACCGAATGTTGGCAATCATTCTGGTAATGATGATTTTATTAGCTTCTGCTCTGATCAGTCCTGTGGTAGATGTCTCAAACCAGGTTCTTATGTTATTTAACCAAGATATTCGTCTTCTGATAATGCTTCTTCTGCCACGGACCTTTCCCTGTAGAATGAATTTAAGAGTTTTAACTTCAAATTCAAATTATGCGTTTTGCTTTTCAATTCTTGCTTTTATTTCTTGGGAATGGTCCCTTTGTTCATTTAGTATTGTGCCAAGATATATGTATGCTGACACTCGTTTTACTGGTTTCTCATTGATGGTAAACTGTGTTCCTTCTGTTTTCTATTTGCTGATTATCGTGGCCTTTGGTTTACTGGTGCTAACTTCTAGGCCGTATTTTTTGCTACTTTCAACTACCCTTCTAGTAAAAGTTGTAGCCCTTGTGCGGTGTCGGCAAATATTATCGTGTCATCCACATATCTAAAATTGTTTATTCGTTCGTCATTTAATAGTACTCCTGCTTCCGTGTTAGAAAATTGCCTCTCAGTTGAATTTGAGAGGTGACAATATACATCCCTGGCGTACTCCTCTTAAGATTTGCACTTCTTCTGTTTTCTCATGGTTGATTCTAACGGAAGATGATTGATTCCAGTTTTGATTATACGTAGGTCTGCAGACCCCGCTGATTTTTAACTATACCCAGCATTAAAATAAATTCGTAACAATAATAAAACATTGTATCTTTCATATTGTGCAGATTAATTCTGATTTTAGGTTAGGAAGTGTACGGAATAGTTAAAAAATTAAAAATTATATTTGCATTAAACAGCGGGATGAGTGAATAAATCGGCAATTAAATTTAATAATGCAATAAAGCCCATTTTTAATTTTAACTTATTTTTAAATATATGTAAGCCTGTTATCATAAATTTTCTGCGGGATCAACAAAAATTCACCAAGGAAAACAATGGATCGGAAAAAAAGAAAAGAAAATAATTAATCTTATCGTTTTTTTTTACATTATTTCACGACTTGTTCATTTATAAAAATTAGATAATCCCGACGAAAATCGATCGCAGTTACTGAAATTAAACTTTTATTATTATTGATAGTGATTAGGGAGATAAATTTTATTTTCCTTTATTTAACTGTTTTATTGCCTCTTATTTAGGCTCATCGGTTTTTTTATCTTTACTGCAATAAATTAGATTTATATTCGGGACGTTTAAAAGAAAATGGCTTATAATCAATCCTGTTTTATTTGAAGAACCAAGAAACATTTAGATTTATTTTGGCTTTTCATAATGTCTACAATGATTCTTTATTCGCGATTATTTCTTTTGAGATACAGAAATGCCATAAAAATATATCAAAGCAAAATGATACTTTATTAGATATATTCTCCTCATTTTTTATATCCTTGAGCGTATATAAATAATGGTCTTTTAATTTTTGGCGGTAAAATATCTTCCAAAAATCGGAATAGATCCATTAATTTGTTAGGTAAAATATAAGGTCTTTTTTTTGGTGGTCGAAATCTTTTATAGGGAACGATAACCCCCCGTAGTCACATAGTCACATATTCTACTGTGAGACTCTCCCTAGGGCATACTCACTAAAAACATCCACTCTGCATACCGCCTCCCTAGAGCTTGGATATGCCTTGGCGGCGTTACATCAAACCCACGGGAGAGACTCATTCATTCTCTCACTTCCACGCACATCATCATTCACTGCCACCTCTCATGTTCCATGCATTTTGTGCCTGAGCCAATCTTTCCTCCTCCTCTTTCTTTTTCATCATCTTACATACCGTTCCAAACACTACCTTAAAATTTCCCTCGCATCCTGATACCACCTCCAGAAAGTTATCTGGAGCGATGACCATACCCAGACGTCTCTCAATTTCACTTCTATACCTTTCGAATATCTCGCATTGGAACACCGTGTGTTCGGCATCATCGGAATATGCTTCGCAGTACAGATACTCGTCGTTATCGCTTTTCCCAATCCTGTGTGTGTACGACTTGAAGGAGTCATGTCCGGACAGGAACTGTGTCAAGTGTTTACAGTCAAGCCAAACCACCACATCCGGTATCAGCCGCCGAGTCTACTGTGCCTTTCCAGTCACCACTCTCCATTCGTTCTGCCACCTCGCAACCATTTCCGCTCTATATAACGTCTACAAAATTATCTCCAACTATACCCATTCACTAAAAATTTAGATTGATATTCCCGTTGACAAATAGAGTTCCGATTTTCTTCATCTAAGTGCCTTTAATCACAACCAACGCGAAACCTTTTAATTGGTCAGAAAAGCCACTACTAGTTACACGTACAGAGAGAGCAACATGTTAGAAAAAGACCGATATATTCAAAAAGCTTGCAAGCAACATGATGTGCCCATTCAGGTGGTAAATTTGTCGTCGACTGACATGGCCAATTAATTTCAAATATTAAAATAAATCATTTCGGACTTATAAAACAAACTTATTAATTTCACTGAGCATTTGCACTGAAATTTTAAAAGCTAGTTTTAGTAATTGTTAAAAATGTTAAAACCTTCGTTATTTGTTGAACAGAAATTTAAGGTTAAGGTGATGTATTTTGTTTCAACTCTTGGTACAACCTGCAACAAACCGCACGTAGTGCGCAAACAAGAAATACAGTTCATTTTGCTGCGTCCTGATCGAGTCAGGTTGGATTTGGGAACATTCCGAAAATACAGGGAGTTCACAACAACGGGTTTTCAAATGCAATATTTAATTAACTCTTCCAGGTGCATATTTCTTGTTTCTATATATATTATTCTTGTGTATAAGTTTCCCAGTTGTATTCGTCTTCTTTCCCTAATTGTAAATGTAGAGTAATATAAAATTTACATGTTGGGGAATCTTTGTTTGTACCAACGAATTTTTTGGAGCTTTCCCGTAAATTATCAATATATCGGTCATTTTCTCGAATAAAATTTTTAGCCCAGTTGTCAGAGATCAGAAATTATTTTTTTTAAATAAAGTTAAAAAAACAAAATAATTCAGAAATTGATTTAGGTATATAAATAAATAAACACTATCTTGAAAATAAAAATGGCGTCGAATGAATGCTGTAAAAAAATTATAAGTTTTATTAAACAGAGATAATGTTGATGATTTGAATTATTTTTACATCAAAAGTAGAAGTATAATGATGATAAATATCTTCAGTTTTATAAAAATCAGTGAGAATTTTAGAAATTATAACTTCCGGTCGAATTTTCATGAGAAAGCTCAGAGTCTCCCTTTAAAATACTTTTTTTTGCATACATTTTAGGCAAAGGTACAATTTTTTTTAAATAATATAATTATTAATAAAATTATCCACTCTTTCACGCTTGTTAGTTTTTCGAATTTTCTTTTACATCTTACAAACTTACTTACAATTCTCGTTTGTCCCATTGTGATTTTTTTTCCACCCTTAGTTCCGCGTATACCTACTAATTTTTTTTAATAAATTTCCCATTAGAATAGAATAGAATCTTTATTTAATATAGGAAGTCCTAATACATAGTAGTTTTAAAAAAGATATTACATATCAGTACGCACAAATTCAGTTGAATAAATAAAATAGAATCTTGATAAAATTGGTAATAAAAGTAAGAAGTTTTAGTACTAAAGTTAAAATAAATACATATTAAATTAAACATACAAAGTTACAAAATTAACATACAAAGTTACAATAGCTATTTATGTAATCAGTTACGAAATTTTGTGTAACGCGTGAAATTTTTGCGGAACGGAGATGTTTTCTAATTTTGAATAAAGTAATAGTAAATATAGAATATTCTTCATAAAAATTGTGAAAACAGAAATCAAGTCTGCCGAATGCTATCACTTCATGTCAGTTTGACGTTTTGTAAATAAGTTAGAACGCAAAGTTTTGAAGAGGTGCCAAGCGATGTTGAAGAGGCAGCTGGTAATGTTCTTGCATCAGTAATTCCCAAAAAGTTAAAGGCAGTTTACGATTTGGCTTACGAAAAATTTATAACTTGGTGTGATGAGGAGAAGATAAAACATATTAATGAGAAAGTCTTACTTGCATATTTTGATGGTAAGGAAGATCTATAACATTATGGACACTTTACTCAATGTTAAGATTCGAACTAAATCTAAACAAGAATATTGATATTAAAAAATACACAAATTTGATAGCGTATATTAAAAGGCAATCGGATGGCTACAGTGCTAAGAAGTCAAAAGTTTTTACCAAAGAAGATTTTGCCAAATTTTTGTTAGAAGCTGATGACAAAGAATACTTAATGGCTAAGGTTGTAATGATTATTGGAATTGCAGGAGCTTGCAGAAAGGCAAAGTTAACATTTCTTCCATTTGAAAATGTTATAGATGAAGGAAGCCATTTTCTTGTTGATATCCATCCGTCAAAAACAAAAGTTATACGGCAGTTTGCAATTACTTCTGGTGACATTGAAAATATGAATTTTGTTGAAATTTTAAGAAAATATATTAAGTTGCGTCCTCAGAACCATAAATACAACAGATTTTTTGTTAAATATGTAAATGGAAAATGTACCAGAAATCCTGTGGGAATTAACACGTTTAGCAGTCTGCCAAAAGTTATTGCACAATTTCTTGGACTTTCAAATCCTGCTTTATATACTGGCCAGTGCTACAGAAGAAGCTCTGCCACTGACAGTGGCGCTGATATTTTAAAATTAAAGAGGCACGGTGGTTGGAAATCAAGCACTGTTGCGGAGGGATATGTTGAGAATTCCATAGAAAATAAAAAACGCGTTTCACAAGATATACTTGGTGAAACATCTAATGTAGTGTGACCCACTTCCCAAATAACAGCCATTGCGAGCCATGAAACAAGTTTGTCGTCGGGAATTAATTTAAACAATTGTAGTAATTGTGTTATTAATATTTATAATAATTAATTTATAATTTATGTTCTTATTTTGTGTTATAACAGTTAAATAAATGGAATTTGTCACTAATTGTGAAATCCATTTTTCGTCACCTGTTACATAATATTTTACTTTGTGCAACTAGTTACACAAAGTAAGACGTTTCATAACGTCAATCAGTTCTAAAAAGTGTCACATTATATGTCAAAATTAGAAAAAGTTAATTTACGGACTGGAAATAAATTGTAGCAAATATTTTTTAAACTGAGGTAGAGAGGTACTCGTTTTAATTTCAGTAGGCAATGCATATAAAAATAGATTTTGTCGCTATAGCTAGTCTTGTTTGTGGTATATAGAAATTATTAACAGATCTTGTATTGTAGTTATATATTTCATTATTATAGACGATAAAATCATTGAAGTACTCGGGAAGTTTTTTATTCTTTGCTTTGTAAACAAAAGTCATTGCTAAATAATAAAATCTTTGTCCGACTGAAATCCAACTTAAAGTCCAGCATACCATTTATTGGTGTGTATCTGTTACATCGAAGGATTATTCTTGTCTATAAATACCTGTTTAATTTCCAATTACGAATTCATTTCATTCACATTTAATAAACAAATCGGCCACAACGCCATTAAAAAAGTAGCATTGGCAACAGCATACTGGTAACTCGCTAAATATATCTGAATTATACGAACAAATAAAATTGAAATTCTTTCACTCAATACGAGTAAGAGTGAGACGAAATCGTCAATCTTGAGACGGAAGAACTTCCGGGTCCGTTAGACCACCTGCTAGAGGCGTGTGACGTAGGCGCATTCTTTCACGTACGCGCTTATATCCGCATTCTTGAACGTAGCCAATTTGGGTAGGGATTATTGCGAGACGCTTAGAAGTAAAAATTGGAACATATTCTATTCAGAGTGTTTTTACTTGTTACGTAGTTAAAAGTTTAAATAAAAGTGTTAAACGTAACGTGTGTGTTCCCTTGGAGTTATTTTGGAAAAAACTAAATTTATACAGTCCACTTAATATCACCAGTTCAAACAGTGTTTAAAAAGGTGGAATTTTAACGCAAAGCCTGCATTGGCCCAACTCGTAAATAGCTGCAAAGGTATTATTCTTAATGAAGACAAAACAGTACCTATATTTAATGTTCTTCTAGATGTTAATGATGTGTTATAAATATTTAGAAGAAATTTTAAAAAGGATCTGTAAACTAATAAAAAAAATAAAAAAAGATAAATACAAATCATAATTTTCGTAATAGCATCAGTTAATGTCAAATGCGAGGGGATGATCAATCTCATTTTGTCTTACTGTCGTGTTGTTCATTAATAAGCCGGATCTCGCAAATATCTTCGTAAATAATCAACGACAAGCGAGTAATTAGGAAATTATTCATCGTTCGGGTGGTAACACTGAAACTATACTGATTGATTAACCGATTGCCGCTCATGACACTCGCGTGAGAACAAGTTCGCTTAATTGTACGGGGCGTATCAATGATCAATAATCATTTAGATGTTTAACATTTCGACGTTTTTGCTAGCGGAATTTAATAATCGGGCAGCTGTGAATCTATTTTAATTACCGGCGAATTTTGTAATTAATATGCTCGATAAATGACAAGCACCAGCCGTACGAGTGATACTAAAATGTGAGGGGATGAGACCTCCCAACTAACATATAATCGACTATAAGTAAATAATTCTAGAACGGCGCGCTTTTTAGAGTTACACGAGAAGGCGCGCCGCGGTAATCTGCCGCATTTGGTTTTTCAGGTTTGTAGTTTACAAATAATGAAGAAAATTTATTTTACTTAGTAAAATAAGACAAATATGCCATTCTTAATCATTTTATTATAGTAAAAAAATATATATAAAAAAGTTGTTCATGGTCTAAAATCTGAAATGCAACCATCAGATATCAAGAGAAAAGTACCTTTATTTTTGAAGTATGAAAAAAAGTTAGTAAAAAAACTTGTTTATAATGACATTTTACGTCAATATACCAATTTTGAATAAGATATTCCGACTTTAAGAAAATTGTCATTTTTAACATTTTTTGATACACCCTCGTAACTGACAATATTGAATTCATTGAAAAAGCTTAAAAGGAACGAAAACCTGCTTTGGATCTTTCGCTTGTAACAACTGTCGATAGTTTCGGAGGGCTCGTCACATTTTAATTATAACACAAAAACAAAAAGTTGCGGCAGATTGCCGCTGGCGCGCCACCCCGAGGGTTAAAATAAAAATGGCTCGTCATCACTTTTAGTTGAAGGATGAATTTTCCGTAAAGATTCATACTGCTAATGAAATACAATAGTATAATATAATTATTTTTACATGTAAATTTAGCCTGCACATGCGCGTTCTAAACATTGAAAGCTTTAACAGCTTAATGGTTGCTTCAATATGGGACAAAATAAATAGAGGATACAATTATTAGATTTATTATTGAGATTTTGGTTGATTTCCCTACTTTTCTTCTTTTTTCAGAGCATTATTCTATGGGGGTTGGTAACCACTTCTTTAAATAAACCCCTCTCTATTATTCACAACGTGACTGAGCTCTCATTCTCTGATATTTCGTAAAAAGGATATTTTATAGTTACTAGTATCCTTTTTCCAAATCCTCTTCCTTGCATGTTAGTTTATAGCAGATGGTCTTTGCGATTTCTTAGGATAGAACCAAGATATTCTCTTTTTTTAGATGTTGTTAAGGGCCCTCTTCACTTCTCCATTTATAATTTTACATACATTTGAAAAGCTTTAAGTTTTTTCTTCATATGCGCCTTTATTGCCCAAAGTCCTATTGTATATACAGGGTGGTCCTTAAGTAATTGTACATAGAAGTATGGTAAATTCCTCACTTTAAACTATTACGATTTTAACCAACTTGCTCTAATAAAATGTTGCTAATAAGGAATATACAGTGTGTTAAAGGTTCAATTTTAAGATTTATTTTTTGCAATAACTTTAGCGTTTTTGGATATGTTTCCATAAAAATTTGGAACTGGGGGTTTTTGGGCACGAGAAATTAGAATCTGGTACCTACTTCGATGTAATTTGAAGAGGGCGCTAGTTAGGCCACATTTGTGGCATAAATGTGCGATAAACTTTTTGCTCTTTAAGTTAGCGCTAGTTTTGTAAAAGAATATTAAAGCCACGTTATTTTAGTAGAAAGAAACATACTTGTTATTAAACTTAAAACTTAACGGTTTTCGAGATAATCGCATTTTAGGGATCAGCTGCATGATTACACTGGTCGGCAGAATTTTTTTTCTGGCTTTGACGCTATTCCTGCCGATTCTCATGTAAAATGTCCTTTTGAATCCGAGTATGACCACCATTTTTTTTATCCTTCCAAATTATGTAAAAGTGATAAAAATAGTTGAGGGACCTCCCCCCGAAAACGTTGGGTGATGGGGGAAAACTGAGGTGATATTCGGATTCAGGAGGTCATTTTACATAAGAATCAGCTGCAATAAAAATTTTTGCCGACCACTGTAATCATGCGGTTGATCCCTAAAATGCGATTATCTCGTTTTAAGGTTAATAACAAGTATGCTTTTTTCTACTTAAATAACGTGGCTTTAATATTCTTTACAAAAATAGCGCTAACTTAAGGAGCAAAAAAGTTTATAGCACATTTATGCCACAAATGTGGCCTAACTAGCGCCCTCTACAAATTACATCGAGAGAGAGAGAGAGAGAGAGAGAGAGAATATGCTTTATTGTCATAGAAAAATCACAAAAATTTTATAGACAAAGCGAAATTAATCATAATAAAAATAAAAATAAATTACTAGATAAAACAAAACACAAACAAAATAACAATAACATTTGCATTGGATATGCAATATCCGTTACTATAAATTATTGTTCAAATTAAAATTTTCAAATTAACTTAATTTAATTATTGCTCCTATATGCTGCAACCCAAAAGTCTAAGGCACGTTATAAAATTCTGCCACTGTGTAAAATGGTCTATCTTGAAGAAAAGCCCTAGTGGATCGAAGTATGTACCAGATTATGATTTCTCGTGCTCAAAAACCTCCAGTTCCAAATTTTTATGTATGCATATCCAAACACTCTAAAGCTATTGCAAAAAATAAATCTTAAAATTTAACCTTTAACACCCTGTATATTCCTTATTAGCAACAGTTTATTATAGCATGTTGGTTCAAATCGTAATATTTTAAAGTGAGGAATCTACCATACTTCTATGTACAATTACTTAAGGACCACCCTGTATAAGTTGAGACAAGTAGTATTCGATCAGACGCAGCATTAGTTTTAGACCTAAATTGCTATATCACTGGCTCTAGTGAAAAACGGTACTTTTCAGGAGACTGCTTACAATAAAATAGTCTAAACCATTCCTAAGCCATAACAATATTAGGTAAAGTAATTGCTGTCATAAAAAGGTTCAGGAGGTCATTTTACATAAGAATCAGCTGGAATAAAAATTTTTGCCGACCACTGTAATCATGCGGTTGATCCCTAAAATGCGATTATCTCGTTTTAAGGTTAATAACAAGTATGCTTTTTTTCTACTTAAATAACGTGGCTTTAATATTCTTTACAAAAATAGCGCTAACTTAAGGAGCAAAAAAGTTTATAGCACATTTATGCCACAAATGTGGCCTAACTAGCGCCCTCTACAAATTACATCGAGAGAGAGAGAGAGAGAGAATATGCTTTATTGTCATAGAAAAATCACCAAAATTTTATAGACAAAGCGAAATTAATCATATTAAAAATAAAAATAAATTACTAGATAAAACAAAACATGGGTTACTATTTCTTAGCACAATATTTATATCTTAAAATACTGCAATTCAATAATTTTTTTTTTGCAATTTATTTGAAATATGCTCTTATGAACGAATTATTGCTTTCCACATCATTAGTTGTTCCCTAGTAACAGCATCAAACTATTTTATAATTATATTTGTCTCTAAGGTATCTAAAAAATCTGATGTAGCGCGATTTATGCCTTTGTGGACCTACTCATGTCTGGATAACCAATATTTAGATCGATATGCACGACGAGTTATGCCCTTAGTGCTTTTTGAAAATACTATTTAGGAGTAAGATAGAGTTATACCCTTTTGCTAGGGTATAGAGTTGGACCTGCCGGTGCTAAAAAACAAATAAAAACATAAGGGCATAACTAAACTTATACCTGTTTTCACTAAAGGCAGTGATATAATAACTTTTCACGAGCTTGCAACTTCTCGTTGTACTTATAACTGATTTCTCTATAAGGTAAATATTTGACTATTTTGTTTGTTTGTTTGTCTCCCCATGTATCTCACATTCTACTCTATCTGATTGAATTAATTTTTCTTTCATTAATTTTTTAGAATGTTTTTTTACTTTTGTGTTAATCAAGCAATCAAAATATTTGAAACACTCTTTACAAATTTCGAACGGGATGCTCATCACTCCATAATAAACAGCCCGATGTACTTCTAAAAAAAACTTAAGCCCCATTTTTAGAATTTAAAATAATGTCAGAGTTTACGTTGTTTATTTTCGTTTATCTCGGTTAGTTAATATCCGAAACCGTCAAAAAGGCCGATTTAAATGGTTATAGCGTTAATCACGAACCATTTGTTCGAGTAAATGGACTGTTTTAGTGGTTTTCCGATTAGCCTGTGCAGTGGTGGAGTTTGATGCTTGATAACTCTCCAAATGTTAATTCGGTAGAACTCTCTATCTGCATATTTGGAGGTCAGAATTTTTTCATGGGTAGTCGCTGAAGTTTATGATACAAGGACGAGAAGTGTTACTTTTTCGGACGATTATGGAGTTTGCTTAGCCGAAGCCGGCAAACCATAAGAGTCTGAAAAAGAAACTTCTCGTCCGCGATATCATACAATATTTTTTATTCCAATATAAATAATATTAACAAAATAAAGAAAAATATTAGGACTTTATACAGGGTGATTCGTTAGTGCGATAAAGTTCAATATCTTTTAAATCATTAAAGGTATAAAAACAAAATTTTGAAAGATAGTAGCCAGCCTTAAGGGTCATATTTTAAAATTAGTTGCAATTGTACAGGGTGTTCCAGAACACCGCGCCAGATCAAAGGTACATTATCTGAAATGGGACACCCTGTATATTACTTTAAATTTGAATTCTGCTTGACTTCGCAATTGCAACAATATGAAGTTGTAATAAGTTATACAGGGTATTTAAAAAGTTCTGACCACTTTTTCAGGAAAATCGTAATGAGTTCAACGCTCTGTATCCTTTAAACAACACAAATGCAAATTAATCTTTTACATTCATACGACTGTGATGGTCGTCTAGTTTTATAATTCACTAGACCTCCTTCCATATTTTGAAAACCGTATACAGGGCGAGTCCAAACTCGAATACATCATTTTCACACCATTTTTAAATGGACCACCCTGTATTTTATGTCGGCAACTGAAAGCTATTTTACTATACTTTAAGTTTTATTAAGTATTCCCTATAACCAAATGGAATAGTTTTTGAGATATTTCAAATTTATTATTAAAAATTGTACTGCCTTAAAAACGACTTTAAAAACCACCTAAGTATACAGAATTTATTTACATCATTAACTTATAAATACCCTTAATTTAATAAACAATCATATCTAAAATTATAAAAGATGTTCAAAGAGACCACCCTCTACATCGATGCAGTGTTGAAGACGGTCGTCAAAAGATCGACTTACGTTTAAAAGCATTTGCACATTAACACTTTGAGTTGTAGTGACAGGTACTTTGTACTCCTAGTCTTTAACATAACCCCAGAAGAAAAAATCTACTTCATTTAACTCTGATGATCTTGGTGGCCAGAGAACTGGCCCTGCTCGTCCAATCCATTTTTCTGGAAACATATCATCCAATTGACCCTGTATGAGCGCATTATGGTAAGCAGGAGCTCCTTCATGTAGATACCACATTTGTTGACTTATACGAAGGGGAATGTCTTCCAGAAGAACTGGTAAACGATTTGCTAATAAATCTAAATATACTTCCCTATTTACCGATTCTTCAAAGAAATAAGGTCCTATCACGTAGTCACCACCTCATACATTTATAGACCACCTAATCTGACTGTGGGTGACATTATGATGAGGATTCGATGTATCATAGTAATGAAAATTGTGCCTGTTTACAAATCCATTTTTATGAAATGTCGACTCGTCACCAAATAACACGAAGTCAAAAAAATTTGCTTGCCTTAAACGTAAGTCGATCTTTTGACGACCGTCTTCAACACTGCATCGATGTAGAGGGTGGTCTCTTTGAGCATTCTTTATAATTTTAGATATGATTGTTTATTAAATTAAGGGTATTTATAAGTTAATTGATGTAAATAAATTCGGTATACTTAGGTGGTTTTTAAAGTCGTTTTTAATGGAAGTACAATTTTTAATAATAAATTTGAAATATCTCAAAAACTATTCCATTCGGGTATAGGGAATACTTAATAAAACTTAAAGTATAGTAAAATAGCTTTCAGTTGCCGACATAAAATACAGGGTGATCCATTTAAAAATGGTGTGAAAATGATGTATTCGAGTTTTGACTCGCCCTGTATACGGTTTTCAAAATATGGAAGGAGGTCTAGTGAATTATTAAACTAGGCGACCATCACAGTCGTTTAATTTGCATTTGAGTTGTTTAAAGGATACAGAGCGTTGAACTTATTACGATTCTCATGAAAAAGTGGTCAGAACTTTTTAAATACCCTGTATAACTTATTACAACTTTATATTGTTGCAATTGCGAAGTCAAGCAGAATTCAAATTTAAAGTAATATACAGGGCGTCCCATTTCAGAAAATGTACCTTTGATCTGGCGCGGTGTTCTGGAACTAATTGCAACTAATTTTAAAATATGAGCCTTAAGGCTGGCTACAATCTTTCAAAATTTTGTTTTTATACCTTTGATGATTTAGAAGATATCGGACTTTATCGCACTAATGAATCACCCTGTAGTTTGCCATTGTCAATGGATCTTGTGTTAGAAAGTGTAGTACGGAGCTACACAATTTTGAAAAGACGCGTTTCAATGCATTTGTATAGTGTAAAAAGTACTAAAATAAATAAAATATACACAATACTTTTCGAAGCAAAATAGCATGTAGTATTTATAAACACAAAGTTTTGAGTTATGATAAACTAGACCAGTGTTATTAGAACTTTTTCATTGAATTTGAAAAGAAATGTCACTTCGTTTTGTTTCTTATTCCAATAAGAAAAGCATAAATGGCCAAGTTTTATTTTATAAAATACACCAAATATTATTGAACACAACTAGTAATTTAAAGCCAAGACTTTTTAGAACGTGGACTGAAAAGTTGTTCTTCTTGTATTATTGTGTACTGTCCGAAATTTGACGTTTTTTGACATATTCGAATAAATAGTAGTAAAAGCGATACATTCCGGGACGACAATGCAACAAGCATTCAGAGTCTGAGAATGTGCTTTTACTACGAGGATAGTTCGAAAATTTGTTTAAAGTCGATGCCCGAGTGTTCTACTTTAATATATAGCTCGGGAGCCAGAGAATATTTCTCCAGTTGATAAAATTGAAACTTGCATTTACTAAGATGTAATCGAAGCGACTAATTGCTCGGCCGCCCGACCAAATCATAGTTTAACTGGTCTTTGCGTTCTCGGCAACGTAGCGGCACCCTTTGCGGCAGTCTCAAAGGATGCCGGTACGTTAGTATTTACTTTGTAGCAACAAAGGCGCCGCTTTAAAGCTGTTAAATTGGGGCTACTATATGTATTACACGAACTATACACATACTATTTTTTCTGAAATCGCAATAAATTAAGGAATTTTAATAAATTCACCGGCAACACTAAATATTAAAGCAACCTAAATAGTAAAGAATACATAAATTTTAAAATTCTTACATTCTAAACGGTACCTTATTCATTTAGTATACATAATCTGGTTTCAATTTGTACATAAGACAAAACCTTTGACTTCTTTGGTTTAAGTTGCCACTTTGACGTTTCAGGAAAGTACGTAGATTTTGACCAATGATGATAAACTAGAGAGAAGGATGGACCACTTAACTCAATGTGTCAGACTGTAAATGACGTCATGAAATACTGTACATAATACAATTCCTGTCTTCTTATAAACAGAGTACTCTGCATTACAGCCACAAACAACACCCGGCATAACTAATAAGTATTTCGTGACGTCATAAAATACATTTACATTGCTTCTTATGGAAGTGGCCCATCCTTCTCTCTAGTTTATCATCCTTGGATTTTGACGGCTTTGTACAGCAAAAATTTTGCCGGACGCCGATCCGGGAAAGTTCGTTGCTTAGCAACGGACTAAAATACTAGAATAGCGAAATTTGGGGATTGAAATTGCTCCGAGAAAGTAGACATTCTTGAGCGATTTCAGAAAAAATATTTTATTATATAATCTGGGAGTGAACTGATTGCTTTTTCTTCCGTAGTGATCTTTAAATTTCTGACGTCTAGTGAAAGTGATAAAATGTAAGAAAAAAGAAATGGATCGTTGATCTGACTGTAGACTGTAGATTATATTGATGTAGTCAATAGCTGTGTTTTGGTATTTTTTTAATGTTTCCTACTCCTGAGACAAAAGTGACAAATATTTGGCTTTGAAGTTTGGATTAACAACACCAAAAGATCTACTGATACCGTACAATAACGCTAAAACTAGTCTAGAAATGACTTGCTTTCCTTATAACAGAAGCAGACAGTTAATAATAATAATATATTACGTATCAAGAGTTGTAAGTAGCGGTGGAAAAATTTAACGAGTACATAATATACTTACAACTCGTGTTACGTACTATACTTTGTCTACGCCTCAACAAAAATAACTATTTTTTTTTCAATATAAATTTTAAGCACTAAGATTTAAATAATATTTGACATTTCTAATTAATTTAAGTTTTATATATGATTTATTTGTACTATATTAGTTATTATAACCTAAAAAATGTTTAAATGACACCTTTATTAATAAATAGCAATGATTGTCCATTATAATTTATTAACTGACTGACATTTCTGTCAAACTTTTACAGCGTTCTTAGAAGATTCAAATGATATAATGTAATGTGTGTTGCCTAAATTTATTAAATTAGCATTAATATTATTAATATTTTAAATAAAAATGTAGATATTTTATTTCTTTATAAACATCCTAAGACAATATAATCATTCGGAAATTAACGATTTAAAACTTTTATCTACGCCTTGCACTGTAACTGTCAAATATTGTACTGTCAAAAACGGACATTCTTTGGCATAAGGACTTAAAGCATTTTTCGGTAAAAAAACAGTGAGGTTGAGTCGAATGGCATGACCTTCAGGTCCCGCAGAATTCAAAAAAGCTCAGTTTTCAATGAGACCGAGACACCTGTCAAAATGTAACAATTGTCAAAACGTGACACCTGTCAAAACGTGACAACTGTCAAAACATGACACCTGTCAAAACGTGATAACTGTTAAAACGTTACAACTGTCAAAACGTGACAACGGTCAAAACGTGACTCCTGTCAAAACGTGACAAAAGCTAACATAACCTAACATAAAGTTAACATAACCTAACCTAAAGCTGAATATGTTGATTCTCCTGTAAATTCGTAGTTAGGTCAGGTCAGTTAGATTCGTCTCTCATTCTTTCATGTTGATTCTCTTGTAAATTCGTAGTGAAATTCGTTTCTCATTTTTTCATATGCTGATTCTCTTGTAAATTTGTAAATTAAGTGTAATAACCTGTTTAATCTAGTATTGTGACTTCAAAAATGATTTAGGTCCTGTACTAAAGAATCCCCGTCAAAAACATCAGTAAGAAACGTTATGATAATAAAAAATAGTATATTACATAACAAGTGTAGAAAGTGAATTATTTCACACTAGTGAAACTTTAGTGGAACGAGTGTGAAAATCACTTTCTACACTTGTTATGTAATATACTATTTTATAACAACAATTAAATGAACTTAATATGTTAGTACTTATATACTTGATATGAGTTATTGATTTGACAGTTCCTGCCTTCCAGATAGAAATGCAAAATTCAAAATAACAGTTTTGAGTTCATATCAGCACTGTTTTAATATTGCCAACTGTCTGACGTATTTATTTATCCAATATAAGCTACTTTCTCATATAGTCGTAGGAAATAGTACATTACATAACGAGTGCGGAAAGTGACACTTTTCACACGAGTCGGAAATATTGTCGCCCGAGGCGTAAGCCGAGTGCGACAATCCCACGAGTGTGAAAAATCACTTTCGCACAAGTTATGTGCACTATTTTTCCTACGACCACGCTATAATTTTACCAAATATTATGAAATATGATGGTATTATTTTAAACATGTTCTATGTCTGTTTGTATTTAGTTTAATAATGCTGTTTTATTTACAATCACTTTTGTAGTAAAATAAATACAAATATTGATAATTAACATTTATTTGAAAACAAAACAATAACTATGAACTTATTTGTAGAACAGATAGGAAAGTAATTCACACGTGTGCGGAAAATAACTTTCCGCACACGTGTGGAAAGTAGCTTTTTTGCATCGGTAATTAAAAAAAAATAATTCATTACTGCTTTCTTCAAGTCGTTTTCTTCGATAACGAGCGTACTTGAAAAACCATTAGGTATCTACTTAGTCGATAATTTAAATTGGATTACTATACCGTATTATTATCATTGTAATTATTAAAATACAAATTGTGCTCGGAATTGTTCCACGAAATTTTGTTTGAAGTAATTACACCATATTAAACTTGGCCTGTTTGTTCTCGTAATTGTACCTTTCATAAACCATTTTTAAAAATTAAACTCAAACAAACTGAGGGATTTATCTTATAAAAAATTAGTTCGTCCTGAAAATTTAATAAGCATTCAGTCCCAAGATATCACAGCCCAATTCGAAGGAAGTTCACTCAGCAATTAGCGTTTCAAAAAGAGAAAAAAAACATGTACCGGTGTCAAATTAAAAATTCACAAGCGAGAGTACAATTAAATTTTTAATTTGTCACAGGTCGACGAAATCAAAAGGTTCTTTATCATTTTGCAATTTATCATTAAATATTTATTATGGCGCAATTTAATATTGTATGGCTTTCGTCTTCAAAATATTCGTGGAAAAGTAAATAAAAAATTCTTATTGCGTTTGAAATCACGAAGCTGTATACAGTATCAGTTTTAACAAGAATTCATAAAAAGCTATTCATTTACTCAGTAAAAAAATGTTTTTCTACTTGAAAGAATTTCTGTATAACAGAACAACAATCAAGATATATAAAAACGGTGAAAGGACTAAGTACTCTGAATAAAAACCGAAGAAAACATATAAAAGTAAAAAAATTAGCAAGTGAAAGAGTTTTGAAAATAAAAATACGAGAGAAAAAATCAAAAATAGCGACAAGAAATGTACAACAAAAAAGGCGAATAACTAAAAATTCAATTTCTAAATTTTCCAACAAGCAACAGGCATTTATTTTACTGACATATAGGTCATTAATTTTAGCGAGGCAGTGACGCAATTTCTAGTTATTTCTGTTGTCAACGGAAATAACAATAAAGCATTATGAGCAAATACGATTTAAACTTTACGTGCAGGGGAAATTACCTGTTAAAGGTTGGCAGCACTTCTCGACGTTGCCGATGTGATATAGCGAAAATTCTTAATTTATGCAATCAATGTGGATACTCACTTAGAGTAGTTACAAATTGTCCTCCAAAGTATCAATGTACTGTAACATAGTGGCATATTACAATAAAAATTCCAAAACTACATAACTACTATTGAAAATTCTTTATAGTCAAGATTTCATTGTTCTATAGACTAGCACTTCTTTTTTACATCTATTCCAATCTTCAATCAAGATGTTAGCACATTAGATGTACTTAGATTCAAGCTAGAAAAAAAAAGTAACTGGCACAATTTTATCTTTAAGTGAACGAAAAAAATTCTACCTGGCAACGCCGCAGATTTTTGACGTGTGACGTCACTGCCTCGCTAAAATAAATGACCTTTACCTATTCTAGAACCAAAAATGATTAAGAGTTTTATTGGCCCTTGGCATATTGAAGGTAGTGGCGTTGGTTCGGCCTCATTTGACTTTTTTATTTTTTTTAATTATAATATCGTATTTTTATATAATTTGGCAACCTCGCATATAAAATATTATCGGTAGCAGGGGATGTCAAGCAGTTTTTTGTTTTTTAATCATTGTTAACTGATTTGTCATATTGTCAAGATGTTTAATAAAGTTATTAGTAAGTGTTAGAAAATGTTTTAATCATCAAAAAATATATAATACAAAGAAAGTACAGTCCACATTAATCCCGAAAGGGACACGAAAGTTAAAACAACACATAATGGTCCATCGAGCGAATTATTTACTTGCAATATAATTGCAACTCGTCAAAAAAAATATTGGATGAAAAGCCGACACTTGTGAAAGAAGCCGTTGTATGGAGATTCAAGGTTGATGACAATATACAATCAGATCGAGGGAGGTGCGGTGAGTGCATAACTGTTCCTTATTTTCATTTTTTACCAAGAGAATTATTGTAATTTGGAATTGCTTTGTTTGAGACGATAATTTGAGGTTTATTTTTGTTGGTATTAAAATTAAATTAGAAATATGACTGATTTGGCGACGCTAAGGCAGAAACGTGGTGCCTTGAAAGGCCAAATCACACGATTTAAAAATTTTTTAGATGGTATAAACACTATAAACAATGATAGTTTACAGCAGTTACGCGTTAGATTAGAAAAGTTGGAAGAAAGCGTGTTAGATAATTTTAATGAAGTACAATTGGGAATTGAGTTGCTAGAGCCTGCAGAATTAGAACTTAATACCCGTGACGAATTTGAGACATTTTTATTTGAGAATATAGCCCAAGCAAAACAGAAATTAGCAGAGTATGACGCAACAGTTCAGGCGCAGATCACTCTAAATACAAGTGGCTCAAGTAGAGGCCAAAGCATTGATTTGGAATTAAAAAAGTTTAATTTGCCCTTTTTTAGTGGGGAATATGATAAATGGTTTAAATTTAAAAATACATTCATTTCATTAGTTGACAATAATGCAAAATTTGATAATGTTCAAAAGTTCTATAGATTATTAGAATGTTTAAAAGGGGACGCAGAAAAGGTACTGTCCGAATTAGAGGTGTCTGATGGAAATTATAAAGTAGCTTGGGACATGTTAATAGAAAGGTTTGAGGATAAACCCGGTATTATCCAAAAGCATCTAAAAAGTCTTATAGATATGGATCCAGTAAATGACATAAGATCATTTTTGGATCAACTAAACAGCCATTGGAGAGCATTAAAATCACTTGGGGAGCCTATTGAGCATTGGGACAGAATTTTAATTTTATTAATGTCCCGAAAATTATTGGGACAAACGAAAATATTGTGGAATGAGGCGCGAATAGGTAAATTTAAGGGGGAACCCACTATGGATGATTTTAAGTTGTTTCTAACTGAGAGATGCAAAAGCATAGAGGCGTTAGAAGATAAAGATAAACAAAAGAGACCAGGTAACTCAATGACGCATTTTTCAAATCATAAAAAAGAATTAAAATCGTGTGTGGCTAGTTTCGATAACAAATGTAAATTTTGCAACGGTCAACATCTTATTTACTTTTGCGATAAGTTAAAAGATTTGGCTGTCGAAAAACGTTGGCAAGAAATAAAAATTTTAAAATTATGTATAAATTGTTTGAGACCTAATCATTTTGCTCGAGAGTGTCGATCCGAAGGATGCAAAAGGTGCGGTAAAAAGCACAATACGTTGTTACACTACGAAAATTCAAGAAATGCAAATCAAACAAATTTTTTATCAGTTGGAAATCAAGGGTCCTCACATTCGGAATTAGAACGATCAGCTGAAACTGCGGCGTTGCCGGTTCAGCTAGATGTAATAAATCACGAAGTATCCGCTCATTGTTGTACTCCCGAATCACAAATTTTATTAGCCACGGTTGTAGTTTATGTCACAGGAAAAAATGGTGAGCAGCATAAAGTAAGATGCCTGCTTGATAGCGGTTCGCAAGCTTGTTTTATAATAGAACGCTTAGTAAAAAAGTTAAATTTGCCAATTACTAAATTAAATTTGCCCATAGTGGGAGTTAATCAAGTTAGAAATACGATAACAATGCAAACTAAAGCTACGATTACATCAATTTTTGGTAACTACCAAACATTTGAAAAATTTTTAATGTTAGAAAGAATTACTGCAAGTATTCCTAATTATTCCTTTAATACGTCACGTTTAAATATTCCTAGAGATATTTTATTGGCTGACCAACACTTCAATTTGGCCAGTGAAGTTGATATTTTATTAAATGCTCGTATATTTTATGAAACCTTAATTGAGGGTAAAATAAATCTCGGAATAGGTTTGCCTATATTGCAAAATAGTTTATTCGGTTGGGTAATAGCAGGTCCATTGACCATGACACAAGAAAATAAGCAAAATGAAGTTAAATGTAATTTATCGGTATTCCAAGAATTAAATGACATTGAGAAATTTTGGAAAATTGAGGAAAATGAGCCAAAAAAGGTACTATCAATCGAAGAATTGGAATGTGAAAATCATTTTTCCGAAACGGTTACTCGCGACGCAGTCGGGAAATTTGTGGTTACTTTACCGACGCGGGAAAATATTTCGGATTTAGGGAACTCGTTAGGAATTGCTGAGAGGCGACTAGTTTCAGTCGAGCGAAAATTCTTGAAAAATCCTTTATTCAAGGAAAAATATGTTAAGTTTATGAGGGAATATTTGAACATGGGTCATATGGAAAAAATATCGGACAAAGATATTAATTCACGAAGTATGGGTAATGAAAAAATTTATTATTTGCCACATCATGGGGTATCAAACGAGGCTAGTAGTACCACAAAATTAAGAGTGGTATTTGATGGCACTGCGAAACCGTTTGTCGGTCTAGCATTAAATGAAGTACTTAAAATAGGGCCGTGTATTCAAGACGACATTTTTTCAATTTTGTGTAGGTTTAGATGGCATAATGTAGTTATTATTTCTGATATCGAAAAAATGTATAGGATGATAAATGTTAATGAGAAACAACAAAATTTGCAGCGTATAATTTGGCGCGAAAGTCCCGATGACGAAGTTCAACATTTTAAATTAAAAACAGTTACTTATGGCACAGGGCCGGCTTCATTTTTGGCTACTCGTTGCCTTAAGCAAATTTCTGATGATATTGAGGATAAATTTCCTCAATTAAGCAAAACCATATCACGAGATTTTTATGTAGATGATTTGATTACTGGATGTGAAACAGATAAAGATGCAATCGTTATAGCACAGGAAATTACGCGTGTTTTTAAGCAATACGGATTTAATTTGAGAAAATGGAATTCGAATAAAATATCAGTTTTAAATCAGTTGTCTGACCGGAAATCAGATAATTTGGGGCATTTTTTAACAGATAATGATAATTCTAAAACTTTAGGAATATTTTGGAACGCAAAACGGGATGAACTTGAATATGTCATTGATACCAAAGTAAGGGATTATTCTCCAGTGACAAAACGCGTGATTCTAGCTTCTATTGCTAGGATCTTCGATCCACTTGGTTTAATCGGTCCGATAATTACCCGAGCAAAAATACTAATGCAGAGACTGTGGCAATTAAAGATTGGATGGGATGAGAAAGTCCCTTCTGAAATATTCACAATTTGGGTGGAATTTAAAAATCAATTACAATATTTACAAAACATAAAAATTACAAGACACGTATCAGTGGATGCTAATAAGAGCATTGAATTTCATGGTTTTTGTGATGCTTCGGAAACGGCTAGCGGAGCATGTATTTATGTACGAACGATAGATTCGCATGGTACAGTTAATGTTAAATTATTGTGTGCTAAATCACGTATAGCGCCTTTGAAAACTATTTCATTACCGCGATTGGAGTTAGTAGGGGCTCTTTTATTGGCGCATTTAATGAATAGGGTCCAACAGGCATTTGATAATGTTATACCAACCTTTTATTGGTGTGACTCTAAAATTGTACTATGTTGGTTAGCTGAAGAGCCACATATTTGGAAAACTTTTGTAGCCAATCGTGTTAGCGAAATACAAGGTATGAGTGACGTCCGTAATTGGAAACATGTGGAATCTAAAGAAAACCCTGCAGATGTAATATCTAGAGGTGTTAATCCGCGAGAATTGTTAGATTCAGACCTGTGGTGGAAGGGACCACAATTTTTAAGTGAAACCATAATTGGAAATGTAAATATAATAAATTCTAATATCACTGACATTCCTGAGAGAAAAAAGGTTAAACCTATGACTTTGATTAATCAACTTGAACCATTTTCACTTATAGATAGATTTTCTAGCTTAACTAGGCTACAACGCGTTACGGCATGGATTCTAAGGTTTGTTAAAAATTGCAAATCAAATGCGACATCTAAATTGAGCGGCGAATTATCAATGTTAGAATTAAATGAGGCTTTAAACAAATTAATTAAAATAGCACAAACTGAATCATTTGAAAAGGAAATAAGTTCTTTAGTAAAAAATAAATCTGTTTTCAATAAAAGTAAAATTAAATCATTGGATCCGTTTATCGGTAAGGACAGTTTATTAAGGGTAGGTGGTAGGCTACGAAAAGCGCCTCTGCACTTTGATCGAAAATTTCAAATTATCTTACCGTATAAACATAATCTGAGTAAATTAATTATTCAAAATGAGCATCATTTACAATTGCATGCAGGTCAACAGGCTACGTTAAATTCTGTAAGACAATATTATTGGCCAATTAATGGCAGGAGGGCAGTACGAAGTGTTATTTCGAAATGTATGACATGTTTTAAATGTAAACCTGTCTCATCTTCTCAAAAAATGGGTGATCTGCCCCTTGATCGCGTTAATCAGCCCATCAGGCCTTTTCATGTTTGTGGAACTGATTTTGCAGGTCCGTTTCTTATAAAGGATGGGAAATTAAGGAATCGCGCTATAATTAAAGCATATATGTGTATTTTTATCTGTTTTGCCACTAAGGCGGTTCATATTGAAGTGGTTAGCGATTTATCCACTGAATCTTTTTTTAATGCCTTTAAGAGGTTTATTTCGCGTCGAGGTATATGTAAGCGGGTGTATTCTGATAACGGTACTAATTATGTGGGCGCTAGCAATCAAATTAAAGAGTTATTTGAATTAGTATCTAATATTTCGGACAATGAAAAATTTTCAAGGTTTTGTAATGATAATAAAATTGAATGGTTGTTTATACCTGCTAAATCGCCTCATCAAGGAGGACTGTGGGAAAGTGCTGTTAAATCAGCGAAATTTCATGCTAATCGTATTATCGGAAATTATCATTTGACATTTGAGGAACTTTCAACTATATTTTCTCAAATAGAAGCAGTTCTTAATTCTCGTCCTCTTACCGAACTCTCCCATGATCCTTCAGATTTAACCCCATTAACACCTGGTCACTTCCTTATTGGAGCCCCACTCACCGCTCTACCAGAGATGAATATCCAGGAAGTTCCTGACAACCGTTTGCCCAAGTATAGGCTTATCCAGAAAATGTACCAACATTTCTGGTCCCGTTGGTCCCACGAGTACCTTTCTACTCTTCAAAGGAGAAACAAATGGTCTAATTCCTCCAGCAATCTAAGTGCTGGTCACTTAGTTTTATTGAAGGAAGACAACATTGCCCCCCTACATTGGAGATTAGGGCGCATTATTGAGACTCACCCTGGCACGGATGGTATTGTTCGCGTAGTGAGTGTCAAAACTTGTTCGGGTGTAGTTAAAAGGTCTATTCAAAAAGTGTGCGCTTTACCAGTGAATTCTGACCTTTAAACTTTATATACAATTTTTTCTGTTTGATAATTATTTATGTTTTACTTTATGTTTTATGTTGAAAGGCAATCCTTTCAAGGCTGGCGGCTATGGTTCGGCCTCATTTGACTTTTTTATTTTTTTTAATTATAATATCGTATTTTTATATAATTTGGCAACCTCGCATATAAAATATTATCGGTAGCAGGGGATGTCAAGCAGTTTTTTGTTTTTTAATCATTGTTAACTGATTTGTCATATTGTCAAGATGTTTAATAAAGTTATTAGTAAGTGTTAGAAAATGTTTTAATCATCAAAAAATATATAATACAAAGAAAGTACAGTCCACATTAATCCCGAAAGGGACACGAAAGTTAAAACAACACAGGCGTGCCTATTAATTTTTGAAAGGGTTAAGGATTAACCCAAATAAATAGTTTTTACAATAAACTAAAAACTTTTTTTTTGATTTTATATTTTTTTTTGTATCTTTACACATACCTTTCATCTAATCTACCACCGCAGATTCGTCAGATGCACTGTCGCTACCGCTATCGTCAGCAAAGTTGATTCGTGATTCGATATTTTGGTCAATCCGTTGGTCTATGTCCCACATTTTTGTTCTTCTTTCAGAACATGCTTGATGCATTTCTTCCAGTTTTCTGCAGTGACGCTTTAAATGGCTTCTTTAATGTAATTTTGTACATCCGCCATTTTAAATGTTCTGATTTCCGTGCTACTTGTCCTTTTACTTGCGAGTTTTTATATTTATACACATAGGTATATTTATAATTTTTGAATATTGTATCAGTACACAATCAAGTGAACAGCTCCTTAAGTTTTGCTTCTTTAAAAAATACAGGATTCCTGTATTTAATTTAAATACAGGAAAAGTTTGCCTTAAGTAAAAGAACTTTATTTTGACTTATGACTTATGACTTATTTATTCATTCATTCAATACAATAAGATATAAATACAGCATATTTTGAGAATAAATATCTGTATTTCAAAATGGCCGATTTTTTTTTACTATCGTTGCGTCATGTTTAGGTTCACTTTAGCTAAAGCTAGACTGTGTTACTAAACATGAAAAGACTTTGGTCATTTTGAAATAATTATAAAATTATAAAATATAAAATAAAATGATTTAAATGAAGATATAAAGTTACGTATTAATAATATAAATATAAAGTTATGTATTAATAATATAAAGTTAAGAATTAAAAACAGTAGTAGGGAATTATAATATATTTAATTTAAAATTTAAAAGGAAGTTTTGATTAAAATTGCTTAAAATATGTAAAATTATTCGATATTATACACCATATAATATAATAGCGTGTTCAAACCAAGATATGACAGGTCTATAATAGTATTTTGTCAATTGATGTTAGAAGCCAATATGTTAATTTGTTTTTGAAATGTTTAATGTGAATTTCCATTTTTAGTTCTTTTGGTAAGTGATTGTATAGATTTTGTCCCACATATATGAAACATTGCTGTCCAATAGACTTGTGAGACTTAGGAAGAATTACGTTTGCATTTTCTCGAAATCTTGTTTATATGTGTTATATTTTTATTTATAAAATTATTTTTTATTAAATACAGTAAGGCAGTTTTGTAAAATAGTTGTCTGATATTCAATAATTTTGAATTTTTGAAAAGCAAGTTCGATGGAAATTGTAGGTTAAGATTGAATATTCTTCTTCATCAATTCTTTTTATGGGCTATATCCATAGGACAATTTACCCAAGATTGAATATTATTTTGATAATTTTTTACTAACTATAGTAACCAATCAAATTACTTAATTTAGAGTCATGTGTCAAATTTCATCCAATCAGCTATGGATTACAGCGATAACACCCTACATGTGGTGTTTTCAGTTTGGTGTTTTCAACAAGTCAAGTTTTTGATTAAATGAGTATATATTAAACGTCAGATTGACAACCAATTTTTTGAAATCTACAAAGTAAAAAATTATCTTATCGAATACCCCTCGGGCCTTGATAAATCCTCAAAATTTTGTCATAGAGAATCCTTCAAGCGTGTTGCTTAAGGATAATAGCCCTCGGCCTTCGGCCTCGGGCTATTATCAAGCAACACGCTTACAGCATTCTCTATGACAAAATTATCTCGGTATTATCAAGGCCCTAGGGGTATTACTACTGATAATTTTTTTCTGTATTATTTCCAAAGGTTTCATATTATTATTCGAATATGCGCCTCCCCATGCGATTATGCCATAGTTTAGGAGTGATTAGACCAAACTGAAATACATGATTTTAAGATTTTTTTCGTCTAATATGTGGGTCATTAGATTGAATAGATATAATAATGATCATACTTTTTTGGTCAAGTTCTGAATTTGAAGGTCCCATTTTAGGTTATTATCAATAATAATGCCTAGGTATTTTGTATTGGTTGTAGTCTGAATCTGATATGTATGATTTCTAAAGGGTAGACGTAATTCTAATTGTACTGTATTTGGTATGGGCACACTCTACTTGCGTGAAGCGTTGCCATGAGTTGTATAAAAGAATAAGCAATAAATAAAATAAGTTATTTGAAATGGGCAGGAAATGATTTATTAAGTATTACTCATTAATGTTTTTTTCCTAAATAATGTTGTTTAATCATACTTTTATGGTGTATTATCCATAATTAGCCACAATATTCAACTTTACTGTTAACATTTTGAGTATGTTAAAAATTGGTAAAATAAGAATGAGATATGACAACGCTCTTTTGCTTGTTTTATGGTCTTGTAAATTCTAAACTACTCTCAAACATTATTTGTTATAGTTTAGATTGTAATATTAAATAAGAAGTTTTATGGAACTATGCTGTCATTTATCAATTTTTACCTATTTTATTTATTGGACATTCTCAGAAAAAAGGTATATAATGATTTTATAATTCAGTTCTATAGCTCTTAATGGTTTCATCGTTTATATAATAGTAATCAAAGTATGGATAATAAAAGTACTTATTTATACATTTATAAAAGAGGTAAAGTTTGAGTAAACGTGAATTTCTTGTTCCTAACCAAAGTTGCATATTGCAAAGGACACGTTAAATATCACTGGACTGCTTTGATCTTACTGTTTTTATAATATACGGCATAGATATATACGATGTCCATCTTAAGGAAAAGCGAAAAGACCAGCACAGCGCGTGATTACGGTCACCAACTTCGATTTTTTAAATGGAACACCCTATATATTTGATATTTTTGGGATTCTATGGCTCATATTACATACGACAGTGTTGCCAAATTTTTTATTTTTTAATAAAAAAATTCAAATTCTGAGATTTTTTTTCAATAAATGATTGTTTAGGTTTTAATAAAAAGCAAGTTTAAATTCCTGCTGTAGGATTTACTAGATTTTGACCTGATTAAGGCCTCCTGTGCTAAAAAAAAATCTGAGAATCTGAATTTTTTTATTGAAAAATGAAAAATTTGGAACACAAAATATCAAATATATAGGGTGTTCCATTTAAAAAATCGAAGTTTGTGACATTTCTGGCGAAACCGGAAGTCGACCATTTTGTTTTTATGCGCCTGTCAATCGAAAATGGTGTCTTATATCTACGTAACAAATTTTATTCAAATCGGTTGAAAACTGAAGGAGATATAGGTATGGCCCTAGTCTCATTGTCACTCGGTATATCAGTGATATTAAATGTCTTCGTAATTCCTAATTAATATTACTTTTAAAGGTGACGTCTCTTTAAAATTTTATAATTCCAGTGACAGAGAAATCATTAATAATTTAAATATGTACTGGAATCAACTGTAAACTGTTTTATTCAAAAGTATCTTTATTTTAATAGAGAATAATGAGTTTATAGATTGATTTTAAATTTTTGGGATTACATATTAACGTATTTCTAGGTTTCAAATCACGTTAAGAACAATTTATTTCCAAATTATATTCTCTCCTACATCTGTTTACAAATAATAAATCTCTTCTAACTACTAAACAATTTATAACTTGTTTTATGCACAAGTTAATTCTCGAATGAGATATGGGATTGCTCCATCCCCGTCAACTATGATTCATGATATTCTTTTGCTAAAAAAAATAATTGGAACTATCGATAGTAAACATTCTTGCAAACCTCCTTCTTATTATTTACAATATTATGACCGTGTATCCGCAGTATGTGTTTGAGACATGGTCTTTGTTTTATTTATAACACGACACAAAGGGGATATTCACATCCCTGTAGTAAAGTTGAATGTATCCTTTGAGTCACCTAGTTTTATGGTGTAGGACCCAATAAACTTTCGGAATATATCAAGACAAGCTCAACGTTAAATGTTTTAAAAAAAATTTGATGAAATAACTGGTTGTAAAATATGTAATATAGTATAAATGAATTTTACTGACTCCTTCAAGATGTATTTTTTTTCTAACATTGATTGATTGATTGATTGATTATGACGATGTATCTGACTGAGGTTTATAAATGCCTCAATACTGCAGGCTTAAGACTTATTGTACTATGTCAGTTACATCGTTATGTTCAGGTGAAAAGGCTGAGTAGGCTTTTCACGCCGGTTCAGGACCAGTGAATACGGTCGCTGAGGCTTTCCTTGCCAGGGCGTCTGCTTCCTCGTTGCCTTTTATCCCTTTATACCTTGGGACCCATCTAAGTGTTACCTTATTTTGGTTAGCCAGAACAAGTAGGGTTTGTAGACTGTTCCAGACCAATTTTGATCTGATTTTGTTACATGTTAAGGCCTGTAGGGCGGCTTGGCTGTCAGAGTAAATGAGGGTTGTTTTCCCTCTGATGCGTAATTCCCCATTGGTGAGTTTGTGTTGCATCTGGGTGTTTCATCAGATATTCCAGCTCCAGTTCCACTTGCGGTTTTTGACCCATCAGTATACCAAACCAATGTTCCTTCCCGATAGTTGTTTGTTACTTCACCTTCCCATCTCAGCTGAACGCTGAAGGGCTTTGTGAAGTTGTTTTGGTGTAATTTCATCACTTCTTATTTCTATCAACGAGTTAGTGATGATTTTTGTGATTCTACTGTGTCCTTGTTCATAAGGATCCCATTGTTTATTCTATATATTTTTGTATTCTGTAATATTTGGCAATTTTATTATTTGTACAATACTGACGAAATCCATACAATGTATATCAAAAGGATATAATAAATTTCCATCTATTCTGTCAAGATATATTTAAACTATTGAAATATTAAAATAGTGAAGCATATTTTTTAGTTTTTACAAAAACAATTTATAGAATAATTAAAAACTTTTATAATTCTGATTCTGCTCTTACAAGTATCAAGTGAATCAAAAGGGATGAACCAATTTAAATAAAACAGAAAGACAATAAACAGTTTAATCGGGTAGCGACAAATTTTGTTTAAACAAAATAATACTGTCATTATTTAGAATAGTTCTTTATTGTCAAAAGATCACAAAATTAAAATTGCACTAAGAAAACATCAAAGAACTATATCATTAATTCCAGGCCCAAAGATTAAAGTCAAGTTACCATTCACGACAATAAAAACAAAAACTATTATTCAACGTTTTGTCCTCGTAAATCTGGAATTTCATCTCCTTTGATGGCTTTAAGTTTCATTAAAAAAACAACAGAGAATTTTATGTCACAGGGATGGTTCTCGATTCCCTATCCGGCGTTGTTTGATTTTCTTATCCTTTGTCAGTTCCTGAAAAACCTTTCATTGGGCTTCTTAACGACCGGCGGCAAGCTACTGTTACAATGTACCGAAAAATTACAATTTATTTCAAGCAGAAAATTGAAATACGAGAGGCTTCAGGATCCATTATTCATTTTGCGTGGCAACAGCATTAACTGTTGCATAAGTAATTTCTCGTCGCGAAAAAAACAAGTAAAATCTTGGTGTGGAGAGAATAATCTTTTTTAAAATTTATGAGGCGATATAAAAAGCGACAAAACTTTGTTTTAGCTCCCTTTTCGTCAAGGTGATAGACAGTATATTGTATTACAATCCCGTTTAATGGAAAATGTTACAGCATCATATTTTATTCTTTATTGGAAACCTGGGTTTAAGGTTGTGTTACGTTTATCCTCAATCTCAGCTTGAACAGAAGAATATGTATGTATATCAAAAATAGCGAATAAGGTATCGTTAGTGAACTAAATCAAGTAACAATTACCTACTCAAGTTGTTTATGAATAAAATTGAGCTAATAAATAACGTCTATAACAGGACTATGAATAAATTAATCAAAGACTCATCATCACGTAGGCTCTCTTCTCCACTGCAGGACATAGGCCTCCCTCAAGGATTTCCATCTGGAACGGCCTTGCGCTTCATTTATCCAGTTGTTTGATAATCGCTTAAGGTCGTCGGTCTACCGGGTTAGAGGACGTCCTCTGTTTCTATAAGCATCCTGTCTAGGTCGCCATTCAATAATTTTCTTCGTCCATCTGAAATCTCCCTGTCTTGCCACGTGGCCCGCTGAACTCCATTTGAGATTTGTAATTCTTTCCACTACATCTGTGACTGTAGTTCTTTGTCGAATTACATTGTTCGTTGCCCTGTCTCTCAAGTTGACCTAGCATAGAGCTCTCCATAGCGCGGTCAGCAATTCGAAGTCTCTCAATTGATTTTTTGGCGAGAGTAAGGGTTTCTACGCCATAAGTCATGACAGGGAGTACATTAAACACTTTTCTTTTAAGGCAGGTTGTAATGTCTGATTTAAATACGTAACGAAGATTTCCATATGCGGCCCACGCTAAGGTAATTCGTCGTGTAATCTCACATGTTTGGTTGTCGCGGCCAATTCTTATCTCATGTCCTAGGTATTTGTAAGATGTTACTTGTTCGATTCTACTTCAATGTTTTGGTAAGGTTTGTCATAAATTGGGTCTTGAATGTGTTGATCTTTAATCCAGCCTGGGCAGATGTATTTGTTAATTTCTATTCTATTCTGTCGGTAATTAAAATAATATCATCTGCGAAACGTATGCGGTTTAGCATCTCTCCGTTGATATTTATTCCCATGTTGTTCCAGTCTATTCTTTTAAATGCATATTCTAAAAGTGTTCTAAACAATTTTTTGGAGAGATTGTGTCTCCCTGTCTTACTCCACGCTCGATTTTAAAGTTTTTGTCTGTTCATGTAACTTGACACTTGTCGTTGCATTTTGGTATATGTGGCTAATGAGAGCTGTTTATCTATGATCCACCCGACAATCTACCAGTGCCTTCATCATTTCGTAGTGCTTGATTGTGTCGAAGGCTTTGTGGTAATCCACAAAGACAAGAACAAGAGGTTTATTATACTCGACACATTTCTCTAGTAAAGACTTTACCAATTGTAGGTGATCATTTGTACCGAATTTTGCTCTGAAGCCAGCTTGCTCTCTAGGCTGGTATAGTCCTAGTTTGGAATCAATACGTTTTGTGATTATTTTAGTGAACAGCTTATAGAGATGTGACAAAAGGCTAATGAGCCTGCAGTTTTGTATATTAAGATAATTTGGCATTGTTCCAAGTTGTTGGTGTTGTCTAGTGACAGTTTTTAGTAATTTCTCGCCCCCTTTTTTGACAGCCTCTATTACTATGTCATCATCTCCTGGAGCTTTATTATTTTTCATCTCCAATAAGAACATTCTAACCTCTTCTGCTGTTATTTCGGGCATGTTTTCTGAGCCTACATTTAGCACTTTCCTAATAGATGGCCTTTCATCAATCTCTTTTTCATGATATAGAGTCCGTATAACTTTTCAACAATCTATATTATTTCTTTCTTATTTGTCACAATTCCACCATCAATATTTTCAAGTTTACATATGTTGCTTCGTCCTGGCTTAAATTCTCGTCTCAGTATCTTCATACTTCTGTTTTCTTATATGATTTTCGTTGTTTTTTCTGTATTATATCTTCTCATGTCCTTTCTGATCAATTTCGAAATATTTTTATTCAGTTGGCATAGTTCGGTATTATTTTCAGTATATTTATTCTTCAGTTCCCTTCTTTTTTTCATCTTCTCTTTTGTGTTTGTGCTAAGTTTTCCAGGATTCTTTTCACCAATTGCGCAGTGTTGTTTGTTTGCAGTATTAATTGCCTTCATGATGGTATTGGTAAGTTCTTCTGTTTCTTGATTTTCATATACCACCATCAAAGACTACTGTTAAGATAAATCTAATGATTCGAATGGGTCTCGACAATCAAGTGCCAATCTTACCTCTAAACAACTGCTATATCTATAATACCAGAACGATAAACTGCTATACAATGCAATGATGTAAATAAAGAATGAATGATGATGTTATGATGATGATATCAGCTTTAAATGTATTAAGTATGTTTTTCTCCTTCTCTTTTTATTTTACTTGTGTAGCAGATCTTGCAGTAATATTCTATGTAGTCTTCTTTTTATTGGGCCATTGGCATTAAGTCGATTTATTGGTAAGTTTTAGTAGTTTGCGATCCAATTTTTGTATGTTGCAGCCATTCTCACTATTTCATTTTTTACGAAAGGAATATAAATGTCGTTATGGAGAGTCTGGTATCATGGGACCTTTACAATATCTCTTAATACTTTAAATTGAAATATCTTGATAACTTATGATGGATTTGCATATCTATATAGTTAAATAGGGTCTATTGGTTCTAATATAGCTTTGTATTGATTCTGTTCAGACAAGTAGTCGTAATTTTATGTCGAGTTATCGCTCTTTAGTTTGGATGGTTTTTCAAAGTGAGCTGTTGTTCAAAGTGAAGATGGAAGTATGTTGATTCCGTTGCTAATCCTACGTCATCTGAACATATTTTGTCTGATTAATCGTCGTTAAAAAATTATTTTAGTATTATATTATTTTATAGGATGTTACAAGGAATGCAGTGCTCCAAACTTTATTATTTTAAAGAATCCTGAATATTTCGTTTATAATTTTGTGTTCCCGAAACTGGTGTTGATGATGGATAAAAGATGATAATACAAGTCTTCCAAATACTTTGCTTGCGATGGATAGAAAACTAATAAGTCTATAAGTTTATGGTTCTTTTGAATTCTTTCTTGATTTTTGAATGATAATTATTTTCACATACTTTCGGAATCCAATGAAATATGGCAACCCCAACATGCTATTAAATATGGTTGTTAGGAAAATAATAGCTTGGTGACGGAAAGAATCATACTATGCAAAATTTAAAATTTATTACCATATGTAATTATTATTTCTGTATTAAATTAAAAGTTTTAAAATTCAGATCGAGTTATTACAAATTATAAAATAGTCTAGACGTCCAAACTTCTTAGTTTCGGTAAAAAAAATGGTATTTGCTTGACAATTTTGTTTACGACTGTACCATAATATAAGGTTAGTTTTTAAATAGATTATATACTGTTTTAATTAGCTAAGTAACATAGAATTTTTTTATATTACCGTCATGTTTACATTTTGTTTCAATTACGGAAAAGCTTTGGAGAATTGTAATTAAAAATTTTTAGAGCAAACCCAAGTTTCGCGAAATTATTTTCCGGCACAGTATATTACCTAAATAAAAAATATGTATCAAATTAAATTTTAATTATAAATAACAGTGATCGTAATTTTTAAAGTAGGTATATAATTTATTATGTAAAATAAAACACTGATTAATTTTTGACTCGAGGTAACTTTTTTATTTCTTGACCAATCCGGTACATCAAAATGGCAAACTCTTACATGAGGACACTGCTACAGGATGTATTAAGGACATGATGGTTTTCGTGAAAACGGACAAATGGCGACCGAATTTCGGGCTTTGCATATTTTAATTTTTGATTTTCGCAACGAAAGAGTAAATTGGGGAAAATTTTTTACGCACCATCGGTTGCAGAATTTTTTTCTCTTTGATTTGAGCCCTACAATAACTTGATCCGATAATCAAAAAAGGATGGAGGGAGGTGAACGCGTTTTGCCCTGTAGAAGTGCAAGTGATAGGGTTAGTGACTTTGTGCTAGGCTCAGTTTCAAGGGCAATCAGTTCTATTTCAAGATTTTTTTTACCGCTAAGCTCTAAGTTTATAGAGGACCGCAGGTGTGCGTGATATATTTATAAAAGTGAGTGCGCTCGCTGAGCGGCTGTAAAATTAGATGCCGGGATAGGAGCTAACCGCTCCCTTTTATCTGTCGTCTCTCTCAAATTATCTATCTGCTCTCTCACAAATACTATTTCGGCATCTAAATTCACGGCGGCTGAGCGAGCGCACTCGTTTTTATAAATATATCACGCACTCCCGCAGTCCTTAACGTAGATAGAGCTTTGGGGTAAAAAAATTTAGAAAGAGAACTGATTGCCCTTGAAAATGAGCCTAGCACAAAGTCACTAACCCTATTCGTTGCCCTTCTACAGGGAAAAAAGCATTTACCCCCCTCCCTCCCTTCCCGCTTATCGGATCTGTAGGGCTCCAATCAAAGAGAAAGAATTCCGCAACCGATGGGCATACAAAATTTTCTTTCGTTGCGAAAATCGAAAAATAAAATTTGCAAAATCCGAAATTCGGTCGCCATTTGTCAGTTTTCGCGAAAACCATCATGTGCTCAGTGTGCTCATGAAAGAGTTTGCCATTTTACTGACCCGGATTGGTCAAGAATTAAAAAAGTTACCTCGAGTCAAAAATTAATCAGTGTTTGCCCTCGCTCTCCCCCCCAAATTAAACTACCGAGTTGAAATTTGGACACAATGCTTGGGTCATGAATATCTATCGGACGAAAAAAAATCAAGTCTCGAAGTCACTTTCTTCCATGCCAAAAACACGGGTATAGGTGTATTCTCGCCGCGGCAAAAATCCATATACTTTCAAATCGCAATATCTCAAGAACCGCTAGACCGATTTGGACGGGTTAAAATTTAGTTTAAGCGTTTTCGCGAGCACTTTATTTTATATAAGTCATTTCGATCCGAAGAAACCTCAGAGATCTACGTGCGAAAAACCGATTTTCCATATCTTTACATGTTAATTTACTCCTCCCCCCTCCACGCCTTCCTTAGCTTTCATATAGTGATCACGTGAAAGAGGGACCTCGAATGAAATCACAAAAAATTTTTTTCGAAAAGAGCGACTTCGCTTTCAAAACCAGATCTACTCCATTATTATTAGATTAGTCATTGCATCTTGCGTAGATACGCCTTCCTTAAATCCAAATTATTGGTTTGAGATAATGTTGTTTATATTTAGATAATTGTTTATTCTAGTTTTTAGAATTTTTTCATATATTTTAGCGAAAATTGAAATTATGGAAATAGGTCTATAGTTGTTTTAGAGGATGAGATATTCCATTTGCTATTTTCTTAAGGACTTCGGCTTTTATTCCATCTGGCCCAGCAGCATAATAAATATATAATAATATAATAAATAATTGATAAATTTGAAGTAAAAAAAAAATTGGAATTAGCTAGGTCCGCAAGGTCTCCGGACCTAATCCCACTAGAATTATTTTTATATGTATACCTAAATCAAAAGGTGTAGCTTAACAGCCCATTTTAAAATTGGGGAAACACTAGACGGTTCAACTCGGGCTGTTATTAGAAATGTAATAATAATATTATATTGTGCACCAATGCGGCTTATTTTAAAGTCAACGATTCAGATGCAGATGGGATTATTGGGACGGCGCATGACAAAAACGTCGCTGAGCAATTGTGTACGAATCGTTGACTTTAAAATAAGCCTCCACCATATAAGCACCCTGCGAACTCGTCCACTGTTCCATGGATAACTGAAATCCGCACGTGTCCGCTATACGCTCGACGTAATATTTTCATGGAATTTCGAACAGGGTCGGCGTAAGGTAAGTTTAAAACCTAAAATCTACTCTGGCTCACCCTTATTTCTTTACTTTGAAAGGGTAAGCATCTGATTTCAGCTCACATATTGGCGAAATAAAGAAAGTATAAATAAGTCACATAATTTTTTTTGTCATAATCTAGAAAATTGTTTGAATTAAGTTGTATAGTATTTGAATCTTATCTGATTGTCATTAAAAAGAATAATTTCATATTCTACTTTTAACTACATGTGATTTTGAACAGCAATTTTTCAGAATCCTTCGGAACAACAAACCATACCATTTTATAGGATTTAGTTTAGTGTAAAATAGTGTACTAATGGCTAGTATCCTATTATATTTACCAAAAGTTATGATCAAATTTCAAAACTTTTCATTAAAATATACTAAATGCGGCATTGTTATTCCGTTATTAAAATTAACTGTACAAAATGTTACATAAAAATATCGTTTTCATAGACATTAAGAAAATAATTTATTGTGAAAAAAGGTCAAATAATTGCAAATCTAGAACGATATTGAGATTACAAATTAGTTCGGTTTGTTTTCTTGTATTCAAAAATGTGTTTATTTCAAAAGAATATGAAAGAATGATAGTACTTTCTCCCATCTCACAGGCAATTTTCGAATTCCATCTCGAAAAAATGACACACACAGTATATCCCACTAAAAAAATATAAGTTATAACCGGAAGTAGCAAAAGGATGTCAATATTTTCTTTAAATAGTTCCAGTTTTCAGACTATATTTCCTCTAACGGACGGTTTATTTGCCGCACTCTTTACAACACATTTTTTAATTTTATTGGTCAGTTTTTTGAGTCTATTATTGATTATCAGTTTCAGTAATTCATCCAGTAATGGGTTTTCATGATATCATGGTACTAAATAGCTTTTCTCTTTTCTCTTTTCTCTTTCGCTTTGTGAAGTTGTCAAAACTCACTTCTGGGATTCATTTATTAGTTTTGATGATAGATGGTAGCACGTCTGCGTATTTTATCTGTTAGCTAATATTGATCTTACGCGTGTTTGGAATTTGATTCATTTGATAGAAGACCTAACTAACGTAACCTCGTTTTCTTCCACATCAAATACTATTAAACGAGCAAGGTTTGTATATGTGTGTGTGTGTGTCCAGAGGATCTCGAAATCTACTCGTCAGAATTCAATGAAACTTTCAGGGTAGACTAATTCCTATCTAAATCGGCGAAAAATATTGGTCTCATGTCTGTGAAAATTCGATCTTCCGAGATATTTACAAGAAAAGTTAAGCTTTTAGTTTTATTTCCTAGCAACGGCACATAATAATAACTTGTTTCTATAGTAATATATACTATAAAGGATAGATGAGTACCGTCAAAGTGGGGATATAACGTCTATAATATAAATAAGGTCACAGCATATAAAATATATATACGCACTTCGTAGATTGAATTTTGAAGTTATATTATTTACAAAAAATAAAAATAAACTTTACGCATCCGACACTTTAACATTGAACGAATTAAATTTAACCAATAAATAACAAGGAGGATTATATGTTGGGATTAAATTAAATCTCTTGGCATTAAAAGTAACGCTTCAGTACTTACCTAAACTCAAAGATTAAAAAAAAAGTTAGTTCAAGAACTATCTTTAAAAGTCACTGTCTTCACTAAAACTACTGGTATCACTATAATTGTCTTTTCTGAGGTTTATTATTATCGGTTCTATTAAATTATCCATTGATATATCCACTTTCCTAAATGAATTTTCCACATTTTTAACATGATCAATGCATTTTCCCCAATGTTCTCTATTTACATCTGAAACTGCCTTCAAAAACAAATTTCGCACATCAGGAAATTTAAATGTTTTATTGTTTTGAGAAACATAACGTTTTAATAATTGAGACCAGATCAGTTCAATGGAATTTAACTCTGCGTGGTTCGGAGGAAATCTGAGAATTTTAATTCCTTTTTCTCTGGCCATCTCATCCATAATATATTTTTTGAATTTGTTTTTATGTTGCCTTGCTATTACTAATAATTCTGCCTTCAAGGATTTAGGAGGACTGATAATATTTTTAGAATGAAGCCATTTTGAAATATATATTAATACAAAATTCTGAATCATTTAAAATACATACGATACGGCTATGAATAAATAAAGTCTGACTTATCTGTCAAAAGAACAAATTTATTACAGTAAAAACCATGGAAACAAGAATCTAGACAAAAACTATATTAGGCCGATCAGATGTATTAAAATTTAAATTTTAACTACAAATAAGCATTGAAGGATGAGGTAAAAATAAAATTTCTACCTCTTGAACCTGTACTACGTTCTGCAAATTAAATACTGCACTCCTTTCTTCTGTATAGTATAGTAGTAAAAAGGTTTGACTTTATTTAATTTCTGGCGTTTTAATCAGAAAGAATTCAATTTTAAATTTGTCGCTTTATATAAAAAAGGAAAGGTTCATTTGACGGACATAAATAATTTGCTTGTCAAATGACAGCCATCTTATTAATTCAAAGTTGAAAATACAACGTTGCCAATTCAATTTCAGAAATCATGGGTTTAGGTAAATATTTATAGGAACGTTGAGTAACACTGTTAAAATGGACACTTGTCTTCCCTTCCCCGATAGTGTGAGACTACCCCTTACGGCTACTATTTTATTATGCGGACAGTTTTAATATTTAAGTTTTCATGATCAGAGAGAGAGAGAGAGAAAGAATTTTTGAAAAAATATGATATCAATATCTGCCACACGTCGAGAGTCTGGTCACAGGTTTTTGTGGAGGTTTTTACCCAAGTATGAATATCAGACCTATAATTTTCCTTCACTGCAGATCAAAAAATAATAAAATCAATTGAACATAGAGTTTTTCTTATATAGTGATAAATAGAGTGAGCTGAGCGATCTTCTGTTGACGGGACGTGTGCCCTACACGCTGCTGTTGCCCGTCCCGGAAACGGGGCCTGTCCACCGTGACAATTCGCGAAGATCAAGCGTCAGTAGAAGTTGCCCTAAAAGGGTGAAATCCCCAGAAACTAGGCAACTTTAATGCATTTAACTAACCTCTGTGACAATCAGTTGATAAACGTCAACAACAGCTGCAGCCAATTGAAAATTAACACTGACAGCTTTTTTAATTTTCCCGCCTACTTTCAAGCCAATCGCCAATCAACTTTTTATTTATCTCCCTATCAGTAGTTCAAGTAGATGTCGCCCACTCCGTGATTTTCGCGAATTAATTAATAATTTGTCATGTTATAAATATACTTAAATTATATACTCATTGGGCTGCTTAAAAATGTAGATTTGAATATTAAGAGCGAAGCTCGGTGACCAGATATTATCCTTGAATTCAAAAGCAGATAATTTTGTCGAAACATTTTTACTATTCTAACGCTTCTTGAAAAAATATAATTGGACTCTATTATAAATGTTATTTAAATATAACTTTTAAAACACGAGAATATTTGGACCTGACCATTTCCCTCGTCTTAATTTCCACCAATCACAAACGCGCAATGTTGAATTACAAATGGTTTCTTGATTAAAAAACTGTATGACAGCTCGTGTCAGTAGTTTTTTCGAGATTACCCGCGGCAAAACTTGACAGCTGTCACCAAAAATTACAATACCTTCGATAACAAGTAATTATGGTCTCATAGGACACCAGAAAACGACGCTAAATAATTTTTCTGATTTTATTGTCAATAAATTTTGTAATATTGTTTATAAACAGTGCGAGTCAGCTTAATGAGTCGCTTTGGAAGTGACTCTATGACTAATATTGATCTGGCGATTGAGAAAAGTGTACCGTACAATACCGTTAAAACCCATACGTCAATATGGAAACAGTTTACGGAATTCTGCAAGGCAAAGAAATACGAGCTTTTGGAAACTACAAGTTTAGAGCAACTAAACCTAATCCTGAGAGATTTGGCGTGGAATATGAAGAAAGAGTACGGTGAAAATTAGAAAGAACTAGTTGTGAAGACAATGTGGAGATGTATTTTATGAAGCGGAAAATAATTTTTGATCCATTTAAAGATATCTTCCAGTCCAGTAGGGAAGCTCGTAATGCGAAACGAAGGAATTTGCATTAAAATTGGAAGAATACTACGTAATGGTTTTATTATGGGACGAAGACACTCCGGCGGAACTCCAGCGAAAATTTTACCATATCGCTTCAGTAGAACTTGCCTGGAGAGGTGGAAAACCAGTCAATTGCAGAGTTCATTGTTTTAAAGAAGAAGTGGATAATTCTGGAATTAAAACAGGTAGATAACATAGTTACATATTTTTTAAAATAACTAATTTTCAAAAATCCTACTTTTTAGGAAGAGTAGAATAAAACGGCCCAGGGTGGAGAAAAAATGGCCGATAGTAAATGGCTGGCCCCCATCACGAAGAACCCTACCTTTTGACCAGTCCGTCTTTTTAAAATTCTAATGGTTAAACGTTCATCTAGAATAACAACTGATAGATTATTCTTAATAGTAAACCCATCATGGAACAAAGAACAAACAAGTGGATGGTACAAAAACACTCCAGTGGGAAAAAACGAACTTTCAAAATGGACTGAAGAAGCAGCAGAGAAGGCAGGATTAAATACAAAAGAAATAAAAATAACAAACCACTCTATGCGGTCGACAGCAGTCAGTAACCTGGCTAAAGGAGGGTTGGGTGAACAACAATTAATTAAAATTACTGGCCACAGTTCAGCCAACTCAATTAAGCCTTATCTTCAAATGGATAATGAGCATTATTATAAAAACAGAAGATCCTGCAGCCACTCCTCGAGCTCTCACTCTACATCTGGACTCATCAACAACATTAATGATTTACCTACACCCAACGTTATGAGTTAACAAAGATTTCAAACAATACTCCTACTGTGTACCAAAATTGCAATTTATATTTTAATTGTACCATAAAAGTTTGTAGTATTTTATGATTAAATAAATTACATGTTTTTCAGTTTTCAAATTAATACCTACATATTTATTATGTATGCATATATAATAGGTAGTATGTTTTGTAAGCTATGTGTATGCAGAACAATCTATTAATAATTAGATGCCCTTATGATATTACTTACGAAAATACACCGGAAAAGGATGCATTTTCGAACGATCGCAGAAAGAATCTGCGTTAATTTTTTATATCTGCATTTCTGTCGTAGATAAATAATTTAATATTCTTGCTAGCAAACGTTTATAAAATAATTTAAAGTATTGTTATAAAGTTTCTCCGAGAATTTGAATACAGAATATAATTTTTAAAAACCCCTAGAGACGAATCCCTTCCAAAAAATACCTATGCAATTTAAAAGAAAACATGCCTAATGACCTCAACAACTTCTCGTACCTAGTTCGTAATTGCAGAATATTCTCTGAAACTTTTTTATGTTTATTTCTTCCGTAACTCGGATTTAACTAGATTCATTCCGACTTTAGCGAAGTTTCACAAATGAAAAGTTTCAAAATTATATTTTGCCTTTGAAGTTCTACTAAGGTAAAGTGAATTACCATTTTCTCTTGTAAAAGACAAATTTATTTATGTTTGTTAGAGCAAGGGAGTGTCTGAACTTTTGAGTAGGAAAGGATGTAAGAAAATCATTTTTGTATTAATAATTCTTTTACACTTTTTATATCTTCTACTTTCAAAGTATTATAGTTTCACTAATAAACGGATAATATTTTTTTTCAGTTACGGTTATGACCCAAGTAAGTTTTGTAAAACAATAATTTTGTTGTAATACAGCTTGTTTTACATTTCGTTTGTATTGAAATTCAACATTTTCGCTGCCACTGGTATTTGCAATTCAATACATACTATCGTATTACCATTACCAACAAAGAGTTCATAATCCACCAAAACAAATATTAACTTTACCATAAGAAAACAATGCGAAATATTTTGAAATTATTATTTTTACCACTTTTAATAACTCAATACTAATAGATATCCAACAGACTGAAAATCGGGCCAATTACTAGAAGGGCTGTACGTAAATGAAAAAAAGGAAACGCACAATAACGAATCTAAACGAACAACAACGCTATTATATTTAAGTTTGGGTTAATCAAATTTAAAATGAAACATATTTCATACAATGCTGTTTATCAAAATGTTGGTTTAGGAGTGATTGATAGATACCTAACCCTGAGGATATCTACCTTCAGTTAAAATTAATGTCGTTTTAAGAAATTTACGATAAATCTTTTCTAAGCAGTCACAATATGGTTCCCAAAAATAGGGTCATATAAAAACTTCGATCGAACAAGGGCAACATAAGTATTAGTAAAAGTTCCACAATCAGCAAACTCTTTAAGATTTTATAGTGTAAATATTTTTTGGGTGGTTGAAATAGCAATTCTGCAGTGTACCTACTTGTGACATATATAAAGAAATCAAATTATTGGTGACGGAAATAATTATGTTTGGTCACAAACAATTTAAACCTGAGTAAACCAGTAAGGAATTTTAATTTATTAGATTCGACATCCTAAGACCGGTTTCTGCCTTTCGGCTTCATCAGTTAGGCTTTTCGAATCCAATAAATAAAAATTCCATACTTGTACAAGTCAATAGCTATATCCGCTATAAGATAACATTTTTAGATGTGCTACCATCTATGGTAAGAAGAGAGTATTGACATTAAATTTTGACTGAATCTAGTCAAGATGTCACTCTCTTCTTTTTTATCCCTTTCAGAGATTAATACAAAGTGAGTAAACCAGTAAGGAATTTTAATTTATTAGATTCGCCATCCTAAGACCGGTTTCTGCCTTTCGGCTTCATCAGTTAGGCTTTTCGAATCCAATAAATAAAAATTCCAAACTTGTACAAGTCAATAGCTATATCCGCTATAAGATAACATTTTTAGATGTGCTACCATCTATGGTAAAAAGAGAGTATTGACATTAAATTTTGACTGAATCTAGTCAAGATGTCACTCTCTTCTTTTTTATCCCTTTCAGAGATTAATACAAAGTGAGTAAACCAGTAAGGAATTTTAATTTATTAGATTCGACATCCTAAGACCCAAAAGCCTAACTGATGAAGCCGAAAGGCAGAAACCGGTCTGAACGACCAAACAATTTAACAGTGTAAACTGTAAACACACTTACATTCAAAACAAATCAAATCAAGTTCACACACGCATGCGCAGGCAGCAGGACTCTTGTGCAATTCCGGACCTTTGCCATTTATCACTTCGTGAATATTTTGGATTAAAATACAGTAAGCGTATTGTATTTGTCACAGTAACCCGAGCTAAATAACACCGGAGCCGTCCGATTGCTCAAGAAATCTTTTCCGATCTTACACCGGCTTGGCGGATAATTTGAAATTTGACATTGTATACTACTGTGTGCTTCTTCCATGATTGAGATATTCACAAAACCATAGCATAACGAGTGTTGTATTTACCTTTATACAGTGTTTTGATGGGAGATTTGGCATTTTTTAATTCTATTTAGGTCTTAGTTAAGGATTAAAAAATTAAACATGGAGCTTTCGTCAATATTCGTTTTCAAAAGTGCTTGGACTTGATTGATCGCGGCATTGTGGAATATATTATTATCTACAATAACAATTAAAGAGCAATATTTTAAAGTGTTCACAACAAATATTCATTTTTACAATTTGTAAATAGAGTTAATTGAATTCTTGGTTTTTACAATTAAGCCATTTTGATAAAAAACTAAAAATGGAAATAGAATTGCTATAAAGGCTTACTTTTTATTAGATAAAATCAAGGATCTCAGGTTTAAATAGTCTTCAACTTGACACACGTGTCGATTCTGGAATATTTCGAAAATTTAATACCAATAATACCATAGTAAAAAATTGTTTCCGACTTGTAAATATCTTTGACATGTTTACCTAAATCGTAATTCATCGTAATAAATAAATAAAATAAATAAATAAATCGTGCGCGTGGTTAATTTTTCTTTCGTTTCTCATATACTTCCTAACGAGGAACAAAATCACTTCATATAAATAACTGAAAAGAACATGTTATTTTGATATTATCAATGCCCCAGTAACAAATTAATTTAATTTTAAGAATTAAAAGAAAGATATTATGGATAAATAGTTTTCATTGAAAGGTCTGTATAAATAATATATACCTACAAAGAAAATAAATGAATAATTATTTATCATTATGTTCTTTATTGTAAGCTAACCACTTACAAAGAGCTATCGACCGAGGTCCTTCTGCCCATAAATGAATAATAAAAAGTTAAGATTATACATTTTGGTAATACTAAATATTGTTCTCCCCTTGTATTAAATATAGCAGACAATGAATTTCTCGAATGGTTTCTGTAACAAGAAAATTTCAAAGGAAGGTTTCTGTAACTATTTTGTTTAATTTAAACATTTATCACGAAATACCAGCACCTCCCGGACAGCACCTTATTTGACATAATTTCGCTGACATTTGACGTACAAGACCGCGCCCTTAAAAGTTTAGCAACATGAACCATAGATTTCAAAAAATATATCTTTTCTTGCAAAAATTTAATTTTTAATACAAAAATTTAAACGGTTGTATTATTAAAAATATAGCACGAGGTGTGGTGGTACTAGTGATGAAATTTATGGATCATTTTGCTTAACTTTTAATTTATCGTCAAAGATTTATTTATTAGGAATTGAGTAATCGTATTGGGGAAAAAATAAATACGCCATTTTTGTTGTATGTATATTTGTGTACTTTGTAAAATCCTTATTAGTGTTTTTAAAAACTATACACAGGGTGAACTTTTTTATATGAACAATACGAACTAATAAACTCATAAACTAATAAAATCAGTTAATTAGGTGGTAATAGTGTAACGTTTTACCAAAATATGAGACAAATCGAAGTTACCGTTCAAAAGTAACTTCCAAAAGTGGGGGAGTGGATGGCTCAGTGGTAGAGCGTTGGACTCATAATCCAAGGGTTGTGGGTTCGAATCCCACCGACGGCAGAAATCATTTTCTGAGTTTTAATTAATTAAAAATTTAGAAATTGATTTTGATATACCAGGTGTGATTCCCCACTCGACCATTCACTGTTGGGTTCTAATTAACAGTGCTGTTCCTAAAGTGGCTCTGGGAAACAGTAACAAAGCCTACACAGAACACGAGGCTAATGACCAGAGTAGTCGATGCCGTTGACACTGAAGTAAAAAAAAAAGAAATTTCAGTCAAAATTCACAACTCCCCCTGTATATTATTAAACAATGAGAGCAGACACTTTTTAATGGTCATTTGATACTCCCCATAGGGGCCTGAATACAAGGTCGGGGCACAGTAGATACAGTAGTTCCACTTAGCGTCGGCACCTTTGATATTGGTGTCCAGCAGTTTCATTTTTTATATTCGCACTGGTATTGACACTATTGACAGTAATGACATTTCTCCCCGCCACGATCCCTAACAATGCTCATATATACACTGCTCGATATATCAATTATTGATATAAACTGCTCGCTAAAATTCAGGCTATGCAAATAAGGTTGGAAACATGGAAAAGTAGTAAAAATTAATTATGCAGTATTCAATGAGGTAAAATTCATTTAATCGGATGCACTCGAGATAAAATAAAATGTTTGGTGATTCTTACGTATTTTTGTCTCCTGAACACGAATTTGAAGTCAAAAAGCGGAGGTCTCGAATGCTTTTTGAGATATAGGCCCGAAAAGTATGAAAACTTGTTTCCAATCTCACGATTATCTTTATTGCCACACTTATATTAACTTCATATGTACGTTTATTAGTACAAATTTGAACCATTTCTAGTCGAGTTGAGATTTGGCATATATTTTTATATGAACAAAAAATGAGTTTTATGATTATGGGTAGATGTTATTCAAACGTGGTTTAAAGGAGTTTTTGGGAATGGAGTTTCTGCCAAAATTCAATATGGCAAATACAAAATTCTGGTTGAGTTGTGTGCTTATTTTGTTTGATTCTGTTTAAAAAAGTTAATACAGCCATTCTATATTCGTTGTTAAAAAAAATGCAAGAGATTATTACGAAAATATTTATTTTTCCCATTTCAGTTGACATTTCACATTCCTAATATATAAGAAAGAAAATTATTGCATACAATGTACATAGTCAATACAATTTTTTTTAAGAAAACAAGAACCATTAATGCATGACACCTAATAAAAACATAGATAGATAGATTTTTATTAATATAAAATTACAAGAATTTTACACTCGTCACAAAACATTACAATTATTACAAGCTTAAAACTATAATTTACAATAACAATAACAGACAGACACCCACACAGCAAAGGATATTCCCAGAATATCCTCACAAGATACCTATGTTCTTTTTGCAGAATATTCCTAAGCAAATATTCTGAGAACGATCATAGAATGTATTGGATATATTAAAATATTTAGCATATCTATAAAAAATATCTTCAGTTAGTAAAGAAGTTCAATATTGTTTCAGAAATTACTCACGTTGCATCATCTTTGGGAAACCTAAAAAAACTTAATTGGGGATTTTCCCTCGAATTGCTTCGACATACTACACAAATTGTACATGGTTTTTTAAGCACAACATCACCAACAACTGTAGACATTTCGCTTTTACTATTTCGCACAAAACAAACAGAAGACACCACCAAATAATACAAACGAAAACGAATGAAATAATAAATTGAGCAACACAATTAAAAATGTTTTCATATTGCAATGTTGCCAATGTGAATTGTTAAATTATCATAATTCGAGATGCTATTGTAGAATTGTCACAAAAATGATCACTTTTCAATGAAATAAGTGGAACATACATAGGGATTGACGCCTCATTGATAAAATATCCTAAAACCAGAATTTGATGAAATAAGAGACTACTTTATGAAATGTTTATAACACTTCTAATATATTACACAGTAGATTGGATGAAACTTTTTAAATCCCGCAACTATGGAAGAGTGCCGGTCGTTCTTAAACTCGTCGTTTGCGCATTAGCCAGGAGTCGCAACTCCTGGCTAATGCGCGTTGAAAACTTACAACCAGAAATTGGCCGAAGTGGAATTACTGTATCTACTGTGGTCGGGGTATGAACAGTTCCTCATGACTCATCCTGTATAGATGGAGCAATTTGTTGCTGCGAAATTATGGGTTTTTTAAACATTCCTAAATACACATGTTTAAATATTAAGAGCTGAAACTTGGCTGACATATTGATTATAGAGTTCTTCAGGGCTAATAGGATTCATTTTGGAAAATACCGTTTTACAGAGATCTTTATTGTTGTATCTTAGTATCCAAAAAAGATTCGCCTTTCTGGATAACAAAAACCACTATAATGATACGTATACATAATCGTGCCCAAATTTGAACTCTTCATATAACATACGATTCTTCGAAAATTACAGTTGCTTCTATAGTCCTCTTAATGAATCACCTGGCATAGTTGGAAACTCTAACTGTACTTGTTGTGTTAATCATTTTCCGTCGCATTTTAAATTTTCACAGAAATTGTGAAGAAAATTATTATCTTTCGCGTGTTGTTCAAAACTCTGTGCATTCGCTATTTAAATTCCACATTAGATTCACAATGGCCTTTATATTTCTACTGGTTGCATAAACATTATACACAATCAGTCAATTTAACTCAAAAATATTCGTGCGATTTCCGCACTGTAAAACACTTTTATTATTTTTGTTTCGTTCCTTTGCAATTTAATTTTCACTAGAAGCTTTACGTTTTATTCAGAGTAAGTGAGAATTTTTATCGGCGACGTGATTTTCTCGATTTTCTAGTTTGCATTATTTGATTGTATTGTCGTTTTCAGCATTTTGATTACTGTTTATTGGTTCTTGTCGAGTATAGTTCTTTGGAAATAAACTGGAAATCTCGGGGTATATTTATGTAAAAGTCTCATAAAAAAGTTTTATGAGGTTAAATAACATTTTTTTGTTGAAAACTAGATAAAAGCGAAATATGTTCACTAATTTAAATTGAGAACAGATGTACCTTAAGAAGGTGTCCTAATTCCTATGCATATTTTATAATAATAACATCATAATACACGAAGCACAAAATCAAAACACACGTTCGACTTGCAGGTAAACAAACAAAATTATGCTTTTCGTGCAGTTCAAATTAATACCGGTGGTGTCGCTTCAAAGTTGTGCTCGTCTCAATAAAAAAATGTGGCACATAGAAACTATGACACCATATACAGGGTGTCCAGAGATGAATCCGACTAAACTTATGGGGTTATAGGGACTACCAATGTGATTGCAAAATGCCAGATATATAAATGTCCAAAATCGGTTCGTTAATAACATACAGAGTGATTTGTGAATTTAGACAAAAAATTCAATCCGCCATATTAAATACAGGGAAAAGCCGATTTGGTTTAAATTTGGTACATGCATTAAACTAAAAGGCCTTAACAAGTAGCCATTTGAACGAAACCAATATCAGGACCGGAATATTATTTTTCTTCCATGTTAAGTTCTTGTAAGAATAACTCACCCCGTATAATAATGTTCAAAAATCTGAGCTCAGCTCAAAATCTACGGAAAAAATCCTAAAGGAACTTGTTAATAAAGTTTCTTACCGGATCTATTGCAAGGTTTAAATAACCGTGGTATGTGGTTTCAGTTCCAGTTAGAAACCATCTTAATGTCACCCCAATAGATGGATGGGCCGTGGAGGTCCAGTAAATTGGCCACCGCGATCCCCTGATTTAACACCTCTAGACTGCTATTTATGGGGTCATTTAAAATCAGAAGTGTATAATGAAGAAATTAGAAACAGAGAACATTTAATAGAGAAAATTACTGCTGCATGTAATAGTGTTGAAAATAACCCTCAAATAATTCGAAAGTCAGTGAAACATCTAGTGGCACGGTCCCAAAAATGTATTGATGCCGGAGGGCTTCAATTTGAAAATTGAAATTGAAAATAATATTATTAAAAGTTTTTTACGAATTCTTTTTTTATTATGTTTATTACAAAAAAATTCAGTCCAGTCCTTTTTTAATAAGTTCCTATACCATGTTTTTAATAGATTTCGAATCTGCAATGAGATTATTGATAATTGTTATACTAAGTCAGTTATTCTTACAAGAACTTAACATAAAAAAGGCTCACTCCGGTCCTGATACGAATTTATTCTTCAGTTTGTTTGGGTTATAATTTACTACGGAATACTTAATTGAAATGGTGCCAGAAATTTTTTTAACAAGTTCCTGCAAGATTTTTTCCGTAGATTGTGAATCTGAGCTTATTATACAGGGTGAGTTATTCTTACACGAACTTAACATGGAAGAAAAATAATATTCCGGTCCTGATATTGGTTTCGTTCAAAGGGATACTTGTTAAGTCCTTTTAGTTTAATTCATGTACCAAATTTAAACCAAATCGGCTATTCCCTGTACTTAATAAGGCGGATTGAATTTTTTTTCTAAATTCACAAATCACTCTGTATGTTAGTAATGACATTTGTATATGGCATTTTGCAATCATATTGGTAGTCCCTATAACCCCATAAATTTTGTCGGTTTCATCTCAGGACACACTGTATACCGGGTGACAATGAGACTAGGGCCATGCCTCCTTCACTTTTCAACTTTTGAAGAAAATTTGGTACATAGATATGAGACACCATTTTGGACTGACAGATGTATACAAACAAAATGGCCGACTTCCGGTTTTGATTTTTTTAAATGGAACACCCTATATATTTGATATTTTTTGGATTTTATGACTCAAATTATATACGACAGTGTTGCCAATTTTTTACTTTTCAACAAAAAATTCAAATTCTCAGTCATCAATCCAATATTATATTCATAGGCTTTTCCATAGCACTTTTGACTTGTTTTTTCATATAATTGTATCGATGATCATTTTTATAATTTTATTTTGTGTTATCCTCTTTATGTGACCCATTCATATCCATTTTACTTTACACTATAGTCTCTATATGCCCCCTTCGTCTTAGCCTTTGAGTTATCTCAAATCCAGTGAAATACTAGGTATACGCCTCATATTTCTAAGGTCTAGGTATATTATTCTTTTTCCTACTTTTTTGTAAAATATTTTTACCTTCTAGTAGGCCTACGACTTGATTTATTCATTCCATTATATCCCGTTCAAACACTTGTTTCTCCAATATATTCATAAACTTTTCCAATTTAGTACAACCTCTTGTTTTAATCGTACTAATGATATTTGTAAAGAAAGATTCTACTCTGTGTTTCTCAAATATTTTTGCTAATGATCATATTTGTTTCTTTACTTTGTAGTATTCTCTGTATGTGCCCCATCCATCTCAGTCTTTAAGCTCTTTTTCATACTTTTTCCTAAAATGGTTTTATTTTCACCACCTAGTAGACCCATGATGAGAAAAAAAATGAATTTTCAAGAACAGTTGCAATTAACCCCTCATAACTGGGGTTCTTGATTATTACTGAAAGTAGGATTACACATATTTAATCAATAACGCTGTATTTCAAAATTGAACAAATATTACAATGAAGAATATATTACACTCTATTAAAAATAAAAAAATACCGTAAAAGAAAATTTTAATACGTCTTTATAGTTTCCGAGATATTTAATTTTTTAGCTAAGCGTGCGAAGACGCGGAGTCATCGGTTGCTGTGACGTCACTTTACAACGGTCGATCAGATCGTGCTCTGCTCCCGACTTGTGTGTATGAAGTTTGCGATTAAAATTGATAAAAATGTCGTATCCAGAAACTAGAAAATTGTGTATTGTATCAAAGTGTTTAACTACAACTACTAATGCACCCGAAAAGTTGTTTTTTATTTTTCCTTTCAAACCTAAAAGTCGCCAAAGCCGCTGATTAAAAAAAAAATCACCGCTTTCGGTGGTGAGTTTTGGCCGGTGGAGGGGTTGGTGAGGGTCGGAAGTAATCTTCAACAACACCACCGTACCCAGCATCCTAGAAAACGGGGTGAAAGACGTTTTCTTCAAGGGGCATAGTGTGCTGCCACTTAGTTAAGCTGGCCTAAAGAAAAATTCTGATACCGCCATCATGTTCAGCATCGTCGAAAACGGGGGAGGGAATGTACTCTCGATCCGGGTAAATTTTGGTCCATGTTCTTCCGACTATTAGATGCAAATCATGAAGAGAGCTGATCCAAGTTATCAAATTGTCCTTTTTCACTAGTGCAATACTGATTCACATAAAAACTTAAGTTGAAAACGTTATTGTGGTCGAACATAGAGAACATCCGATAGCAAAGCAATGAATGAGTGTATGGTGAGAACGTTGCGTTGTAAAATGACGTCACGGGAGCATGGCGCGCTCACCTGAAATATTTGAATAAGACGGAAACTAAAATTGTGGTAACTTTTACACTATTTGCTTGATTTAAATAAAACAAAAACAGGCGTATTTCTAAACATTTAGGCTACACGGTTATGAAGTTTCAAGTCAAATGTCAATTCCAAAGATAGTAGTTAACTAATAAATATATAATTGTTTCCAACAATAATAAGTTAAATTACAAATGGAATATACAATGTCTACTAATTACACACTTATATTACCAAATATAGTAACAACATTAATCAATTTTGTGTATACTAAATTAATTCCCTGTTTTTTGACAATTATCACTATTATGACTTTCAATTTCCACCCTTTATAACTGAGGCTATAATAAAATCGACGAATATTAAAGCCACATTATTAAAACCGTAGATTCCAATTAATAATACAGTGATTATTATTGTCGATTAATGAAATGAAAATTACAGTGTGAACTCGAGCCTGTTTTCTATTATTTCCTAACCTATTTTCACGTCTCGTCAAAGTTAATTACAATAATTAGTAAGTTTCCTTTGATTTCAGAATGTAATAATTATAACCCACTCATTTCTGTATCGTCCTTTCCAAGTAACGGCTCCGAACTGGAAGATTTATGCCGGGGGCTTAAAGAGATGGGTGGGGAACGGGAGGTTGATAGGGGAAATTGCGAACTTTGGTTCTTGTTTGATGATACAATGTTGTGTTTTCGTTTTGTAACCAAAGTCCTTTAATTGTCTTAATTATTTATTGCTGCTACCGTATTTCATTTTATGTGATGATTAATATTTGCGAAAATTTTCCCTTAGTTGAGGATTTGTCGCGTTAGAGTGATAATTGTTGAGAGTCAATTCAACACTGAATGGTTACGAAGAAGAAATTGTAATTTCTAAAATCAGTATTTGTAATTTGTTGTCGACTCGTACAATAAGGTCCGTACTTAAACCGCGTGAGGTGTTTGTGAGGTGTTTAAAGGTCTAAGTTTTAGGAAAATGTTTATATTTATAAAAATGAGTTAAATACGAGTTTATCTACCTTCCCAAACAATCTGACGCAACAGTTTCCAGTGGCAACGAATGTATTAACTGGTTCCGCTTGTCCATGGCAGACGCATATTTCGCGTCCGGGCTTTGAAAGATTCCACGCCACCGCCGATGAATATTGATGAATCCACATGACAAATACGAACTCTGAATAACGGTAAATGGACTACAGAGAGAGCAAACTTATTCTAATATGTTTGGAGGAAGAAAATATACCTGAAAGTGATCCTGTCGATGATTATTTACGGGAGTGGCTCAGTTACTTAAGTATCTGTGAAAATAAATGTGTTCTCCTTGACAATAATCATAAAGAAGTGCCTTTTACCTACTTGAAAGGAATAACTGCTAAATTGTTAATAAAAAGGGTCAAAATAGTAAAAAGTGTCTTCAGAGTCAACAAAATCTTCTTCCACCAGATCTACTCGCCAATGTCTGCATAACATATTTACTATTTACCTGGGCCAGAATTCTCTACCATCTAATGAAATCATGGGACATTCCTATAGACATGTTGAACATAACGCATTTTACAAACGAAAAACTTGGTAGATTACAAGACAAATATTGAAGATGCAGCAATGTATTTTAATTCCATTTAATCCTTATCTTTTGATATACAATATGTTAATGCTAAAAAAAACAGAAAAAACAACGCGCCTGACAATGTCTCAGAAATAAGTGCGTTAGACAGTGAGTTAATTCTATAACTAATTACTATCGAGAAAGAACGTCCAATTTTGCAATTTGCTATATGTGGGTTAATATTGTATAATTGTACGGGGGGCATGAGAACCACAGCAACTAGAGCAATAGAGGTGATCCTTGGTCTCACCCCTGACTTATTTATTAAGGAGGCTGTTGTGATGACCATGACACAGCTACGCTCTACTTGTACACAACCAAGGATCCGGTAAGTTGAGGTGTGACGACAAGCCAACACGGATTCAATTGCACCAAGATATGCCTCTCATAGGACCTACAGGGTAATAATAAAAAACGAACAAGACGTTACATTGGCAGCAGGTACCTTGTGCATCTACACCGATGGGTCTAAAACAAATGAGGGGTCAGGCGGTGGAATTTATTCCAGATCCCTGAATCTCTATATAAAATGGGCAATGGGTTCTAATATCAGTGTAGCTCAAACAGAGCTCACTGCTATCTCCATCGCCACAAAAGAAGACTATCAGAAGAAACATTACTGGTAATAATATAATAATATAATAATAATAATAAAACTATTTACATCCTTACGGACAGCAGACAGTCACTACTAGTTCTGAATAGACCACGCATTACATCAGGTCTAGTACTAGAATGTCACCAGGCCCAGATAGAAGCTTGTAACAGCAACGTGGTCACTTTAGCTTGGATCAAAGGGCGTGGAAAATCAAAAGGCAACCGTATAGCTGACTCGTTAGATAAGAAAGCAGCCTCCCAAAAACTTTTGAGGCCTGGCACTTTCATAGGCTTATCGGCATTAGCTGTGGCTGACCTTGACAAGTTTAAGGGTAGATGGGACGACGAAACTGGTTGCAAGCTAGCCAAGGAACAACGAAACAGCAAAAAAATACATGACTATGAACAGACAGAACCTGCGCACAGCCACAGGTATCCGGACTGGCCACTGTCATCTACGAAAACACCTCTACAGGATGGGGTTATCTGACACTCCTCTATGTAGAGGATGTGAACAGGAAGACGAGATTGTCAAACACATTCTTTGCAAATACCCGACACTCTCACAATTAATACATTTTCTTTTCGGCGAGCAGAGGCTAATACATGCCAACATAAAGGAACTACCTTCAGGCGACGTCATCACTTACTTTAAACAAGTAGGCTGGCTGACGAGCTAGAAGGAAGGCTCAACCTCAGAAGGATGCAAATGTGCCAAATGTGGCATATGTGCTGTTGGGTGACCCACCCTGCCATCTTTACAGATACAGATACAGATTATTTCCTACATCAAGATTAAGAGGACACACTGTATATAAATATTTTTTTTATTCTAAAAACGATGGATGTAAGACAAGGACGCGAGTAAATTTTTATGGATAGAACGAAATGCGAGTGTTTTATAGAAATATAAAGAAAGTTAAATAAAATTGAATTGGCACACAATCTCTAACATCAAGCCTGAAATGAAAAATAACACGTTACAGTTCGAGAGATGGATGACAGAGATAGTATCAAACAAGAAAATAGAGCACTTTCAGTTCACATTGATTTTCCAGTTACAAATTTCCCTATTTTTGTTTTGTGAATGCAGCAGTCTAAACCATAGATTGCGTTTTTGATAACGTTATCAAAGCAAGATCAAGACAAATTAATGTGGGAACATGAAAAAGCGTGACGTTCGCTCAACTGTTTTTGTGATAAAGTGAATCGATAAAGGAATTTATCCGCTCAAATTTCATTTCTAATTAGCGTGCTAGCTTTTACATCATAATTTATGGCTCATATGTTTGTGATAAGTTTTAAGAAGACATAAAACATTTATGTTCTCGTTTCTAACACCGATATACGCCGATATGTAATGAAACATTATATAAATTGCGTATTTTATTTTATGTTGCTGGAAAATTGAAATATGCTTTGAAATTTAGTTTATAGATCAAAGCTTTTAAAACCTACAGTAACAGTTACTTTATACGAATATTTATCATAGACTAGAGACTAGAAGGTAATACGGTATAAACAAAAAAAGTACTAAAATAAAAAAATATTGATTCCTTCAGAATATAACTATGATAAACAACTGAAATTAACAACTTAAGTAGGTAATAGTCGAGAAAATTTAACATAAAAATAGCCCAAAATGTGGAATTTGCTGCAGTAAGTCGGATTGAGATGGGGTTTTTTGCATTCGCCTCGTTAGCTCGTCTAGAAATTTTGTGCCATATTTTGATCTTGCATCGCTGCATCAAGAAGTGCATTCTTCTTTCCAAGTGTTGAAGAATTATACGAATTTCAGTACCCGGAGGTGTTTTGGGTTGCTTAACCTGAACATGATGGCCAAATGAGTCCGCGGTGTACCTGGAGGTCAGGACGATGCCAGGAACGTCAACACCTGGAGTTCCCTGTAAAATCATCATAAATCGATCGATTCTCATTACCCGGGGGTTTTCCGGGTCGCTCGTCCCAGTTCTGACATCGAAATCGTCATCCCCGGAGGACCTGGTGCGCGCTACCTGGCTAAAGACATTGAGTTTTACTGAAATTACTTACTAAATCGTCTCACCCTAAGATTTTTCGGGGGCTCGTCCCAGATATGACATCGACATCGTCCTCCGGAAGTCTTGGTGCACGCAACCTGGCTAAAATCGTCATCTCCTGGAGTTTTACTGAAATTTTGTCATCAAACTGTTTAACATTGCTTTAATAATGCTAGTCAATATATTATTAATAAAGCAAGTTCTCCATAATAGTGTTTCGATCGATTTGGTAAGTAATTTTAGTAAGTAAACTACAGGAGATGACGTTTTTAGTGAGGTCTCGGGCACCAGGACCTCCGGAGAACGATGTCGGTGTCAGATCTGGGACGAGAGACCCGAAAAACCCCATTGTGAGGTGTTTCGATCGATATGATAAGTAATTTCAGTAAAACTACATGTGTGTAGCCAGGTAGCATGCACCAGGTCCTCCGAGAACGATTTCGATATCAGGACTGGGAGTAGCTACCCGAAAAAGTCAGATAAGACTTTGGGCAAGTGCAAAAAGGTATTTGTGTCATACGCAGTTTCATTCACGCCGGTAATCAGGCCGGATGAGATCGGATAGCTCGTGGAACTGATAGGGGTTGGTGACACAATTACACACTTGTTAGTCGGTAGATCACCTGAAGACAAAGGAGACGTTAAAATTAAGCAAAAAACCCCCGGGTAAAGGGATTCGATCGATTTTTGATTAGTTTACAGGGAACGCCAGGTAATGACGTTCCCGGCGCCGTCCTGACCTACAGGTAAAGCAACCCAAAATACCCCCGGGTACTGAAATTCGTATGGTTCGGATGTTTTTTGTGCAAGATATGAATTTTTTCTTCAACACTTGGAAAGAAGAATGCACTTCTTGATGCAGAGGAGCAATTTCAAAAAAATACATGATTAAATTAAGATTAAGATCCAACCTTGGTTTTCTTACTTATCTGTTGTCAACGTTATTAGCTCTCCTGAAAGATGTTAGCGCTTTCGCATAAACATTAGTTTCTATGGTTTTTGATAATGGGATTCGATTTAATGTAGAATCTCCTTGTATAAAAAATGAATTAAAAACAGAAAAGAAAGCAGACCATGTTAAAATACATTTAACTAAAAGGATTTCTGCCTGAGAAAAGATTTCAAAGTGTTGCGACAGTCTCGAATTTCTTTAGAGACCCAGTTAAAGTGATATGCTCTTGACGTTTTGAGAACATGTTGAGAAGCCATCCTGAAATTCCTGAATAGACCAAAATGTGCAACCATCCAAGGAAGCGAGAATATGATAGTTTTTGAGAAAATGAAACTTGCAAGCGTCTAGGGAAATTAAATGGAGGATTTACAAGTTTGAGAGAAATATGCTTGTGGTTATTATGGTTTTAATCTAGTTGCAGAAAAGCTTAGTTCAAGAGGTTCAACATAATTTATTAGAATTAAAAAAAAACTAAGAAACCTCTATGCATAAAATGTACTTTAATAATTAAGTCCTACTGCTGCTGCTTAAGTTTCAAAAGAACAGCTGGACATACGGGGTGTTTCAATTGAGCAATTGTTAGAAAAGCTGACGATTTTTCCTCAGGATTCTGGGAACTGCAATTTACTAATATATCAGAAGATTAACAGATACCCTAAAACTGTGATTTGCTGTAGATAAACATATATAAACATGAAATATAGACATGAAGTAGACATGACACAGACGTGAAATAGACATGAAATGGACATGAAATAGACATTAAATAGACATGAAATAGACATGAAATAGACATGAAATAGACATGAAATAGACATGAAATAGATATGAAATAGACATGAAATAGACAGACATGAAATAGACATGAAATAGATATGAAATAGACATGAAATGGACAAACATGAAATAGTCATGATGACCTGGATTTCTAATCTGCAGGTATACTGTTGTAAATTGAAACATAATTATAAGTGAAAGAACGCCGAACGTTAAATTATATATAGGCATAGTTAAAGTATTAGGACATCTTAATTACAGATTGTGAGCATTGGCCAGATTCAGGAACATGATTAAAGTTATTAACTGATATATAATAAAACCAAACAATTTTAAATATATATCGAAGTGTTTTGTTTAATGAGTCTTGTTTGAAACGAAATGAAAACAGTAAATTATGAAAATTATAATTATTGTAATTATATTTTAGTCAATATTATTTGAAGGCAAACATTTCCATTTCCAATTTTAATACATTTAATTTATAGGGAACGACATTTAATGAATGTCAAGCAATTAAGAGTTATATGATATAATTAATTGGAATAAGAGCTTATAATTTATTCGTTTAAATTGTCTATAAATCAATATTAGGAATATGTTTGTAATTTTGTTATACAGAAAACTAGAAATGATAATAATTAGTCCATATTGCTTTCTTCGAAAATAAAAAATGCAAATAGGAAAATGGAAAAGTTATAGGAAGTATATAAAATTAATTCAAAAGTACGTGTATAAACAAATTTACCAGGATATACAACAGGAATTCGGCGAATTCTACAGGAAATTCCCCCTATATAAGCGACAGCAGGAATATTTGTTAAGTACGTGATAATTCCGGTCTTTTAATTCCTCTAGAAATAACAAGTTTTAGATTAGTTAATGCAAGCAAACTGTAGTTTGACATTTTAACAGGAAAATAATGAGGTGACGAAAATATGCTTTACTATTTACAGAATCGTTACATTGATTTAACTGGAATTTTCCATTTATTTTAATGAACTACCTTACTTTTACCGGAGCTGTAATTTCGATTTAACAGGAATTTTCTGATAGTTGTATTCGAAGCTTCAAACTTCAGTTTTTTCAAGAAATTCCAGTAATTAAGACTATACTAAAACAGGAATTTCTTTACTTATACTGCGGAACTGTAGTATCGATTTAACAGGAATTTTCCGTTGAATTAACACTTTCGTTCATACATTACAGTATTAGTTAGCTGTATTCGAAACTTGTAACCGGAGCTTTTACAGGAATTTCCTGTAGTCAAAAGTGGCATAATTTTTAAAGAAAATAAAACTTCTCAAAGTCAAGACCACAAATCAAATATAATATTTTACTTTAAAAAGTTTTATTTTGGATATGGATAATTATTTGTTTATTTATTTATTATTGAAACGTCGCGTCGCTATTAGACCAGGCTCAACCATTTTTGAAACAAAAAATTTTTTATCAATGTGTAAATTAAGAAAAATCAAAACGACTGAGTAAATTCCGGAAGGGGTGTGGGTAGCTAAATATACGTTTTGAGGGTTGCATATTGGTTTTTTACGATTTGTTGCTGAAATATGCATCATATCGTAAAAGTTAGAAATAATTAAAAAATAGACAACTTTTGTTTTGATCATTTTTCAACGTAACCTGAAAATTATCGAGAAAATTTCGGTAGAATAATCTGAATTTTTGTGAGAAATACCAAACATTCCTGTTGAATTTAATGGGTCCCTAATATTAGTCATACAAATATTGTTGTGTTATATTTACAAAATTAGTATATTTTACCAGATATTCCTGTAACATTCACAGTGTTTTATTCCGGTTGCATCTATGGTTCCGACCTACGTATGTTTTATAGTCGGGCCTTGTAAATGTAGCAAAATATTATTCTATATACACAGGAAATATTCATTATAAATTAAAAGTACCTTATTACTGCTAAACACATTCTTTGACTACTGCTCCGCGATCTGTTGTAGCACTCACGCATTACACACTATTTAGTCCCATATATTAGATATTTCTATATATTTCTTTTATGGGATGTAAATATTGATTTACCCTAAACTCAATTTTTCCGAACCATTGGCAGTGCAAATATACCGTTACAGAATGCAAAATTTATATCGTTATATTATTGCAGAGAATGGGTTTGCAACGTGTAGCTAAATTGATAGAACCTAATGGAATTTTTATGATATTATCGATGCAGTATACGTCGCTGGGTTGAAGGAAAAATTGGATATATAAATAAACATATCTTAAAGGAGCAAAGTTAAAAAAATAATTATAGGAGCCAAGTTATAACGATAGTATTCGGAGCAAGAATCATCATGTGTATATAATATTATCTAATATGCTAAGAAATCTCAGTGTTCGCGGCCGAGGCGAAATGCCGAGGCTACAGAACTCTAGGCGGTGTTATACAGGGTGTCCCATTAAGAATGGGACATAGAACAACCGCAGATTCTCCAATTCAAAATAAAACGATTAAGCGAAATATGCTTAGATAAAATGTTACTCGTTTCAGAAATACGGGGTGTTGAAGTTGAAAACTGCAAAATTTTTAATGGCCATACTTTTTTTAATACACCGTATAATTTTACTCAAATCGGCACACTTGTTGAATATCATAAAATGCACCTAACAGTAAAAAAATAGTTTAGTACGCTCTACCAGTGGCGTACGGCAGGAGTAAGTAATGTTTGTACTCCTTCTAAATGTTACGCCGCTGTCTAAATTTTAATTTTGACTATAATTTTAATTTTTTTGATATTTTCTAAGTCAATAATATACACTTGTTAGTTTGTTGTAAAGTCATTGTTTTTCGAGATATTCGCAGTTAAAGATAGATAGACATGTACTTTTTATTTGTATTATTATTAATATTCATTTTTACAATTAATGAGATTCGCGACCAAACAGCTTTATTCTATTTTTTTTTATTTTTTTGTTCTGATTTGTAATGTTAAGTTCCTAATAGGCACGTTGCGATTGTGAGAATATTTATTAATTTATAATTAAAAATTTTGACAGTAGGCTTTGATTTATAATGAAGTTCTGTCACTGTCAGTTAAACATTTTCGTAGTAACTATCTGTTGCCGATAAGTGGTTATTGTGATTAATAACTGTAATATTATTGTAAAATGCAACGTCATAAGGAATTTTCCAATTTAGAAATGAGGGACATGGTTTGTATTTATGCCCAGAATAATTTTAATGGTAGAGCTGCTACTAGGCGATATTCAGAATTGTATCCAAATAGACAACAACCAGGATACAAAATTTTCAAATGTCTGTATGACAGGTTGGGTGAAAAGGGTGCATTTCGACCAAAACTTGAAACAGGACATGTCTATCTATCTTTAACTTGCAAATATCTCGAAAAACAATGACTTTACAACAAACTAACAAGTGTACATTATTGACTTAGAAAATATCAAAAAAATTAAAATTATAGTCAAAATTAAAATTTAGACAGCAGCGTAACATCTAGAAGGGGTACAAGCATTACTTACTCCTGCCGTACGCCACTGGTAGAGCGTACTGAACTGTTTTTTTACTGTTAGGTGCATTTTATGATATTTAACAAGTTTGCCGATTTGAGTAAAATTATACGGTGTATTAAAAAAATTATGGCCATTAATAATTTTTCAGTTTTCAACTTCAACACCCCGTATTTCGGAAACGAGTAACATTTTAACTAAGCATATTTCGCTTAATCGTTTTATTTTGAATTGGAGAATCTGCGGTTGTTCTATGTCCCATTCTTAATGGGACACCCTGTATATACTATTTTTTTAAGCGTATTAATGAAGAAGGGAGGCCCAAAAAATTGTAGGATTCATCAAATAATCTCATTACCGAGCACGGCGCTGTACAGTGCGGTTTAAAGTATTTCCAATGTAAAAGTTTTGTCTAAAAATAAAAAAATAAAAATACTTTTAAAAGTGTAATATGTAACGTTTCACATTAAAAAGTATAAATCAGAAAAAAGCCATCCCCAACGTACAACTCTGGACAGAATGTTGATTTTTTTGTATACCTAAGAGAAAATCCATTTGCATTGGCCATAATGTAGAAAGGTCAAAGAATCTGATTTACAAAAAACCGTCCAGCTGCAAGAAAATATTTTTCACCGTAAAACGACGGCAGAGTAATTTTTGCACTGAATTATATATACCGCGACCCCCAATTGTGGAACACGTTCAACTTTATTGACGAAAATACATTTCAGTCGACGATTTCGTCTTTATCGCCGAAACAATACAACATTTTAAGAACATTACGCGAGCTCCCTTGCGTTCAGAACTGGTTATTTTTTGTAAATGTATGAGCCTGGATAGATATCCATGAACCCTGGTGTTTACTGAAATATAGAGGGAAGGTGTCATGCGGTGACTTATGTGTATAAACATTTTAGAAAACTAATGATTTCATCTACTTTTCCTTCAAAAGTTCACATATTAGCATATCCGAGTTTTAGATAATCTAGTGACCTAGAGGGAACACAACACAATTCATTAGGGCAATGAAAGGGGATAAAGTTCAGAGAACATCCTGAGAACCAAAGGTGAATTGGGACAGACCAAACACCCTGTAGATCTTATCCCAATGTCTGAAGAAGTACCCCGTAGGCACGTCTGTTCTAGTTCAAAGAACTAGCGATGAGGTGGACTGTAGATATCTTTTGTTGATGATGAGTGTAATAATACTCAACACTTTGGTAAACTTTATATTAAAATTTTAAAAAACGACAAATTTAACCAATTCCAAGTACAGGCACAAATACACTGGTTTACTTTTAGTTATCTCACATTTGCTCAGGTTTTTATTACTTGTGAGAAATATCAAAAACTACTTTGAGTTGCTTATAAAAGTTGCTAATAAAGAAAACTATTCTCCCTATAAAAAAGTACGGTTAATTGGTTTGAAGAAGTTATGAACTTAATTTGTTTTACATCAACTTGTTGGCGATGGAGTTTACAACTTGATAAAAATTTTGTTTTACATCGACTTGTTGTTGATGGAGCTACGAGAAGAAGACTGCATTTATTTGGTCACGTAGGCAAACTGTGACGTAATCAATCATCCGAGAGATCTTGACCAATACTATTGTTTTCTATAATTTCTATGTTCTTAATTGTACTTCGTCACTTCTCTGGCTTTTTGCTCGTTTCCGGATATTGGACTTTATTGTTTCCGTGAATAAGATGCGAAATGTTTTGCTTTTAAAACTTGAGTATCTAATTCTGTTCTTGATTCAAGGCCAACTGCGATGTTTGGCACACTGGCGTAGAAGGGGATTTTTAGAATTGACTTGTTTTATTTACTATTTCTTTCAGGCATCGGCGTAGAGTGTTGATATTTCAATAAAGGGAAAGAAGGTAGGAATTGGTGTTCATTTTAAATTTCTGGAGGTTGTATGCCTCGGGAACACCTCCTTAGGCAAAGTGTTTCAAAGCCTCGCTGTTCGTTGGATGAACGAGTCTTTGGAAAGAGATATTCTGCAGGTCTCCAAAGTGGCCACAAAGGGGTAAATACTGAGCTTGACGGGTTAATCTTAAGAGACTGCTAGACGAGGAACGATTTTTGATATTTTAGAAGAGCATCGCCCATGAAAATAGCGAGACATCACCTACGACACCAATCCAATGCCCTTTCTTCCTCTTTCATTTATGGTTTCACGGGCTGATATAGGAGCGCTGGAAGAGAAGGCGGTATGGAGGGTACTATTATCCGCGAAACTGTGTATTGGACAAGAAGTTACTTCGGACAAATCGTTGATGTGAAGTAGAAATAGTGTTGGTGGTAGAATTGGTCCCTGCGGAACACCAGCATTTAGTGGTAGAGTTAGATGAAACTCCATCGGCCACTACATGGAGAGACCTGTTTGACAGAAAACTAGCTAGCAGAGAACACAGCTGAGGGGGCAAGCCATAAGATGGAAACTTATGGTACTCGTTATTACTTATCTATTTTTAAAAACATGGGTGTAAAGACCCACGTAATACAAGAAGCCGTTAAAAGCCTGGTAGAAGATGTATGTGATAATAACAAAGCTAAAAAGCATTTAAATGTCCACCAAAGCTTTTAGTACCCATTACGTTGCCAAAATGAAGCGTGTGATTTGGCCTAAAAGAGGACCTAGTCGGTACTCCATTAAGAAGTAACCGTTAAGCTACTATTTAGCTGTGAATGCTTTCATTGCTTAGGGTGCACATCCGTGAACTTGATTTTTGTACTTTCTCGAAATAAAATAAATAAGGATTAAAATTAACTTGTTGGATGTTGGAAGTTGTTAGTCTTTCCATAAACTTTTGGAATTCCAAATTCATAAGTACTTCAATAATAAAAGTAATAAAAACATTTATTTCTCATTTACAAGCAATCTGAAGAAAAGTTTATCAATTTACAACAATATGGAAGTCGTTAGAAAGCGCATTAAACAATTCCTTCGAGCATTAAATCTATTCTGGAGTAATTCCACGTAAAAGTCGTTTCAGGAATTTATGTAACTCCAGGACAATAAGTGGAATTTTAGCACTTTGTTTTTCGGCTTTGCGATAAATAAGTAATAGGGAGAAATATTTATGTCTTTCCTTCTCTGGATATTATGAAAGTAGCGCGATTTCTCACTTTCTGAAGAAAGCGGATAAATTAAACTCGCTGGATATCGGAAGTAGGATGGAACTACAAGAGGATGGAAAACAAAGTAATTAAGTTATACCCTTATTTATTGCACTATACGAAATGAGAAAACATGAAATATTGCAGTTTAGTCAAAAACTTAAAGGTTAAATTATTTTCGAGTATACAAATACGATAATTATTAAGTAGACTATAAATTTCATGCGAGGTTTATCAAATTAAAAATCTTTTAAATGTACAGGGTGTTTCATACGTAACCTATGTATAAAGAGTCTCTTGGCGTATATAACAGAGTTATGGGGTTTTATCAATTATGCATAATAAATAACTTTTGAATCACTCATATTTTTCCATTTTTTGGCATACACCTTACACTTCTCACAAAATTATTGAGAGATATGTAAATTGATTAAACCAGTAAGGAATTTTAATTTATTAGCTTCGACATCCTAAGACCGGTTTCTGCCTTTCGGCTTCATCAGTTAGGCTTTTCGAATCTAATAAATAAAATTCCAAACTCGTACAAGTCAATAGCTATATCTGCTATAAGATAACATTTTTAGATGTACTACCATCTATGGTAAGAAGAGAGTATTGACATTAAATTTTGACTGAATCTAGTCAAGATGCCACTCTCTTCTTTTTTATCCCTTTCAGAGATTAATACATGGTATTAATAGATGGTAGCACATCTAAAAATGTTATCTTATAATAGATATAGCTATTGACTTGTACGAGTTTGGGATTTTATTTATTGGATTCGAAAAGCCTAACTGATGAAGCCGAAAGGCAGAAACCGGTCTTAGGATGTCGAATCTGATAAATTAAAATCCCTTATTGGTTTAATCACTTTGTATTAATCTCTGAAAGGGATAAAAAAGAAGAGAGTGACATCTTGACTAGATTCAGTCAAAATTTAATGTCAATACTCTCTTCTTACCATAGATGGTAGAACATCTAAAAATGCAAATTGATGTTCGGCTTTAGGAAAAATTGAAACATTAAAAATATCAAAATAACACCCTGTATATCACAATATCACAATTGCTATGTTGAAAATTTTAGAGAAAAAAAAATTGTTTTTTTTATTTGTCTAACATTCGAAATGGATTTATTTTCGATATTTATTTGTCCCTTTTAACACCATTTTAAGTAATATTGCAGATCCGTACTTTAAACAAAATATTAAATTGATTACTCTATGATCGCCTCGTATAATTTTATTTTAGCACTTTATTAGTTTCATGTAAAAAATAATAGAAAATAAAGTACAAAATTACTGAAGAATGAAGACACTCGAGGGTTGATTTTCAAACTTCTTAAATGATAACTTTCCTAATATGTGGATAGAAAGCATGGACCGCATAACTGGCCTTCAATATCCCCAGATTTTAACTCAGTGGATTATTATGTATGGGGATACCTGAAATTCAATGTGCATTCTTAAGAAATCAATACATAGAGAAGAACAGCTTCAGGTAGCCTGAGAAAGGTTAGGAAACATTGCCCTTTTATCTATGAAACACCCCGTCGGAAGATAAAAGTAAAATTTGTTTAAGAGGTGTGGATGTGTTACCATGATCAGTTACTGTAAAGCAGTTACTGTATATCGACGAGTGTTGACGTTACGGCATTGTTCAATAAGGTTATTTTCAAACATTTTTATTTTCGGAAGTAAATTTTGAAGTTGGTGTTTAGAGATATAAGTATGGATGATTAGGTTCACAGAAACTAATTAGACAGGGTAAAAGTGTAATAGAAAACGAAGAAAAATGTCTGACATAGAACTTCTTGAGCATCTGAAATTATAGTAGTGACGACGATTTTATAAATAAATATTCATCAATTTCCAGTTCGAACAACGAATAATAAGAAGCAATATATGCAATAATGTTTGAGGTATAAGAAATAACCGACATACAGACATTGTTACCAAAAGAATCTAACTTTGGATGAATTTAAAGTTTTTCCGTACTGGTACAATTCCAATTTCGTGACTAGCGCAAAACTGACCCATTATTTAACCTACCACTGTTCAAAAGATACACGTCTAAAAAACGATTTCTCATTATTTCGCGATGTCTTCATTGTACCTCGCCAGAAGCAAATGTAAACGATTGTCTCCAGAAGGCCAGTGGTTGACGTATTTAATAATAAAATGTCCGGACTACACAGTCTTTAGATGGAAGTTTTGTAGCGAGGAAGATGAAAATTGAATAAGCAAGGGCTGACATTTTTTAGAAAAGACCCTGGAAATTCTTGTCGGAACAATAATACCAGGAACAAAGTTTTATCTATGATTAACCGTACTCTTAAAAACATACACGTATACAGAACAGCTTTAAAGTTATGGTAATAGTACTTGTAATATTTAACAATTTTCTGTAAAAAATTCTATCACTCCTTTTTGCAAAAATTTATTTTAAAACGCTATAAAAATTATTTATAATCCCCTTTTATCTTGATATTTCCGTAAAAAGATTACAAGGGCTATAATCAAGTAAACAAGGTTGTTAAAAACGTTATCTGGATAATGTTAATAGGCCCTTTGTACACCCACAAATCGTGCATACCCTCAGTGTACTGACGTTCAGGTAAGCTGGTAGTCAAATAACGATTAATTATTCACCTCTCCGTAACTCCTGGTCTGATTCATTAGCTTTAAGAGGATTGTTATCCTTAGCTTGTGAAGGGTACGCTGAAATTACATATTATCAGTGAATCCGGCGTTGTCTGCGGCATTTGTTAACGTCACTACAACCTTGAAATTCGATTAGTAGATATTCGCAATATGTTGCGTTATTCAGAACAATTAACAATCGCTACACTACGAAAATATATTCTTAAATTTAAATAGACATTACATATTATGGGGTAGTAAAACAAAAGTAGAAGAAATATGGAAAACATTGAAGAGTAAAAGGTATTTTTAATCCATTTCGAATTACAATGTCAGATACATTTATTTAGCTTTCTTAGGTAAACACCCAACACAAACTTTGATTAAAAGAATTGTTTCATTATGTTGAAATTCAGCAACAATTGAACTGGATAATTCTAATTAACATGAAAATTGATTTTAAAAATGTTCAAAGAATCGTCAGTTTCAGTATTATTAATGATGTTTATTCGAGTTGATGTTAGCAAATCTGTTGATTTGTTTTAAAAGTATGTCACTACGATGGTTACACCAAGTGCAATTAAAGAAATGAATGCTTTTAGTACAGTAAAATTAGAATTGTAAATGGAAAAAATTAGGGACAAGCTAAAATTTTGCAGGTTGTTTTTGGGCAAAGGGACGAACTCAAATCGAAGTTTTCGACCTTCAACCCCTTACAGAAGGGTGGTTTTTGGGGTAAGTTTGTTTTTTGCAAATAAGTCCCTCATATTTAATCTTACAAAAAAACTTTCAATAGCAATTTTGTAGAGAATTACATTTGCAACAATTTTCAATCCTTGACTTTTTTTCATAACTGCATTATTTTGTTTATAACAATTGTTTAAAAAATTGAAAAAGTGAGTTTTTCGTTTTTTTTTCAGTTTTTCACTGATTTTATTGAAAACAACTATATATTATATTTGTAGCTGTTTATATTCTCTACATTTTTTGTCTGAACTATTTTTTCATAGTCAACATACTGTTTGCTCCTCAGCGCGCTCAAGTTGCTCGCTCCGGTAAATTCAAAATTCATTCAAAATGATAGTCGATACACACTCTGCACATGGCAGAAGGTAGAAGGCTACTGAAAAGTTTTTCTGCCTTATATCAATGACCAAATTGTTTTTTTCAGGCGAATTTTTTTTCGGAATGCAGAATAATGCGATTTTTTTAATCAAATCGGTGAAAAACTGAAAAATAAACGAAAAAACCACTTTTGCAATTTTCTAAACAATTATTATAAACAAAATAATGCAGTTATGAAAAAAGTCCAGAATTAAAAGCTGTTGTAAATGTAATTCTCTACAAAATTGCTCTTGAAAATTTTTTTGTAAGATTAAAAATGAGGGTGTTCTTTACAAAAAACAAACTCACCCCAAAAAACCACCCTTCTCCAAGGGGTTGAAGGTCAAAAACTTGGATTTGAGTTCGTCCCTTTGTCGAAAAACTACCTGCAAAATTTCAGCTTGCCCCTATTTTTTTCCATTTAGTCAATGGTAAATTGTCTCTATTTACTGTAGTATTTGGATAAATGAAGGTTTGCCTCAAGAATAAGCTGTTCCGCAACTAATTGTGATGGGTCTCCAGCGTACATACATGTGAAAGAACAAGAACAAGCCACAACTCATGCTTCTGGCTATTTAATAGTTCTGATTGAAACAAGAAACTGTACGCTATGTCTTCAAGATTTGATAGCTTCTTTGGAATGCTACTGGAAGATTCATTTCTTGTCAAACTGTGAGAAGAAGTTAGCATGCAGGTAACTTGGGAGCAAAAAGAAGAAGAAATCGTTGGGTGATGGAGCACAGTCATTGGAGTTTTGAAGATTCTATTTTCAAATAAGTCAATATTTCTTTCGTGCTTGATGGTAGAATATGCTATGAAGATAAAGAGCACAGCGGGACAAAGAAAATTTAATAGCGCCAACCACGATGTTTGGTAGCAAATCAGTTTGTTTCTGGGGAGATTTATGGAAAAGGTGACATCAATCACTGTGTTGCACAAATGATGTGAAATAAGTTAAAATCACAGCTACCACGAATTACGACATTAAAAAATGTCACACACTGCACCAACGTCTGGACTTGGGCTATATGCCCCAACAGGTATTGAATTACAGGAGTCCAGACGCGGTTGGAACCCGAATCGTTTAGGGACTTAAACCAAGGTGGCGTTGGGCTTTCCTCTTTCTTGATACACTTGCTATAACGCAACCAGTTTTATCAAGAACCAGGCGAGTCGAATTCATTCTTCAAGCATCCTTTAGAGATTGGATTGTCGAGCTTGTCTGCTTCTTACTAATGAGGCACAATAATTCCGAAACCTGTCTAAGAATGACAGTTTTCTTTAGTAACAAAATCAAAGTTGTTGTTGTTGTTGTTAGTTTAAGTCGTGAAACGATTCGGGCTCCAACCGCGCCTGGACTTTTGTAATTCAATACCTGTTGGGGCACATAGGCCAAGGAGTAGTTGTTTGAAGTCCAGATGTTGGTGCAGTGTGTGACATTTTCTAATGTCGTAATTCTTGGGAGCTGTTATTTTAACTTATTTCACATCATTTTTGCAGTTTGATTACTCCCAGTAAAATATTTTGGTATTCGAAATATTTCATATTTATCAATCACTGTGTTACTAAAATTTATATTATCAGTTTGTAAAATAACTTTTGACTTACTAAATAATAGTTTAATTACTAGCACCATGAATAAGATTTAGTACGTTCTTTAATGTTTCCTTTTAACGTTTTTAAACAATTTTTTATTTCCCGTTATTTATTGCGACATCCAGCCATTAAAGCCATCCATACATTAATGGTGAAATACAAACCATTTTTTTTTGTTTGTTCGTCTCTTTTCCAGTCCAAACTCCTGTGTTGTCCTAAAAAACTCTCAGGATCCCAATGTGATGTTCTAAAGAACTGGCAGGATCGCCATGTGATATCCTGGTTTAGGGCGTTTCTTATTGAGAATAAAGGAATGAAACTCAGCCCTACCACTACCATTATATATTAGTACTTATTTACAGTGATTGACCATTATAACAACTAATAATAATGAGTTAATCTAATAACAATCTATGAATGACTTCGTATTGAACTTTATAAGAATATTATCGATTGAGGAAGGTTGACCTTAACCGGTTATATATACAAGTACTGTCTAAACAATAACGAAAGTTTTAAGCCATCAACCTTCCTATCTACACGTAACATAAACATATACAATAACATGACCTTGAACTATTACTAACAATATGTTTTTTTTAATTTTAATTGCAAATAAGTCAGTGAGTAATAAGTAAATAGTTTGTTTGTAAAATGACATGAGATGGGCACCGTCCTTTGACGGGGTCCAAGTTTTACTCCACAGGGAGATCCTCTGGCCAGGTTCTCTTGAGTTTTCTGTTCACTAGAAGAGCATTGTACAAGTTGGCGATTACTTCATTAGTATGGTTTATGCTGCGGTCCTTACTTTTGATTGCTGACTTCTTAATTATTTCATTTACGAATGGAATAATGAGATTGTTATGCAGTGTCAGGTTACTGATATACCTACCACGAAGCATTAGCTATCGACGGTTTACTGCATCCCCATAATTCAATTCTATAGGTCCAGATTGGCTTTAGTTATAACCTTGTATACCAACAATTTGTTTTCTAGAGATAATTGTGAGTTGCGTCCAATAAGCCAATACATTTCTCTGACTTTCAGGTTGAATTGTTGTTTTTTGGCATTAATATGAATTTTCCAAGTCCCAGATATTTAACTTCATTTTTTACTGGTATTGTCGTGTTATTGATGTTCAGTTTGGGACAGGTGATGACTCTTGTGGTAAACGTTATTTGGGCAGATTTACTTGTGTTTACTTTAATTATCCATTTATTCAGCCAGTTTTGGAGTTGGTTAAGGTGTTGTTGGAGGTAAGCTTGAATATGATTTGGGTTAGCGGACATTATAGCAGTTTCGTCTGCTAAAGTAGCGATTAAGGAATGGTTCGTGGTTGGTATATCTGCGTTAAATAGTAGGTATAGGAAAGGACCGAGGACACTTCCTTGTGGAACTCCAGATATTACAGGCTGGTAGTTTGATAAATTGTTTTTATATATATGTGAAAGATTATACTGGACGATGTGTCTCTACATGCCACCCCTCTCCATAGACGTTTCACTTGTTGCGTCATTTAATTTCTTTTTTGTAGTTAAAAATTACTACCAACTCATCTAGTACATATTTCCACTAGTTTTAACAAATGCATTTTACTTCTCTCAATTTTGTTATTTTGTATACAAAAATTTGATCAATATCGGTAGTCATTTGATGTTTTCGCTTGCGCCATTTCATAGTAGCAAAGTAATATCACGCGATTTCTTTAGATTTTCAATTTAATGTCACACTTTGCATCCATCCCTGTTGGCATGTGCATCCTGTATGTGTGACTTTTGTGTTTGTTATGAACGTTCATCATGACACAAAATGTTGTAATGTTAATGACTTGCCTTGTCTCGAAAATGTCTTCCAAGATGGCACGAGAATATTAACGACTTCAACATATATTATGGTCCTGGACAACCTTAGGTCTTGCAAGACTTTTTACGGTGCTTTATCTTCTAGACGCTAGTGTTTGATTTCATATCCTAGGTACTAAGGCTTTTCCTTCAATTAAATCTAATCAATTATCGATTTCGCGTTTCATTAATTATCATTTTCTAAATAATATTTTTTATTTTTCACAGGTTTTCTAAAATAAATATGCGTATATTATTAAATATGAATAAAATAATGCTTCATTTCGGAAGCTCATAGTGGTTTGTATTTTAATTTCTCTCTCTCTCTCTCTCTCTTCACTGGATTAAAACTTTTTTTCAACAACTAAGTGGTTTTAATCCAGTGAAGAGAGAGAGAGAGAGAGAGAGAGAGAGAGAGAGAGAGAGAGAGAGAGAGAGAGAGAGAGAGAGAGAGAGAGAGAGAGAGAGAGAGAGATAGAGAGAGAGAAATTAAAATAATACTGTACGTAATGGTTTCTTTAGTTATTTGATTAGGCTAATTTATTGTACTCATTTTTTAATATAACAAATTACAATATTTAATCTTATTTTTTTAGGTTTTCAAATGATCCAGAAAAAGAATGGACGGCATTTCGAAAGGGAGTTTTGTGGATGTCCACCAAATATAGTGCAGTTCGAGGTATTTTTAGAAAATCAATTCTAATAGAACTTAAAAATGTTACATGCGTTTGACATTTGTTATGATTTATATCCCCACGGTATGTTCGGAGAAGGAGGATGAATTATACCTATTTTCGTATTAATTAAAATGACCAGTTTTCTCGGATTAGGCAAGAGAGTTCTATGTTTGATCGATGTTTGTAATATTTTACTATCAATTCAAATTTCTCCATTGATGATACGTCTGGCGTTTCAAAAATTAGTGTTGATGCTTTATTGCATAATAATGTTTCTGGACGTCAGGATAATTCCTTACACAAACGAATTACACTGTTAGGCGCTTTATGAGATTACCTCTATCATTATGCTGATTATGACCGTATTGTTGTTATTAATGTTTATAACGGTGCTACTTACTAGATTGAATTAAATGGAATGACACTGAATTAAATTGTATTGTTAAAATGTCAGGAAATAAATAAATTGAAGAAATTATATTTACCTATACTGTCTTTAGTAAATAAAACGTCACTTGAAATATTTTAACTAATAGCCCAGTTCTCAGAGACTTTTACCTTTCATAAAATGTGATATCGCTGAAACTAGGCTCTGTAAAAGGTGTAGAAAACGATAAAAAAATCTTTGCTGCTCTAAGAAAAAAAATCCTTGTACATTTATCATCACTAAACTTTTACTTTTGATGTAAAAATAATAAAAATGATGAACATTGTCTCTGTTTAATAAAACTTATGTTTTAAAATGATCATTTTTTACAGCATTCATTCGACGCCATTTTTATTTTCAAAATAGTGTTTATATAAATCAAAAATTAATTTGTTTTTTTGAAATAAAGTTAAAAATACACTTTGTAATGTGTAATAATTCAGAAATTGATTTATATAAATAAATAAACACTATTTTGAAAATAAAAATGGCGTCGAATAAATGCTGTAAAAAAATTATAATTTTAAAATTATTAAACAGAGACAATCTTCATCGTTTTAATTATTTTTACATCAAAAGTAAGAGTATAATGATAATAAATGTACAATGATTTTTTTTGTTATACCTCTATTAATATATATCTTCAGTTTTATAAAAATCAGTGAGAATTTTAGAAATTATAACTTCCGGTCAAAACAAAAAAAAATGACAACTAATGGCTTCCTGAGATGCTTTCTTTTTTTTTCCTTGCGTACATTTTAGGCAAAGATACTTTAGTTTTTTTCCGAACGCTTCGCTCGAATATTTTTATTTAGCGTCCTGGCGCGCGTAGAGTTTTCGAATTCGATTTCTTATTTATAATAATTTTTTATAGTAGGTAATATGTTTTTTAAATAGCTGATAACCTAATTTTGTTTTTGAAATTCTGCAAATTAGAGCAGGAAAGATTTTTTATCGTTTTCTACACCCAAAAAAATACGTAAGAGCCTAATTTCATGAGAGCTTCTGATTTAAATGTGGCTCTGGCAACTGCGCTATAATGTGAATATGAAAACTTCACTTCTTGTGAAATTATCCGGTGATTTGTTTCTGTAGTAAATTATTAGTTTTTGTATCACCATCAATTTTTTGAACACGAATTTAAATGAAAAAACATTTTTTGAGAAAATTAGTTTTATTACCCATTACAAAGATTATGTATACAAACATTATTTCCTCTTATCCATATTTGATATTTTACAGCAATTTCCAAGGATAAAAACTAGTTATCCTTGAGAAACGTCATAATAGCTTTTTCTGTAAAATCAGATATCCTAACTCGGAAGTTTTCAGAATATGTCGTTTCCACATTCGTGTTAATGTCTTTATTCCAAATAGGAACGCTACCGCTTTGAACCAGATGTGTAATTTTCGGCTATTTTAGGAACATAATTGTAGAGTGTATGAATAAAATTCGGTAAATTAAGGACTTTTAACCCTTAAACCGTAAAACTCTTTCTACATAATTATACGTGTAACGTGACAGTGTCATTTTAATGTCTATTTTTATAAAAGGAAATATTTTTATACATATATCATCAGGTTAAATAAGTGAAATAAAAACTGTGATTGCTTTCTACTGCAATTAAGTATTTGTTGATTCTGCAATCTAGTAAACTTTAAATTTTATATCACAAATAGTTTGAAAGAAAAATAAATCAAATAAAAAAGAACATGCTTGCATAAAAAGAAGATTTGAATACTGTTATGAGCAACAAGACAATAACGTAACTGGACAAAGCACGAAGAAAGCGGAAAAAACAAAGCACGAAGAAAACAGAACGACAAAGCACTGAGAAAACAGAATGAGTCACTCAAATGCAGCAAAAGAAAAAATCACAATATGTTAATTAAATATTTGACTGTGCATGATAATGTGTCAAGATAGAGTAATAATTAGGTGCCATCAAGCATGCTTCATTTGTTTAAAAATATCGATTTTTTTTCCTTCAGTTTTGAATTGAGCGATCTCAGAAACATATGTTTGCACGCTGATTTCATCCATTTTGATTGTAGCTTGCTTTTTGGCAGCTAGTTTGACAGCTGTGAACTGTCAATATTATTATATTGGCGTTAGATTTGAATGCAGCGAGCTCGAAAACATAAGAGGGTACTTTTTTTAAGCAGCAAATACTAAACTTTTGAAAAGATTACCTTTTTAAGTAGTAAATAATGCTAAATCCGTGGAGCTTTGGAGCCGAAATACGCAAAATTGAGCTATGTGCCCATTGAGACTTTTGCTCAAGATGCCGAAACGAACAACGTATCCAAATTTCAGCCAATTTGACCAGGAGCCAATTCCCATAAGATTTGTGCGGGGTTCTTTCTGTTTTATTAGGTCAGCGGCGAACGGGGTAAACTGTGATCTGATTTATCATAACTTCAAAGTTAACTGTCTAGTGTGTATAGAAAGAGTTCGGAATGAGTTTGGAACGCATTACTACAAAATAATGAGTTATTTTATTTAAATTTTTAATTACAAAATTTAATTATTGTCTCTTCTGGATAAAAATGTAAGAATAATATTTCTCAGATCTTTTTAATTTTGTACTTTACTTATTTAGAAATCAAAGATAAAATGGGCATCTGCATATATCAATTCAAGTATTTTAGTTTAAGGGGGAGGCTCAAAGTTTCTCGAAAATAAATATGAGGGAATGATTTTTTCGACTTAGCGACAAATAAAAGCCAAAGAAATGTACGAACTTTTTAGGCTTGCATATGATGGGATATTACTATGCATATAAGCAAGTGGATTTATGAAAGTACAAAATACAGAACATCAACTGCCACGAATCAACTTTCTGGGAGAACGTTCCTGCCCCCAATGTTGATAATTTTTTGAGTTAATATGTTTGTTGGGTTCTTTAATAGTGTGTGGGGCCGTATTGGTACCCTCCTCGTGCAGAAAAGTTGTACTTTATTTCATAAAATGATGTCAAAGGCAACATTATTCTTAAAATGTGCCATTTTCATCTTAAATGCGTTTAAAAAATCCGAAGGAGAAACATTTCTGCAGGAAGAGGGTACCAAGCAAGCATGATAAATTCAAAAACTTATCAATGTTGGGGGCAGGAACGTTCTCCCAGCGGTTGAATCCAGGAAAAGTTTAAATATAATACCGTAATTACATGAAACATATAGTTGATCATGGAAGGCTTTATCTATTTTAATTAAAGTCTTGTCTTTAATATGAACCATCAAAGATATTAAGAAATTACTGCGACCGTCGGGTAAACATATTTTGTTTCTGTAACTTTTCACCCCTCCTTAATAATAGAGCATACACGAAAATTTAAGCATACAAATTTTCATAAATGTTACATATGACGATTGCGATATACAATTGTGTCACCTTATATAATTATTAAAATAAATGGAATAAAATTGTATACAAAATTTTGTTATTTTTAAAGGATTACTACAAAAGTTAGGTATTATTCGCTGTTTTCCGATGCGTGAATTATCTTATCAAAAATTTCCAAAATTTAACAAAAAGCCGCTTTCCAACTTAATCACTACGGGTTTCTTTATCTTAAAAGTCAAACACCTCTTTAAACTTTAATATTTACTCACTTAATCCTTTAATCCTTTTTAAACGAATCCTTAAAGTCACGTGCTACTACAAACTTAATATTTACTCGCCTTATCCTTTAATCCTCCATACAACGAGTTATGCCGGCAAAGAATTGTAGCAAGGAAGCCAGAGGTGGCACGAATAAATGTTTGTTAAATGCCACAACTGGGAATGAAGTTCAACTATGTGCATAGCATGTATGGTGGTTGTAAAACCGCGTTTCTTAGTTCATGTTTGCTTCATGTGAACTCCGGCACGAAATGGTTTATGAAATATTTTGTTATACTGGTGGGACTGCATCCAAAATTATGTTGCAGGCAAAATTCGGTAGGGTTAATAACCTACATGTATCTCTACACTTGATGTCAGCAAAGAGAGCCGGGTGAAAATAATAAATATTAAATATAATGGTTAATCGTAGATTGAATATTCCTTAAGAGTTTGCTGTGTTCACGTTAAAACTGGTATTGTGAAACTAAACTAAAGTGAAATTCTTATTTTATTTTGACAAACATGTCAGTTTTTTCGTTTCGGTATATAACATATGTTTTGCTTTAAAAGGGTCTAAGGGGATGCAACAGAGTTATCCTTGCACTTATTAAGATGTATGCTATGAGCTCTTGACTGTAGTAGATGGATAATAATTGTTAGGATACCCTGTATAGTTAGGATATTCCTTAGCCAATCTGCTATTAGGATGGCGGCAAAAGTTGACTGTATTTTTGGTTTGAACCAAGTGCTGTTTGTTGCTGGTTGTACAAAGAGTAGAAATGAAAGAAATCACTTTAACTGTAATCTTATATTCAACAAATAACGAAGTTTATAGTACATTACGTAACAAGTGTTGTGAAAAGCATTTTACGCACGAATGAGTGCGTAATTGCTTTACAACACGTATTATGTACTGTACTTTACCTACGGCCAAAAAGTCTGGACTTATGACAGGGTACTTAAGTAGATAGTCAAAGTTCGTTCTGTGACCCTAGTTCAAAAATTGCCGCGAGTTGGCGCCACCTGTCAGTGTTGAGACTTTAAACTTGGATAAATGGTTTGCGACTTGGCTAAGCGATCCAAGATTCTGGCCATAGTTCACGTGAACGAGTATAGGTAAACGTAAAATATATGAGGTACATGAAAAACAAAAGACAAAAAGGCACTAGTTAATATCTCTGCTATTATTAGTCCGATTTGAATGGGAAAAACGGCTCTATGAAAGAGACTTGACATTGATTAAAGGTAAAGAGAAAAATTATGCGCAATTACGGTGCCAATATGGCATTAACATATACCTAGGAAATATTCCACATACATAACTTTTCTTAGTAAAAATTCAGCTTTTTCTACGATAAAAATTTCTATTTTTCTAGTTATTCCAGTACTTCATTATTAACGTATTTCAAAAAATTTCTATTAATGACTTTCTAATTATAATCAGTATTTAATTATTATGGTATCATTATCAATATTTAATTATTAAGATATTTCAAAACTTTCGTTTTTGGTTTTTGTTTATTTAAGATACTACGAAAATTTCCTTTTGTTGGTATTGATATTTTTAAAATTTATTAAACAATACGTATGTGACGTTTATTCTTTATTTACTTAAAACAATATGTAGGTGTTCTTTGCCTGCTTTTGATCAGTTCAATTCAAGAAAAAGCTGAATTTTTACAAAGAAAAGTTATGTGTATGGAATATTTCCTAGGATATATGTTAATGCCATATTGGCATCGTAATTGCGCATGATTTTTCTCTTTATCTTTAATCAATGTCAAGTCTCTTGCATAGCGCCGTTTTTCCCATTCAAATCGGAGCAATAATAGCAGAGATATTAACTAGTGCCTTTTTGTCTTCTGTTTTTCGTTTACCTCATATATTTTACATTTACCTACCTATACTCGTTCACGTGAACTATGGCCAGCATCTTGGATCGCTTAGCCAAGTCGCAAACCATATATACCATATAACTTTTGAACTAGGGTCACAGAACGAACTTAGACTATCTACTAGTATGTATCTTATAATCATTAATTAGAACTTATTTGCCTTTAAAAAACAAATCTCCTTAGTTTTAAATATAAATAGATTAGACATACTTTTAATTTCTAAAAGATGCTAACAGAATACTTTCTACAATTACTTCAAAATATATATTAGCAGGTGACTGGAACGCCAAAAGCACTAATTCGGATTGAAACTTTACTTATTACTATGCAGCAAGTAACATAAAGTTTATATCTACAGGATAGTCAACATATAATCTTACAAATATCAACAAGATCCTAGACTTGGTGTACTTTGCAGTAATAAGAGAAATGTTAGACACTAGCAGTATAATAGGGTCAAACTCTGACCCATTCTGAGACCGCAGCTTAATAATAATATAGAAATTAACATTAGCAAAACTAGCTACTTATGAAACTAACTGGCAACTATTTAAAAAGATCATAAACAAGAATATAAGACTAGACTTTAGAAAACACGAAAACCATGAAATTAAAGAAGCTATACAATATCTCGCAAAAATAATTTTAAAATAGCAGACTAGAAAACAATACAGCATAACATCCCGGCTTCATGTTAGGAAAGTCTCAACACGAAAAATAAGAGCTCGGCGGATTTGGTCGCGAACAAGAAACTCAGGAGATAAAACAAAACTCAATTGAATAACCCAGTAATTAAGTAAAGCCCCAGTAAATAACAAATGCTTCTAATTATATATCAAGAGTCTCTCCCATGAATACTATTCCATTTGGACAGCTAGAAAGGAATTTAAAAATCCCAAACTCGCCATAAGGAACACAAACGGGAGTTGGCACGTCTAGGTTCAGAAACAGAACACCTTCCGAACATATTTTGACCACCTCAGAAAAATAACGAATAGGGAAATTCCATGGCAATTTCCCCAACCAGTGGCAGACTTTACTCCAGTCCAACTTAGAAAACAAATAACGATTTAAGTCCCAAGAAAGTTCCCTGATATGATCTAATAAATGGAGGTATTGTAAACAACAATCTATAATGACCATATTAGGCTTTTGCTACTATCCAATACGATGGAAATATGCACAAGTCATTAGGATCATACATCCCAGAAACCCTGCATGGTAAGTTAGTTCTTATTGTCTTATAAGACTTACCAATAATGACTAAAATTAGGACCAATTCTACAAAAAGCATCCAAAATCGTCTAAATACACTAGAAAATTGGTTTAACCTATGAAAACAGATGTGCAATGTTGTTATTAGCAAAGTGTTGCTAGTCGTGACCGAGACACGCAAAATATGCGTTAAATTATCAAAAGCTTAAAGGTCAAAAAATTTGATTTAAGGCCTCAAAACATGCGTTTTTTACCCTTACAAATTTTGTATATCCCACAGTTGTAATAGTTTTTACGTTTACGCTTTTAAAGATTACATGATAGATAAGAAGCGAAAATATACTCGGAAAACATAATATGCAGTGTTCGCAAAAAAATTGCTTTTCGTGAAAAATAACAGGAAGCCATGAAAAATGGATTTCTGTCAAAGAAGTATGAAAGCAAGGATCATGATTTAATAGTGTTTGAAGTTAAAATTACTATTTGCATTTTACTAGAATTTTCCATTAAAACTATGGATTCGGATTAATACTGTTGCGTTTGTTCATTTTCTGGAATAATGTGGAAATTAACAGAGTTTTTTTAATATACTCTATTTCACTGCTACGTGTTTTTGTTCTAAACTTGCGATGTGATTTATATTGAGAATAAATATCGCAATGACATGAAGGAGAGTTTCGAGGTATCATACTGTTGGATACAGTGGATCCATGTATTTTAACAAAATAGAACTACCTATACAAAAAGTTAATTTGTACATAATTTGTAAAATCTGTAATACAACTGCTAATTTCTTTGTCAAATTGTAGATATTAAAACCAACTACACTAATAACAATTATAACTATAACAATAACCAACAAACTATTAAATGATCTAATAAAAGATCTACCAAATATACTTCATAACACGCATTTAACAGAACAAATATATATTAATCCAAAATAAATTACAATATACCATTAAACAATCATACAGTAAGTGTTTGAAAAATACATAACCTCAAATTAATAAAATATCAACCTTTAAAGCAAAGAAATCGTACTTTCTGAAATCGGCATTGCCAAATCGCCGTTAGTAATTTGAATTTTTATTCTACGTAGGTACTTTTTAAAATATTGTGTTTTTTGTGTTTACTCTTAATTATTTTTTGTTGTAATTAACGTGTAAATAATTTGTTTCATAGTTTTTATTTTTCAATAAAATTAATTATTGTAAAAGAAAGGCTCAAATATTTATCATATATAATTGAAAAATATTCATTTATACATTTTTTTATTCAAAATAAAAGTAAAATTAACCCTGAATTTTTTTATTGAACCCTTTGTGTTTAATAATCGGCTAAATGGTATAAGTTGTTACCTCAGCCTACAGGACGGCATCAGAGGAAGCAGTCCAGGTAATCGCAGGGGCTGCACCACTGGACCTTCTCGCAGATGAGAGAAAGAGGTGTTACTTTGTTACTTAGACAACGACGGAATCGCACAGGAGAAGAGGGTTAGGGCGAAAGCCCTGACGAGGGCGAAGTGGCAGGAAAATGAAAGAGACCTAGCTGCCTAGACGAAGAAACTTATCCAAAACTTGCAACCGTGGTTGCGATGCCAGCATAAGAAAGTGGACTACTGCCTCACACAAGCTATGACGGGTCACGGATGCTTCAATACGTACACTTTCCGTATTGGAGAGTCCCAGACAGATGGGTGTATGTATTATGGCGAAAGGGATACCCCATCCCATACCATTTTTGCATGTACCATATGGGGCGCGGAAATACTACGGGTGGAGGTGGAGTTGGAAACAAGGCTAAGGGAGAAAAATCTGGTACAGACAATGAGAGAGCAAGTGGGCAGTAGTGCATGGATTTATAAGGATGATTATGTTAGTAAAAGAGGTGAACGAGAGAAGACTGCAACAGGGTTAAGATAAACGGCCATATCTGGATGACTGTTCTGAAAAGCGGAGGGGTTTTAGTCGGAGTTGCTCCCGACACTACCAGACGCATTGAACAGCGTTTTTGGTGCCAAGCGGTTTCCCATAAAAAAAATTGTTATTAGTTATGTACATTTTAATTATGAATATCTTAGGATGATGCTGGATAAAGTATATTACCATGTAGCACTATTTAAAGGGATAATTTTTTAAATAGGCGGTCCCATTTTATGGCCTCCTCTGCCACCAGATCTCAATCAGTTGGACTTTGTTCGTTGAAGATAAAATAAAACAATTTTACAGAGTCCAGCTGGATAAGTTTGGCAACCTATATCAAAATGTGTACTATATTATTAACTTGATATGAGTAAAATTTAAATATATTATCGAGCTAGATCGACTAAAGTAGCCGTATTTTTTAAGAAGATGTAATTTATTTGCTCTACTGGTCGTGATGACTTAGGACTTACATTAAATTAAGTATCATTTAATTTAATAACTCTTAAAAAAGATATATTCTAATTTTCTAATTTTTAAAACTATTTCTGTTTTGTAAATATACAAAATATCAACATACTTATTCTTGGTTACAACAGAATGATATACTCGACGTGTGTTAATCGATCTCTGTTTAAACTGACCACAGTATACCCTACATAATTCACTTATTCTGTCAAACAATAGCTAAGGCACAACAAAAACCGCAAACATCCCCTAGATAACAGTCATTTTTTTTTACCTTTGGGTGCATATTACACAAACAGGATGTGTTAGATAATAAAGAAAGCTTACCTGAATGTAAGGATAGTAAACGGCCTATAAGATTTGTGGCTGTACAAATCGGCCATGGGCGTTCCCCAAAAATCGTTCTTGAAAACGTGGCTAAGCGGGTTAACGGCTAGAACGTCCTTATTAAGTGTCACAGCAGGAATGTCGTCGTGCACGAAATCACCGCTCAGTCCGTTCAAATAGCATGCGACAGCAACAGTGCTAACTAAGCTATAAAGCGGCCACGAGCCGGGGGCTTTCTTTTCTTGCATCGCCTCTTGGTTCGCATGTGGGGTTTTTCTCTTCATTTCGACGCCGTCTATCGTTCCCAACAAATGAAAGTTTATTCCGCGGGGTTGTGTACAGACAAGCTCATTACAATTCGCGTGAACATCACCATTTTTTTAATAAAGCGAAACCGGATTTTTGCCCGTAACGTAAAGTTTCATTAGAACGATAGAGAAAGAGAGAGAATGCAATAAGGTTAGCTTACTAAGAGGAGATTTACGTACCGATAGGAGCCGGTTTGGAGTAGAAGGAATTTAAAAAGATTCATAGAAAGGAAAAAGGTATGTTAGGGTTAAAAGCACTTAAACTAACACCTTGTATTAACCGGATCGTCTTTTGTTTGTCACAGAGATTGCGGTCCACCAACGTAGGAGATTAATTAGTACCTGTAAGAAAAAAGAACATTTAAAAAATGTCAATATCAATTTTTTTGTAAATAATGTACTGGGTGAGTAATAACTATAGGGATATAGTGTTATGAATGGTGTGTTTTTATAATAAAAATGTTAAATTGGGAAATTGGAACCTTTGGTTTATCAACTAAGTTGAAAACTATCGTCGACCACTCAACCAAAACACAATTTTCACATACTCTACGCGCGTTTCGCCAACTATCTTGGCATCATCAGGAGTTGATGATGGACTAAACAACTAACTATTTCTAACAGCTATTTATACTAAATGACTAACCCCCCTCCTCCGACGGTGCGCGGATAAAAACAGTAACTTGGAAAAAAGTGGTATTTACGAAATTAGTTGTGGGGATTGCGATAGAAAGTATGTTGGGCAGACTAGACGCTCTGTACAGGTTAGATTTAAAGAGCACATGGCTCACTTAAAATATGGGCGTACGGAAAAATCTAGTATAGCCGAACATGCTTTTAATCAAAATCATAGAATAAGTATAGACAATGTAAAATTACTTAAAAATGTATCCAATAATAAATTGTTGGACGCATTTGAAAGTATAGAAACAGGCAAATGTAAAACTAGTTTAAACAGAGACAAAGGACCAATTCCTCTTAGTCCGCTTTTTAGATTAATCCATTGGGTACGGGCGTCACTCTTGGCTAATTAGGTCACCGGGGATGACAGTGCCGGGGGAGGGGGGTTAGTCATTTAGTATAAATAGCTGTTAGAAATAGTTAGTTGTTTAGTCTATCATCAACTCCTGATGATGCCAACATAGTTGGCGAAACGCGCGTAGAGTGTGTGAAAATTGTGTTTTGGTTGAGTGGTCGACGATAGTTTTCAACTTAATAAAAATGTGTTTATAAAATTTATTTTGTTAATTTAATTTTTTATTTCATATAGCTTTAAATTTAGTATTAGTTTTAATTTTAGTTTTATTTATTTTTAATTTAGTTTAGTTTTAGTTTTAATTAATTTAGTTTTTATGTAAATAAATAAACAACAATTATTTTTAAACCAGAAAAATAAGAAAAATGTCAATTTTTAACGTTAGATGGTTGCAGTTTTTTCTTTTTGTAAAATTTACCTGGGCGCCATCTCCCAATAAACAGGAGAACTTTCAATCTCAGGATGGGTTCAAAACACAGCTCAGTTAAGTGTCGAAATTCAATAAAAATGAACGAAATGATTAAAAATTATAACACATTTTTATTTGAACAAGCACATCATAACTTAAAAGAAAAAAAAACGATAAATTGTTCGGTATCTGAATTCGATCTGTGTGTGTGTCTAGCTTTTTTGTTTTTATGAATTTTAAAATTCCGACTTCAGATTTTGATAGAGCATCAAAAAGTAAGTTTAGGGTTTGATGTGCCCCTCCGTACCTCTTCGAGAACACCTTCAAAATGGGGTCCAAAATATGAAAATTTTGAAGTTTAAAATGACATTGAATTTAAAGTAGACACATAGTGAGGTAAAAGTGGCTGTGTTGATTAGAATAGAAACTGTCACTAGTAATCTCCCTAGATCTTGTATTACTATCTGAAATATTTCCGAAAGCATGAATTTTTTAAAAAAAAATCACGCTTGAGGAGATATTACCAGATAGTAATTCAAGATCGTGGGAGATTCGGTAAAAAAATTTCACACCAAGTAATATGAAAAATTATAACATGACATTTTCGTAAGATACCTTCATATGTACCAAAAGAATATGTTCCTAGGATTTTAAACATTTGTTGGTCTAAAATAATCTATCTATTAGCTATCAAATAATCTGTATTATTTTACAGTGAAAGGAAGGGTGTATTTTTATAATTTGACACTTGACAGAAATACTATCGCTTTGGTACCGGGTACCCAGGAGGAAAATACTATCGCCAAGTTTTGTGGTTACTACAATAACGAGCTGAAACGAAAGCTTCTTATTGGTTAAAAAATGTTGTGTGAAATTTTCAATCTAAAACTTTATTAATATTTTATTAATACATGGCAATGCTAGAAGAGCATTCTCGCTTTGTTAGTTTCTTAATAAGCCTTTAAGAATTAATTTTGTAATAGATATTTATTGTTTGGTACCTTAGTTTTTCACGTACGGTTAATTGCTGGTATCCCTAGGGATGGATGTTGTAAATACAGGAAACAGGAATCAAAGTTGTTCAGGAACTACTGGACTGGTTTAAACTCAGGAGACAGGAATCAAAAATGTTCAGGAACCAAGGGATTCAACTTTTTTAATTGAACTATTCAATTCTTGAAAATTCACTTTTTAAAGCAGGTAAAGTTAAAATTTTTTATATTTGTCACTTCCTGATTATGCGTAGTTCAATGGTTTTGGTTTCGGAAACGATGTACAGTGTACAAAGGTTCATTGTCAAAAAGCAGAGAAAAATCTGCGAAATAGGTTTTATCATTCGATGAAGTCAAAGCTACTTTAGATAAATTTTCGCATATTTTTCAAGAATTTACATCTTCCGTCTAAATTTAATATTACATTTTACAATACAATAAAAAAGAAAATTTTTGATTTTTTTTAATTCATTTAGATCATTACACAGGTCTACAAAAAAAACAAAGGTCGGGACTATTTTACCAACTCTCCCCCCCTTTTAGAGGATGCTGAACACGATGGCGGTGGTTAAAATTCTTTTGGAGGCGATCCAACACCCAAAATGGCCAAAAATCACCCCAAAAATGGTGAAATCGGTAAAATATTCCCTATCCCCCGTTTTCAAGGATGCTGAACACGATGGAGTTATTCAAAATTACTTTTGACTTTACCTCACCCCTCAAAAGGCCAAAAACCTCCCCCAAAATGTGGGAATCGCGTCTTCCACCGGCAAAATATATCTTTGATGCTAAACACGATGGCGGTCTTCAAATTTTATTTCGACTTAGTCCCATCTCCCAAACGGCCAAAAATCACCCTTTACAGGGTGAATTTTTTTTTGAGCAAACATGAAAACCCGCGAAAATTTTTCACCCTGTAGAGGGTGATTTTTGGCCGTTTGGAGGGTGGGGCTAAGTCGAAAATAATTTTGAATATCGCCATCGTATTCAGCATCCTCGAAAACGGGGAGGGGGAAGATATATTTTGCCGGTGGAAGATGCGGAATCAACGAATCTCTCATTTTGAGGGTGGCATTTGGCGGTTTGAGGGGTGGGGTCAAGTCGAAAATAATTTTGAATACCGCCATCGTATTCAGCATCCTCCAAAAGGAGGGGGAAGATATAGTTTGCCGTTGGAAGTCGCGGAATCCGCGATTCCCCCATTTTGGGGGTGGTCAACTCCAAAAGAATTTTCACCACCGCTATCGTGTTCAGCATCCTCGACAACGGGCGGAGAGTTGGTTTGGTTGCTGCTTAAAATATTTGTATATTTTTCCGAGTCACAGAATGTAGTATCTATAAATGACCTTGAAATCTCGTTTCCGTGACATTCAGGGAAAAATCTGATCCCGGATTCGGATTCAGGCCGCCAAAATACCTAGGAATAACGTGGTTTGGTCAAATAGTCCCGACCTTTTTTTTTGTAAACCTGTGTTTATTAATCATGTACTAAGACTTCGAAATTTTAATTTTTTTTACTGCAATAATAAAATGTTTAGAAAATGGGGTCTAATTTGGATGTAAGATGTAAATTTGAGGTAATATTTGAAAATTCATTTGCTAATATCTTTTCATAAATCAAAATTTTCGTTATTTTTACATTTCCAGATTTATCTCTGGATAAGATCGTTTAATAATATCTAATCATTTTTATTTCAAATTTGAGATAAATGTTTTTAAATTAGTATATAGAAAGTTCTCTTATTGGCCTTAAATGTTAAATTTTACAAATGACATTTTATAAGCTTACATTGCTTAAAAATGATTTTGTCCACGACTGTTCTATAAAACATTCATTATGTTCATATTCATATTCATAAGTATAATAATACCTATTATTCACTGGGTGACGTCAATGACAGCTCAGCATGTTTAAACTTAAAAATGTTATTTATATTAATTTCTAGGTAATAATATGTAAGTAGAACAGTTTTCATTATAACGGTTATGTTAGTTTAGTAAAGTTATAAAAATAAAAAATGCTAGAAAATGAGTTTTTTACACCTTGAAGTATTTAACAAGTAGTAAAGCTTTATATAGGCAACACAAATTACTTCCTCTTTGAATATTATGAAAAATCTTAGCATGCCATGAGATGTCAGATTACAGAATATATTTAAAAGTGTATTACTTTTTTGAAAAAGTTTTTAGTTAAACAATAAAAATGTCTCAAAATAATAACATTGAAGAAGAAGCAAAACTGGTGGCATTAAATTTGTTGCCTGAAAAATCTAAAAAAATTTATGTATCTGCATACGAATCATTTTTGCAGTGGAGAACTGCAAAAAAAAAACAGATTATTCTGGTTAAATTTATTTGACAGTCGTGGACAAAGTATAGCATTCTACTCGCATATAATGGCTATTATTCACTCAATAATAGCTACCATTCTATGCTCGTTAAATAATATACTATTAATTTATGAAACAAGCACTTTTGATTGAAAGTCTTGGTAACATGTTTCAGAGCATAGTGACTTAAAATTTTACCAAATTTTGAAATGTTTTAGTTTTTGATACTTTCTTCGATATAGTCAAAACTATTCTTGCAAACTGTAGCTTTAGATATTTTAAATTAATTTAATAACATTTATTTTTGTTTTAGAGATTAACTACTGGACACATTTTGCAAAACAAACGGCACTACATAATAATAAATACTAATGTCTATTACAAAAATGAGTATATTTTCAATTTTCAAGTATCCAAATTGCTTCAATGATTATGACTATTGCATGGTTATTTATTTTTCCCTACATACTCAAAGTAAGTCTTTATAGTTGAGAAGTGAAGAAAAATAAGTCTGCTCTTTAACCTTTCTAGATATAAGACAGGCATTCACCAAAATATGGCATAAAGAACTAATCCACAAATTAATCCAAAACAATTTATTTTCATCAAAATTCTTGAAAGTATTGTTCAACTCTAAACAAATTGCTCTATCTTTCATAAAGTTTCTGTATAATCCATTAAATATAAAATTTGAAAGAAACACCCCCAACAATGTTCCTCATCGCTTTCTTGTAAGATTAATGTGTTTTCTGCTTATTACAAGTAACAATCAACGCCGAACAGATCCTTCCCACTCCATCACTTATCCAACCTAACAGCGTCGATAAAAAAAACTCCTGTCGATATCATCAATCACCTACGCACCAAAAATGGTGTTATTTTGAAGTTGTTTCAAGCCCAGGAAACCTATATTCCCTTTTTATGCATCTCTTTAGATTATATCAACTCCGAAACGTTCCCTCCTTATCGGTCGGTAAATCAGCACTCGCTGCGGTAACAGAACGGCGCCCTCTATTCTATTTTGGTTTCAATGAAAGTTTACGGAAGGCCCATTTGCAATCCGTCTATCCCTAGTGTGAGAGCGAATGATCCATTTTGCACGGGAAAAGCGCGGAAAAACATCTCTACGTGAATTTTCAGGTTAACTTTGTTAAAGCGTCGGGTATAAATTAGGGGTACAATATTCGCAATTTCTATTTTTATAGTCATTAATTGTATTTTAAAATGTTATACTTCAATCAAAAATGCTGATTTTAAATTAATTGTTGAATTTCCAATTACAAATTAAACATAATTCATTTCATTCATATTTAATAAACACATTGGCAACCGCGTCACTAACAACGAACAAGTACTGGCAACAGCCTACTAGTCGCTCGCTAAATATATTTAAATAAGACAATAAAATAAAGTTAGAAATCTTTCACTCAATACGAGTAGGAGTGAGACGAAATCGTCAATTTTGAGACTGAATAACTTTAAGCATAGCGACTTTCCGGAATTTTTATTCAGTGTTTTGTCGGCTACGAAACCAAGCTGACCGCTCCGTTGTCCAAAACAACGTAAAAATATGTCGTTTCACAAATCATTTCATAGTATAAGTTTGATTGTTCAAATTGACTGATGCTCCCTTAAAACTATTTAACGTAAAAATATTTCGTTGCATAAAATGTTATAAAATTTCAAGTGCATTCTGAGTAGCTATTACTAGATAGGATGTGATATTTTTATTTGTTACGTCGTTAAAAGTTTAATATAAGGTGTTAAACGTAACATGTGTGTATTATTTGGAGGATTCTGGAAAAAACGAAATTTATACAGTCCACGTTAATATCATTTCAAACACTGTTTAAAAAGGCGGCATTTGAACGCAAAACTTGCATTGGTCGACCTCGTAAACAGCTTCAAAGTAATCTTCTTAATGAAGACAAAACATTAATTAAAAATTTAGAAATTGATTCTCTACTCGACCATTCCCTGGTAGGTTACAGTTAACACAGTGGCGATGGGATAAAGGCTTACACAGAACATGATGCGAATGGCCACATAAAAAATTAAATATAGATTTAAGACACTTTGAATTAAGTCTCAAGCAATAAAAGTTTAAAAAATAAAAGTATTAATTGAGTCATCAATGGGATTGTGGGTAAGAAAACGATAATAAAAATCAGGTGTGTCAAATATAGGTATTGTTGTGTCAAATCTAATATTTTAAATGCGTCCATAAACTTACTTATACTCTGCTATTTGCAAAACAAGTTGTCTCCTCAAGAAGTGAAAAAAAATCCCAGAAAAGGTCTTTCAAATCATCACAGACACTTTAAGCGCTTTATAAGGAAAATTAGAACAGAACTCTTCCATCTGCAGTATCAAGGCAAGAAAGTTATATTTATTTGGTTATCCTCACATACAGAGATTAAAGGTAACGAAAAAGTAGGAGCCTTGGAAGCACCTACCAATTCTTGATAAGTATCCCTGTTCCGATCATAAAACCTATATAAATATATATACTGAAGAAATTGCATTCTATCTGGGAACAATGTCCAAACAATAAGCTCAAACAAATAAATCATAGAATAGATACAAAACTGGTCTTGCCAAATAATAGAAAGGATCAAACAAAATATGAAACAAGACATCGAGTGACATCTCATATAAAAGTATTTAAGGTCTCTTTACATTTTCCAGCAATTCAAAGTATAAAGAACCATTAAAATTTTCACGCATAAAGACTACCCATAATTATATGACCTACGTCAATATTTTGTGGTTCTGGTTTCTCGGAATAATTAACGATTTGGATCAGACCACTACATTTAGATGATGACGTATACGAAAACGAATTATTCGTCGCTAAAACAGATGTCATAAATTAAATTGCACCTTTTACTTAGTCTTTCAAATCAATTTTTACAAAATTTAATCTGGATCAAACTTAGTCAATTAATTCATCATTTTTGACTTATAGGGATGCCATTTGTTTCGTTTTAAAATTTTGAGGGCAGTATAACACCAGAGGTATCAGCTAATTCTGATTCGAGTTGTTAAGAATTTCACTAACAACGTGAATCTAGACATTTTATTCCACCCTTAAACGACCTCACCGATACTGTGAGACTCTCTCTGGAAGGTACTAGGACATACTCACTAAAACATCTACCCCGCATACCGCCTCCCGAAAGCTGGGATATGCCTTGTAGGCGTTACATCAAACGCACATCATCATTCACTGCCAGACCATAATATCCGCAAGTACCTACGCTTCTTGACCACCTCACATGTTCCATGCATTTCGTCCCTGAGCCAGTCTTTCCTCCTCTTCTTTCTCTTTGATCATCTTACATATCGTCCCAAACACTACCTTAAAATTTCTCTCGCATCCTGTTAGCACAACCAGAAAGTTATCTGGAGTGATGAGCATACCAAAACTTCTATCCATTTCACTTCTATATCTTTCGAATATCTCGCATTGAAACACCGTGTATTCCACGTCATCGGTATATCCTTCGCAGTACAAACACTCGTCGTTATCAATTTTCCCAATCCTGTGCGTGAATGACTTGAAGATAATGATTACAGTGAGCTTGTCAAAAGACACCACAATATTTTAAGCGGAAGTACCTCTGTATCGGAGAAATAAACCGACAAGACAACATAGGTCAGTCCGTTGTCATATTCTCCGACAGCGAGACTAAAACCATGAAGGCCACCCAAGTAAACTCAAAACTTGTGTGGACCTGTCCCTGAATGAACTAGCTAACTGCAAGAAAATGATCCTGGCATGGGTTCTAAGACACAAGGGACACCAGGGAATGAAAAAGCCGACAAATTTACCAGACACGGCTCGTAATCCCCAGGACAGAGACAGACAAAAAGGTTTCTCAAGGCCTACTGAGCAAGGACGGAAGGTCCCTAAAAGCAATAATAGGTATGCATAAAGGACACTGTAAACTCACTAAATACATGAAAAACATAGGTCTGGCAGAAGAAACCACATGCAGGTTTTGTCAGACAGAAGAAGAAACTTCTATCCATATCCTATGAGAATGCGAAGTAATAGCAAGGACAAGGTTCTCACATAAGGGAATGGAATACCCAGAGGCTGGGAACTTCGTTGAAGCCTTTGTCAGGAATCCTAAACATACTTAAAAGGACAAAGCTCGTGCAAGTAATTTAACTATCAAGGGAACCACAGGGCAGGGCTACCCTTTTAACTTATCAATATATCTATCTAAGTGTTGAAATAAGGTTTAATTTTCCATACATGTTTCCTATTTGATACACTAACGTGCATTTGTAAGAACATTTTATGTTTTCCACTTGTTTTTTACGTCACTGACCTCTACTTCTCTCTACTTTTTTTATAGCTCAACGATTACTAAGTCCATATATTTAATAAATCTGCAAAAGCTCTTTTCCGCCTGTGTAAATGGATTTATTTACATTTTTATAAACAATTTATTTTCAAAAATAATAAAATTGTGTATCCACTTATGTCAATATTTCAATAATATCATTTGCGTATTTTATTATGATAGATATCATCAAATTTGATTATTCAAAATTCATTTGTGTACTTTTGTCTATATTATATTTATCTATAACTTTATTATTAAATTATTTTATTCGACAATATTGATTTTATTATCAGTTCTGTTATCCCGTTCATTTTTGTTATATTATTTACTTATATTATTGCCTGAAAACTGAATAATATTTTATCGGTTTTATATATTTCCTTTTATTGTATCGAAATAAATTTAATTATAGGAAGTGACAATAATATCAGATTACCATTTACTTTTTAATTTTAGTATCCCTATATACCTACCATTAAATAAATTGTTAGATTACTTCAATTGTATATCAAAATTGTCTTCCTATATAGCGTAAACAGACCAATTATTGGCACTTTAAGATTGGCGTACGGATTAAAAGAAGATTAACGTATTATTATTTTCCCCAAATTTTTGTAATTTAAATCTACGTTTAGCAACACCAAAAGACTGGAACGAAAATTCAAGTAGGTGTATATGCGGGAACGACTTGCCTGAATGGATATTTTTGGAAAATCAAAGGTAAAGAAAAAAACCTGCATAATAAACACATGGCGACATGTCCTCCAAATTCTGAAGTAAATACTCTGGAAAAAAGGGAATACTAAATTGGAAAGAAGATCGGTCAAGGTTCATACAGATGTCTGGTCTTTGGGTATAATTCTATTTATAATGTTGATGATGATGTTTTATAATTCCTCTCATGCGAAACAAGTGCAGTAGCACTTATCCCTTATCATTTATTGTATTTATTGAATAAATAAATAAATAAATAAATTAATTATTTAATTCAGAATCAGAGCCAATGTGCTCTCAGTTGGATATAATAACCTTCACAGAGTGTGAAACAAATTAAAAAAACGAAAATCGTTGCTTAATTACTGTAATATTAACGAATTAAGTGGAATAGGTCTAATTCCCAATCATTGGCACCTTCGACCCTATTATTGGCATACCAAAATTGAATTGTTTAAAATATTGCACACCCTTTAGAAACTTTTTCGAAGAATGTCATATTCTAGAAATACAGGATTTACAAAGAAATAATTCTCGGTACATATTTTTTCTTTCCAAACTCAAACACGTAACGTGGTATGTTCTACTACATTTCTGGCATTGAATTTCTGCTAATTTATTTATTAGCATTAGCATTACAATGGAGGTCATATATATGTTATTTGTGCATATGAAACAAATAACCGGAATATTATTTCTGGGAACAGAATTTTTGATGATTAACCCTGTATCTGAATCATCAGTTGACTGATTCTAAATTTAGACCAGTCAATTTTCAAAAATTGACTGGGAGTAGGAAGTAGTGCTAGTTGATTTTAGACTATCTGTGTTTGTGGGCAGATAGTCCAGGGTGGATGAGCTGAAAGAAGAAAACTGATTATGAGGTTGGATAATTTCTTCAGAATATTGTCTTACACATTTATTTTTTGCTTTCATTTTCGGCATCTAAAATGGAGATGTACCTACAGAAATAGTTCATGTATGTTTTTGTTCTTTGTACATAAATGCTATAGACCAATATTAGGACGGGTGACAACCATTGGTCAGTTTACCCTACCAATACCTATTTCTATTTCAACAAAAGATTGCCTTTAAAAGCGAGTCATATGCATTATTTAACTTTATTTGTTTCTTAATTTAAATGTTTAAAAGTACAAATAGATTTAAAATGGACACACAAAAGAAATATACAAAAAAGGAGTCTTTAGAAACACTGACTTGAAGAGAGAAAAAATATAAATAAAAATTAAATTATTATTAAATAAATTCGTTACATTGTTTAGAGTTAAAATAATAAATAAACACAGTTTTATCTGATAGGATAGTATCCACAAGTTCCATATTCACCGAACAAATTGTTCAGTTTCTGAATTCGATCTGTGTGTATGTGTGTGTGTGTGTGTGTGTGTGTGTGTGTGTGTGTGTGTGTGTGTGTGTTGATAGAGCATCAAAAAGTAAGCTTAGGGTGTGATGTGCCCATCCGTACCACTTCGGGAACTCCTTCAAAATGGGGTCCAAAATATGAAAATTGTGAAGATTAAAATGACATTGAATTTAAAGTAGACGCATAGTGAATGACTATTTTGGTAAAAGTGAGTAGGCTGTGGCTGTGTTGATTAGAATGAGAACTGAGAACTCTCAATCTAAAATTTTATTAATAATGTAATTAAAATGTGTTAGGTTTATGGCAATGCTAGATAGTGGAGTGAAATTAGAATTTTATATGGATTTAAGAGCTAAGTCACATTTTTTAATTTTTTCGATTTTATACATAAAGACAAGCTTGTAAAAAATTTTTCAATAAATTTGGGATGGAGCTTCGCGAGATGTGTGCCAAAAACGGCATTTTTGGAATTTCTCGTGTGGATTGATTCACTATTTTTTCGAAAAATAAAAAGGAAATTAAAACGACCGTGATGAATTAACAGGAGATATTTCAAAAATAGTGAAGCAATCCAAAAATTGACTTACATACATTTTCAGAATATTTTCGTCTAATTTCACTCCACTAAGAAGAGTATTCTCAACTAGTTTTCTTTATTTTCATTGTTGATCAAAAGATTACCCCATTAATCCATGTTTGCATTTCAGATTCGAGTAGTTTATTATTTGCATATTTGAGTATAGTTTATACTATCGAGTTCCTATTTCACGACAAGCTTCTCTATGGATTTAACTAATGGGAAATACGCTTAAGAACAACTGCTAGGTGATTTAAACCTTGAAGGATTTAAATTGTGCTGGAATAAAGCAGTTATTACAATACATCTTTAAAAATAAATATCAAATTAAAAAAAAGCTCTTCACTACTACATTACTACGATTCTTGTATATGTATAGAACAAGCTTAACATTTGCGTTAAATAAAACTGCAACTCAGAATACGAAATTACAATTCAAGTGAACTGCAATCATCGACACATTCTCAATTCATTAGTATGAGAGAAATACATTCACATAAATCGTAACGTCTCAGAATGCGCTTCCTTCCTGAGTTCTAAATATTTCATTGAAGTGCCATAAATGAAGTAAAAAAATAGATTACATTTATACGTTTGAAGACGACATCCAAGTCAGCTTCATTTGCCGCTTGCCAGAGGCGTCATGATCCGGTCCGACTTCCGATGGGGTTTATCCGACTACAGGGTTGGAATAAATTTGGAATTTTCCCAAAATTATGGTGGTGGGAGTTGATATAGTTAGTTCTCGCTCTAATTTGGATCGAAATATGTTTTTGGGGGCAGAAATTGGTAAAATAGGTTAATAGTATTTGTTGAAAAACTTTTGTAATAGTATCAGTTAAAAAATGAGAACAGTCTTGTCGTAAATCAGTGAATATTACGATTATGCAGCCATTTGCAAGGTCAGCCGGTGGAGGTTGTTACTGCGCCGCCCCTTTAAATGCTGTCTGAATTCGATGTAGAATTTGTGAACTGTATAGATTTAGTTTGTTGTAAAAACACCCAGTAAAACTCACACAGTACGTTTTAACACTTTAAACGGGAAATACACAAAACGTAACAAATAGAAATATTACATTGGTTACACAAATTGGTTATACAAAATTGGTTACACAAATAACTCTGAAATGATTTGTGCAGCCACCCAGAAAATCACTTATAATTTTATCTTTTATAAAAACGACATTTTTATGAAGGACAATAATTCATCGGAGTACTCATGATTTGAACGATACGTTGGCAACTGAAAGAATATCTTTCAATTTGCAGCTCCCGGCGTGTCGCTTTCCCCTACCCCAAACATGTCTACGTGATGTTTTTCATCGAGTCTAGAAAAGGAATGCGGAAGTGTTTTTTAAGTTGAGCGAGCCGTTCGTTTTGCATCTCACCCGTTGGATGAACTATTTTTAGCGATATATTTGGCTAATTTGCAACCGTATGGACTATGGGCTACGTGGAGATTTTGAATGTTGTAATGGCTTCGGCAGGAAGCGGACCACGTAACTGGTACCGAATGGTACGGGCGCTGAGACGAAGAGATCTTGTGTCCCTCTTGCTCGCTTGGAGACGAAGTTTTGACTTTTATAATATGATATATTTAATATTGCGGCGTTGCCTTTTCTTTGTCTGTTTTGGCTGCGTTGCCTGTTTGATTATTTGATTACTAACATGAAATGAAATTGAATTGTTTAATTTTTTGTGATTGAAAATTAAACAAGTCTATTAAGAAATTTACTTTTTTTGACAACCAGAGTCCAAAACAAGCTTTTGTGCATCGTTTGAAGTTCGTAAGCTTGACTATTTCCCTCGTCTTAATTTCCACCAATCACAAACGCGCAATTTTGCATTACAAATGGTTTCTAGATGAAAAACTGTATGACAGCTCCTGTCGGGCATCTAATTTTTCCCGTGAAAAAAATCGAAAAAACACAATGCAAATATTTTTTTAACAAAATGCCTTCGTGCAGGTGCAAAAATCCTCGTCTTCGACTCGGATTTTTGTTGCCACCATCACTCATGCTTCTTGTTAAAATATTACTTAGCAACGTATTTTTTTTATCTTTTTTTGGAAAAATTAGATGCCCTTATGATATTACTTACGATAACTTCCCACAATAATTAAAATATGACATAAACGTAGGTGGGGCTAAGAGTAATGATGCTCACCGTAAACACAAGTGATCTGAAGTCAGTGCACTATTATATCTTTTGTTAGAACTTCTTACATAATGATTACGCTATTTATACTATCTACAATTTTCTTACATATCTCCGAAATGGAAACAAAAATTAAAGTCTGCACAAATGGGCAATATCTTGTCTTGTATGCAGATACTGTTAGAATGGAGTAATGAAATATACTTATTCGCTGGTTCCAATTCTTTCGGTGGCGTTAACTTGAATTCTTAAGTGTTTAACTGGCAACTCTCCAAATGGATTTAAGTTATTTTACCCTGTTTCATCGAGACTATGTTGACTCTGATTGCTGTTCGCTGTTGAAACTGTTATGTTCACATATGTAACAAAATAAGTTCAATTAGACTTTATCTTGCATTAATTTATTTGATCTAGTTCAACGAGACTTGGTGTTTTAGAATACTAAGGTCTAGTCTAAACGATCTTGAAGTAAAAGTAATAGTAGTTTACGTAACAAGTCCCGAAAGTGGTATTTTACTGGATGAGTGGGCGAATTGCAGCCGCAGGCGAGTCCTGCAAGCCTGCGAGTCCAGTAAAAGCACTTTTGGGACGTATTACGTACAATATTTTTTTTAAAACGTGTAGTGTTGTACTATAAACATCATATTATTCAGTTTACATTTTTATAACAAGAACTCTTTATTAACTAATTTTAACAATTGCTTGGGTCGCCGCCTTAACAATTTCATCTGGTATAATTTCATCTTCCATTAATTCACAATCAAATGCATCATTTTGAATATCCATTTTATAGTAAATGTCACGTTTTCAACTAAACGTCAAAATATGTCAAGTTATTTTATAGTTTTAAATAATACAAAACTCGGTTACTATAGAAACCAATTGACCGCTATCTTAGACTAACTATATTATTATGTTTTTCATTAAAGATAGGCCGGAAAGTAAATAAAAATGAGTCCGGTAAAAGATTTTACCGGACTATCACAATAATTTTCTGGCTCGGTCCGACAAAATGAGATTTTCTGACCTAAAAATAAACCGGAAAGTACTAATTTCTGGCCGGTTTTAAAAAAAATACATTTTTTCTACTAACTTCCTCTTTTTCTTTTCTACATACTTTTTTTTTAAACTCTCACCTTAGAAATCTTTTTAATAACTTAATATTCTATTGATTATTTTACAATACTTTAATTTATTAATTGATAATTAACCCTAAGATAATTAAGATAAAAGGATTCTTACCAGCCGCTTTCTGGCCATGATGGAAATCGCTTTTCTATTTATGAAAAATTTTAACATGTTTCCTTGATATTATACTGCCTGCCTTTGTAACATAAGGTAGTGTAATGAGCAGAATAATTTTGAGAGAATTAACCAGATTAAAACTTTAAATTTTATTTGAGACGATTTTTCATTACCAACGCAAATCTTTCAAAACAGAATTTAGTCAGAAATTCTTTTCAACGAATACTAATACTCAGTTGCAACATATTTTATTTTTTTATTCTACCGGAAAACAAATATTAAATTTCATAAAACAAGCGGTCATGAAGGTACATTGTTCCCAGAAATAATTTGCTGAGGAAATACTTTTTGTCACATTGAGAAATAGGCATTTCGGCCATGATTAAAATTGAAAATATCGTTCTGATTGGACAACAATATTAAAAACAATTCGAATGTGGGACATTCAGGGCGGGACCAGAATTTTTTATAGAAACTAAATTTTCGCGAAAAAAACACTCAGTGAGAAACTCACCTGTGGCTTTAAGAAGCTAGCAGAAGTTCTCAAACCGCGTTTTAAAATTTGTAGAGAAAGTGGTCACTCAAAAGAGTGACATCTTAAAGCTGGGCGCGTTTTTCGGGCAATCATTTATTTTTCGTCTTTTTTAGTCTTTTCCTTATTTCGGGTCAAAGTATTTTTTTTTCGTTTTGTGTGACAAAAAGTGTTAGCGGCCTTACCAAAGTGAATTTCAAGGGTTGCCAACCCGTCAGCTCGTTGCACTATTGGAATTAGCCGAATAAGGGCGTAAGGTTTCTTATAATCTAATAGGGGTAAATGGCGTAAAATTTCTATATTGGTTAACTTTATTTAATATGAATTTACATTTTAATTTCTATAACGCATATTAGATTTGAATAGAGGTGAACCACTCGACCTGGAATTTTGTCTTAAATTTTAATTTAACTAAACTGTGGGGTGTTATGTTACACTCATAAGAGGCGACAATGGAAGTGTGATTATAGTTATTCCGATTCTTCAGATCCACTTAAACAAACTGTATTTCCCAATGACGAAACATGAAATTGAAATTGACACCCAATAAATAAATATGAAGTATACTGTAACAATGATTCAAAATAGAAAAGAGTAATACACGGAAGCCAAGAATAATATTAATTGAAATAAAGTGACGCTACGAATCACCTACCACCTACTGTTCACTAAATCAAAAATTAAGTGCCAACAAAAGCACAGTGTATCAGTGTATGAATATTTTCCTAGTCCCCACTACTGAAGACAATATTTCCTACTTCAATTGCAGAACAAAATGATCCCGCTTTATACAAGTCGCTAATACCGAATACCGAATATTGAATCTTTGCACAGTGGTCCTAATAGCCAAAATATTATTTTATTTTTATGTATATAGACAGTGTACGGTGTTTTCGACATTAAAGTACTCAAAAATGTCCAGATGCATCAGCATTTGTTCTATTGCCGGTAGCCTTTGCTGTTTTTATAACTTTTTGTCATTCTCATAAAGCAGTGGGTTCGACCCCAGCCCCATTTAACAAGTTATTTACTAAGATCAGACTATCCCCGAGAATTTTGACACATCCCGCTAAGATTAAAAGTAATCCGTGATATTGGCAACGGCGACAACGCCCCTAGGACAGATTGATCTTGGTAAAAAACTAAGTAAGCCTATCGCTCAGCTCTCAACACGCTAGCCGAAACTTTTTTACTTATTTATAATAAGGTGGTGATTTAAAAAGACCTCACCATTACAGTAGCTAAGCCAAAGTGAAGCTGTAATATTTAAATGCATTCAATCCACACTAGCCGAAAGGGCTCAAAGGGTTACGTGAAAATGTAAAAAATTAAATAGGATTTCCATGTTTTTAAATCACATGTCGATGTACAAAATAAAAGTTTTAGTCATACAAACATTCTGGAAAAATTGGCATGCGCACCTGGTTGGAGCACAAATATGTCATCACCATCACATCTATTTTTTTAAGTCCTTTTTACATATTTTTTTTTTAAATATAATTCGAATAATTTTGCCCAACATTCCCCCAAAATTTGTTTTATTCATTTATTTTTATCATAAAAAAATTAATAAAATCAAATTTTAATTTCTATTTTTCCCACTAAAATCTTGTATTTTTTTTATTTCTTTTCGTATACTTAAATTCTCTTCCTCTGCTATTCCCAAATTCATTTTTATTTCTTCTTTTAAATTTTCTTCCAATATCCAAAATTATTATTTTTTTAATTTCATCTTCCATCTATGATAATTTCTTTTGAAATTGTCTATTTCCTTCTGTATTTCCTTAATTCTCTCTTCTCCTTTATTCTCATCTTGCTTTTGTTCTTCTCTTAATTTTGTTCATGTCTCCTTCACACTTTCTTCTACTTGTTGATGAAATTAAAGTTTCATACCATTTTCTTTCTAAATTTTCTTTGGTTTCTTGTACCCCCAATTTAATTGCCTTCATTTCTTCTTTAATGTCTTGCTTGACTTCTTTTACATCTTTTTCAATTTTTTCCTTGAAAATCTCTTTGTTTTCTTGTATTTCTTTTATTGTTTTTCTTTCAATTTTTTTAACCTCTTCTTTATTTGTTTCTATTTTAGTTTCAATTTTTTCTATTCTTGAATTGATGTTACTTTTGTTCTCTTGTATCTCTTTCTTTAGCTTGTTATCAGTTTCTTTTAATTTTATCTCTTATCACACCTCTACTTCATCTATTCTAGCTATCATCTCCACTCCTATTTCCTTTTTCGTTCCCTTCTATTTTAATTTCAGTGTATAAAGTTGACTCTTCTATTTTTTTAAACATTCGCTACTTATTGTTTTATTTCCTCTCATCATTTTTCCAATTTGTCTTCCATCTTTCCCATCCTGTCTTCCATCATCTTTCCCATTTTATCTTCCATCTTTCCCATCTTGTCTTCTATCATCTGTCCCATTTTATCTTCCATCTTTCCCATCTTGTCTTCCATCATCTTTCCAATTTGATCTTCCATCTCTCACATTTTGTCTTTCATATTTCTTCCCAAATCTTCTGTATTTTTATTCATTTTCTGTATAAAAATAAACATTTTCTCCGTAGATTATTCTATTCGTTTCCCATTTCTAAGATCCAGTTTGGTGGCTTTTTATTTTAATGAGCCCCACGTTGTTTAGCCAATTGAAATGGATTCAATAATTCTTAATTTTTAATTTTTTATTTTTCAACAAGTTAACCTATTGACATTTTTTAAATCAAAATTACTAACTGTCATCCAAAACAAACATGTCATGACTATTTTTTAAGTCCTTTTTACATAGTTTTTTTATTAATTTTTTTTAAATATACTTCCAATAATTTTGTCCCATTTTTTACACCATTACAATATATTCTTCCCGCCAATGTTCTTTTGTAACAACATTTTCGGTACTATTTCCTCGCTCATTATTTATTATCGGTTCATTGGCAAAAGTTAAATTTCATTAATTATTCTCGTTAATGGTAACATAAAATAGAATACAATGGTAAGCATTAATGCCCTTTAAGTGACAATTCTGCCAAATTACCTGCTTTCTTTTGGTATCGGTTAATTTATTTATGCTTCCTTTCCCTAAGAAATAATATGTATATTTTTATTTTTATTTCCAGTTTCTCATTTGTTTTTATTCTTCATTTTGTCATCCATTGTTGTATATTTTATTCAAGTTATTTTGCAGGGTTTCGGAAGCTATTTTGGGATTTTTGTCAGACGCAAGGATTGCTGTATCATCAGCGAATGTGGTCGTGGTAATGTTGTGTCTGTTGGCAGGTCGGCTGTAAATATTAGATATAGTATGGGGCCTAATATGCTTCCTTGGGGTACGCCAGTGTGGATTGGTTGAATGCTTGTGAACTCATTGTCGTATTTTACCTGGAAGTATTTATTGCTGATGTAGGATTTTAAGATCACAACATTTGCAATGCGTAAAGAAACATGTCCGCCTGTAAAACTGAACGGGAAAGAAATTCCACAAGGTGATGAAGTCAAATATCTGGGTATATATCTAGACAGGAAATTAAACTGGAGAAAACACATATCCTGAAAAAGAAAGCAACTGGGCCACAAGTTGAGGAGCATGTACTGGAGCTACTAGGTAAAAAATCTGAATTATCAATTCAAAGTAAGATATTGATCTACAAATACATCCTGAAACCAGTTTGGACCTATGAACTAGAATTATAGGGAACAGCCGCAAACTCAAATATCGAAATTATACAGAGATTTCAGTCCAAGGCCTTAAGAATGATACTAGGAGTCCCATGGTTTATGACCAATGAAGCAGGTCTATCGTGTGTAAAAGAAGAAATAAAAAAGTACGCGAAGAAACATGCAGAAAAACTAAAAGTGCATCCAAATGTGTTCGCAAAAGTAATATATTGTTGTATATAATTGTAATATAATGGGAAACTAATAAAAAAAATCCAGTTTCAACTGGTATGTCAATCTGCTAAAATCAATTTTATCTTGAAGACATCTCGTAGTTTGAATCTTTCTTGGATTTCTTCGTTTATTTATTAACTATTTGCTTTATGTTCGATACATCGTGCCATTGTTGTGCTTTTGCATTCTGGCGTGTCGTCTCATGTTGTTTACAATGTCTCTCTTTTTTATTTTTAGGAGAACCCCATAAACCTTAAATTTGATACTGCAACATGGGTATCTTGCAACGCATTCAATATTTACGGATAGTAGATTCACCCCAATCTCAATTTTCTCGAAAAGCTACGCTGCCGGAGAGCGGAAGTTAATTAAACCTCACGTACTACCATCCTATGTCTCTACTTGAACCACATACTCCTTATTTAATGTTACTGCACTGTCGAATAATAATTTTATATCAGATGCTTCATTGTATAAGTTCACTGACATTCGTGTCTTTGGGGAAGTATTAAGTAAATAATCAATTTCGTACAGTTAATTTAAGGATAGTTTTGATTTATCTTTAATAATAATAATAATTTTTATTTTGAGAAACAATTACGATATATATACGGAGTAAAGCAGGGTCGACATCAAAATGAACAAAAGAAAAATGGATTTACAGTTGCGTAGAGTAAAATTACGTATTAATTAAGATATTATGTGTATAGCCACCCATATCTATCTCACAATTATGTACCTTCTATTTATATTATATATTATATATTATATATTATATATTATATATTATATATTATATATTATATATTATATATTATATATTATATATTATATATTATATATTATATATTATATATTATATATTATATATTATATATTATATATTATATATTATATATTATATATTATATATTATATATTATATATTATATATTATATATTATATATTATATATTATATATTATATATTATATATTATATATTATATATTATATATTATATATTATATATTATATATTATATATTATATATTATATATTATATATTATATATTATATATTATATATTATATATTATATATTATATTATTAGACAGATAAATTTAACAAAAATACATTTGCAGTGTTGTACATATTAATTCGTAGGAAAAGGGAGATAAATTGATATAATGAAAAAAAGGGGCCTACTGGACTTCCTTGAGGAATCACATTGCCTAGCATACATTCTAAAGCAGGAATTCAACATCCAGAAGCATTATTAAAAATGATCACCAAAAGATTACCTATATATTGTATATGAACCTTATTATGTTATGTTTTAAACTTTTACCTACATCTAAAATATCATGTTTAATGACTAGTTAGGTATTGATTTTATTTATTTATTTAGCGTATCACAGGTACATCACAGGTAACATAAGAAAAATAACAAAATTTCACAAACAAACACTAAGGTTACAAATATATTCTATTGACTCTCTTATCGCAATCAGGAAATCGAATGGGTTGCCACTTTAGGAACTAATTGGGCAGTCCTCTACCAGGTGTTTAATAGTCTGTCTTTCAGCGCCGCAGTCACAATTTGGGGAGGGTATTTTTCCGTCCTTATTCTATTAAGTGTTGTCCAGATTCGTCTTGGTTGATCAAAACCTCTGGCTTACTTGTAACGCATGGCATATCCCGATTGGCAGGTGTGGCTCTCTTCTCCCAGTCTTCTTTTCACCGCTCAATTACGTTTAAGTTTTCTTCGATAAGAGTTTCTGCCGTTTTTAGTGGAGGTTTTCGTGAGCGTAGCCTATTTATGGATCTGCCGGTTATTCCAACGTGGGAGAGGAGCACAGGATCGGCGTTAATTTTTCAATACTCCCTGACCAGAACATGTTCTCGGCGGATTTGTGGATGAGCTATGTGGCTCAGTGTGGGTAGCCAATAAGTGGGCGTGGCCTTGATTGTGCCTGATATAGTACGCATAGCTTGATTTAGTTGGGCTTCAACACGTTTGGTGTGTGGGCTGCTGATCCACACCTGTGCACAGTATTCCGCGACGGAGTACACACACACTTTTGCAGATGTCTTCATATGGTGTTCTTTGAAGCTTAGCGTTCTGTCGAGTGTGACAGCCCAATATTTTAGGTGCATATTATGACTGAGAAGTCTGCCTTCAAAGTAGATTTTAAGTTAGTAGTTGGCCATCCTGTTGTTTAGGTGGAAGGACGATACTTCCGTCTTTGCGGCTCTGGGCTGCAATCTCCAGTCGCGAAAATATCTCCGAAGGGTAGCCAAGTCATTTGTTAGAATTTACTCAGTTATCTCAAACTCCTTATGACTTCTTTGACGTAGTTCCGGGCATGTCTGCTATTAAAGACTAAAGAGCAGGGGAGCAAGCACCGATCCGTGTGGAAGGCCATTACACAGTTTCATTTTTGTACTGGTCTTGTCGCACATAATGACTTAAAAAGATCTCTTGGATAGCATGGCATTGATAACATCAGCCATCTTTCTGCATGGGATAGCTCGCATTAATTTATATATGACTCATTGTCACTACACAGTGTCGTATGAACGCAGTAGATATTTTTAGTTGTTTTTGAAATTCTGTTTCCACATAGTTAGTTAGTGCGAGTAGTTGGTCTGTGCAGCTGCGGTCCGGACAAATTCCTGCTTGTTCCACAGGTATATATTGCAGTATTGTTGGACCAATACTGTTATATAGCAGTCATTCAAAAAGTTTGTAGGCCATGCTTAGGAGGGCAATTGGACGATATTTTTTTGGTGTATCATTAGCTTTCCCTGGTTTTAAAATAGCGACGATTTTTGCCCTCTTAAGTTGTGGTGTAGAGTTAGTTCGCATCCACGTGGTGCACCCTCGGTAACGCCAAATGAACTAAAACAAGAGGCGCCAGACAATCTTTAGTTATTGATATGTGTTGGTGTTACAGAACACGGCATCCACCTCTTGATAATTGAGGTTATATATTTAATTTTTTACAATAAATCGTTACATTTCCTTTTTGTTTTTCTGTCAACATCTAAGAAACGAACGTTTACTGTACTCATGGTGTACAAGATATGTAGTCTAATCTTTATCTGATTTACAGGTAGATATTTCAATATTCCCATATTGTTTTTTTTTCTCAATACCCTTTGTATTCTGACGAATACAACTTGTCAAAGCTGCAATGTACTTTACATTTTTAGAACATGCAACATATCTACATGCAGAAGCATGGAACAACGGAATTTAGTAATGTAGGGTTTTTCAACTGATAGCCAAATAGAATCATGTCAAAACTGATATGTCGCAAACATAACAAAAATATCCAAATTCACTGTTTCCATGTACATTTGGGTTGCTGCAGATACGCGGTATTCATACAAAAAATTTTTTTGAAATACTTATTATCTAGTCCAGCCCAATTAGACTAACAACAAAATATCATGGATACCACTATTAAAATACCAAAATAAAAAAGTAATTCAGTTTTTTTAACTCTCAATTTTTTTATAAAAAAATATTTTCATCAATATATTACCCTACAAACTCTGATACTAAACAATTCTTATAACTCTTTTTCGTATAAGTTACAAGGTCCGAATGAAGAAGAATGGAATAATCAAGTGTAACTTTATTCTTTTCCCAATCCTTCAAAACCACAACTCCTTTTCTTTTTAAAAATAAAGTCGTTATTATTATTTTGAATAATACGAACTTCCTTAAAACGTTGGCAAACTAACGACATTAGTTAAGAGTAAAGCATGGCAAGTAACATCAGCAAATGAAGAAACTGGTACTAGAAAAATGAGAGCTCATTCACGATGGCTCACTGTCAAGATGAAACGTATCAAAACAGACTAATTTTACATTTTATTTACTTCTCCAGAAATGTTTTATGATCAAAAGTACCACAAGGTAGCATGTTGGTGCCGTTCTTGCTGATGAAACCAACAACAAACAATACAATTATTGCTACATTCACCCACGATACAACAATTAAGTATGTCAGCAAAAAAGAATCGATAAAAACTTCGACAAATACTTGCAAGAATGGTTTCATTAATGACAAATCAATTTATCCCTCATGTTAAAATAAAGAACTTCTCAATCCCGATCAAATTAAAAATGAAATAGTTACAGCTCCATTTAGATAAAAGTCTTTTAATGTTTTTTACCTGACTTGTAAGCGCTTTGTATTACCAATAAATTATACTCTTCAAACAAAGCAATCCTCATTTCATTCCATTAATTACCTAAGTAATTCTTTCATAGGTTACAAAATATAAAGGTCTTATACATTATCACTAAAATAAGCTCATCAGGGAAATAACCAATCATCAATTAGAAAAGTCACGATTAAAAAAGGTGGCCAGAAGACCTTGTTAGAAAATAATAATGGGAAATTGAATAATTTCCCATCAAGACAGCTTCATACAACCTACTTACTATTATAATTTCTTGCAGTTTTAAAGTCATTGTCCCATTTTCTGGCAGTTTCTTCTAACCGGTTGTTAAATTGATAAAATCAAATTTTTTTTAATTAGGTATAATTATGTTTTGAACATAAGATGATTTATTTTGTATTAATTAGTAACGTCTCTATATTTTTTCGTTCGATATCCTTTTTTTTGTTCCTTTATTGTACTCTTTTTCGGTCGGTATTTGTTCGCTATGCTTTTGTTTAAAAAAAATCAGACAATCCTTTATTGTTTTCAAATTAACAATTGACTTATAGGTTCAAGCCATCTTAACTCACTTAATTTTCTTTGGTAATAAATCCAAGAAATATATTACTTTTGTTAGTTCACGAAATGAATAATTACCTAGAAATTTCTAATCCTGCAATGCCCAAATTAACAGTTAAAGTTTCTGTATCAGACACGAAGCGCAAATTGGCATGCAGACAAAAAGACGCAATGAAAATTGCAAACCAAGAAAAAGAAAGACTTCTCTCAAAAGAAGTGGATCACGCGGCAGCTAACCTAGTGCATGTGAATTCAAGCTATGCAAATCGGCGTTAATATTCACTGCATCGGGGTTCTCCATCTCCACACTCGCGCAACATAGTGAAAAGAGAGGCAGAATGAGCTTTTACTGCTTTTCGTCGCATTACAAAAGCAACAGCGTAGATTTGAGAAAGGTAAATGAGGTAATTAAAATATATTTAAGAAAATACCGAGTTTGGAATTTAATTGATGCTTAGAGATACCGATGAAGAAAGTCTTTGGTTACGCAAAACCGCATAAACAAAACAACAGTTATTTCATTGGTATAGCTACTTGTACATTGGTATAGCTACTTGTACTAGCAACTGGTGCAAGAAGCTAACTAGCCCCAAGTCCAAGATTAGTAGACGTTTACACATAATACTATTTTCTTAATACTAGTTACTAGGCAAATTTTAAAAAATATTGTTCCACGTACCTATATACAAATGTCACTGGCACTGGCTGGCGCAAAACTGTTTATATTCGGCGTGCATAGAGGTTACTAGGGAGATGAGTAGCACGGACAGTACATTTTACTGTAGTGGGGGAAGGTTAGTAGGCTAGTAAATAGCCTACGCAGCTATTTACTTACCTAGCCATTCTGCTGGTACAAGTACTGGTACATCTATCAAGTTACTGGCGCAAGACTATACCAATGAAAACGCCGCTTTATAGATTGCGAAGGAAATCTTGCAGATGAAAGAAGAGGTCAGTGTGAAACAATAAAACGACATCGAAAACCCTTCCAAGTAAAAACGTTAAACACTGATTGTGGTTTTGCAATTATCTCCGCAGCTGGAAATAGAAAGATTGCGTGTACTTGGCACCTTGAGTTATTTGTGTGGATAGCCAGAAGACCTTACTAACAAAATTGCAAGTAAAGTCGCTCCCTTGAGACGATAATATTAATGATGAACATTACCAGCAACTATCAAAGGTAAACTCGTCTGAAAGAGGATGATGTGGATCATTAGAAAAGTATATCAATTACAGAATGGCAATTATTTAAAGGTTTGTGTGACCCAGCCAATACTTGTGACAAATTAGAAGTATGTTTTCTTCATTATAAAGCAACAAGCTTTAATGCAAATAACACCGAAACAAATTTTGCGAGAGAGTGATATCATTTTTTTGCTAAGAATGTTGAATGACCAGGTGCGAACTCGGATCAAAAGGCTAAAAAAGATATTGGAGTGACTCTAAAGGAAGGTATTAAGCCACTAATGATTTACTATTACTACTTTTTGCTAGTACACCTTTCCAATATCTTACACGACCTGAAAGAGAATACACATTTTTTCGAGATTTTATTGTGCTTCTGTCCTAAAAAAGTGCGTTCTAGAGTGTGTCGCAATAATTATTTATATTTAAAATGTAAAATGATAGCAAAGTTGGTATATTCACTCTACAACTTTCTTCAAAATCCCCTTGGAAAATAGTTACGTAGAGATCAAAGTAATTTTAGATTTACTTTGTTTGAAAACTTTTCCCTTTGTAATATTCCTACTTCTAGTCCACAGCTTTGTTTTAATCCTATGTTGTATTAAATAATTAAGTAAACAAGCTCATTATATTTTCCATTAATTAGTTTTCTAGCTTTATATATTTTAGAACTTTTTCTATTTTTATTTTGTCAAAAACCTTGCCGTATATATACTTATTTGTATTTTGTGTGTTTAGGTCTTTTGTAAAATACAATCACCTGAAACTGAGGGTGTTCTGCAAACTTGTAGCGTATAAAAGTAAATAAGCGGAATAATACATACAACAGAATTTAAATATTTATTTCACATAATGAATAGAGTCAAAGCACAGATAAGTTAATAACATTCCTCTGTATAAATTTGTTTTAAAAAATCAACCAGATTATTGGAATATTTTATGTAGCGGTTGTAGAAAAAACGATCCATTTTTAATACCCACAAGGCATGTTTAAAGGGTTTTTGTTCTGTTTTGTTTGGTGGTGTCTCGATTTATTGTGCCCCCTTCTGCTGCCTAGCCGCTAAGTATGTCTCAACGATTAGATTAAAAAGTTCAGAATGTCTGTATGCTTCAGGTTAGGTAGATTTCCCTCTTCTATTTGACATTCTCCAAGGTATCGTACCCTCGGATTTTGCAGGGTTATGCTTTCTGAGAGAATGTGGATAGAGGTTTCCTCCTCTTCCTCTCAACATCTGCATTGTTCTTCCTCTAATAATTCGAGGTTCTTTAGGTGCCCTCTCAACCGGCATCGGCAGTACCCTTTTGCTGATGCAGTCATCTGATCTCTTCTGGCTGTAGTTGTCCAGTAGTGTCTTGGCCTGCCTCATTCCTTGTAGTCATATACAATATTGGGATCTTTTGTTATTTACTTTTTTTTTCAAGTTCATCATGTATTGTGCTGGTACTTATTCCGCCGAAGGGTTCAGGTCCCAGAATAGTGTTTCAGCACCTTTTTTGCGAGTACATCTGCTATTTCAGTACCCTCCACTCCAGTGTGTCCCGGAACAGTGAAAGTTCTTGCCTAGTTCATTTAGTTTCTCTAAGCACTCCCAAATCATCTTGGAGTTGATTACGTGGGAGTTCAGAGCATTAATGGCTGCTTCGCTGTCTGACATGATGATGATCTCTTGTCTGCGAAAATTTCTTTCTATATTGAACTGGACACATTTTCCTATTCTTTCACAAAGCTAAACTTCTTTGTCATCTCATTTTGCGGCATATCCCAGGTTTACATACTAAGAAGACTTAACCTCTAAAGATATGTAAAAATAAATTAAAAATAAGCACAAGAGAAGCAACAAACCAAATTTAATAGAATCGTCAAATGACCTAATTCTGTCAACAAATTCTAAAGAAAGTGACATAAATTTTTGATACTTAAACATGATAAGAATTCCTAAAATCCAGAAACAAACAAGAAAACATTGTTGGAGACATTATTATGTATTTCACAAAAATTTGTTTTTTTGAAAAGTTCTACCTGAGAAGAGTTTGATACGATTGAATACTGAATGATATATTATTATTTTATAGCATTGACCAGTTCTCGTTATAAAAGGAGGTTGGCGAGAGATAACCCACATAACACAAAGTTGGATAACATTTTTGTTGGTGTAATGTTCCTTATTTAATTATATATACATCGTTAAAATATGGTTTCGAGGAACATAAAATCTTGATAAAATATTCCATATTATCAGGTTTCTCTTACAAAATATAATTACATCCAAAACCACTACTTTTGGTAGAGACTTGCTTCAGATTAAATTTATTTGAATTCCTAATTTAATATCCAAGAGGAAAAGACTTCATCCAATCTTTCTTAAACGCTAATACTGTGGCATCTCAAACTTGCTTTTGTCGTAAATCCTATCCTGTCAAATATTAGTATTCTGCCAGCCGCTTTACATACGCTAAATCGCGCAGATTTTCAGCACAACCTTAATCTGCATGTAGACGCTGTAGATACATATCCCGCAAAAAAAAAAACAGCCCGTCTATCAGGAAGATATATTCACAGTGGCGTTTGTTGAATAAAATTCAAATAATAGTGTTTCGCATGCATAATTTAGTGTTATTTGTAATTTTAATGTTCTATTAATTTATTCATTATTCTTTTAATATTCAATAATATTGTAGTCAGTTTATTTTTTAATTAATAATTGGCGCAGTCAAGTGGAATTCACAAAAAGTGAACGCGACTTAAGGATGCAAAAGTTAAACGTCAAAAATTAAAAACATTTGCTATGAATGAAAAAATATTTTACTAAAAAAATTGGTTTTATTATCCAGAAGAAATATTGTTCGCATATCGTCCGGTTTGTTAAAAAACCGGTTTTCTGTTTAAACTATGTGATACTAAAAATTTTTAATATTATCTGAAATTTCTAGGTCTGATTAGAGTACCTATAAATTTTTGGAAGCTTCCTTACCAAGAGACTTCAAGAACCTAAAAACCAAAAACTATGAAGAAACGAAAAAGAAGGGGATTTAGTGTTTCTAGGTAAAAATATCTCAAGATATAAGTACCCGTTTCCAGAGAAATTGCAATTTAAAGAATAATTAGTATTAAATCTCCCAGGTAAATCTAACCAATGGCGGGGCGATCTCATGCGATTGATTTCGTCGATGGTGTCATTTCTGTGTTAAATTCTCTTAGCACCTGCTTACACCAGTCACCAGTTCGACGTAAGTCTGTCTTAGGAAGAGTTGATTACTTATTTTTTAAGGATTCTGTTTGCGGTGTAATTTTTTTATTTCTTGACTATTTGTGGGATTTTAGTGTAATTATTTGTTTAAATTTTCCGAAAAAACTTAACTCACAGTATTTCGGAATAACATTAGAAATAAATGAGGTTATATTTATATACAAATACAACATACAACATGATTAATAGTCGCATGTTTCTGGTAAAAGAAGTCTGGTGTTAGCTACGACTATTCTTGAAGTACCTATTTCGCTCTTTCTATTAATTAGAAAAAGATGATGCCAACGGGAAAAAACTGTAGAAATGTGGCTACTAGAATTATTTTATTAGTCCACGTCACGGTTCATAATACGTCACGATTCATACATTTAAATTTAATTTCCCAGGCCCCCTTTAAAAATGAAGCGGAATAATGTTGCAAATATATTCTATTGGTCATACAGTTTCATATGCGCGAATAAAAATTTATTACTAAGCCTCATTCCAAACTAGATATATTTTAAATCAATAAATGCTTTACGTGGTAATTTTAAATAAAAGCTACTTAAAACGGTTTTCTAAAACAATAACAACCTCTGCGTGTGTGATAATACCAACATTATTGTTTAGGAGTATCAAAACAAAAGTTATCCACACATTTAAGCTTCAACCTGCACTGTTTCTGCTTTTATTGTTAGATGAATTATTAATGGAACTTTTAAATAAACTTTCATCAAAACAAAACTATCAACTAAGGGGCGAAAAACAACCTAAACAAGTTTATCTTCAGCTTTAACAAAACTAACCGCTTTATTTCCACTTTCTTTTTTATAGTTTTTTCTTTCCTAACTCGGATAATTATAGAATCAAGATCATCTAGCATCATACAGAGAACAAAATCATCATTAATGGTTACACTATTATCAACTTTTGTGCTGTGGACATAAGTACTGTTAATTCTAAATAAATGCCCTTGTTAATCAAACCTTCTATTCTTCTTTAGATTGAAATGCATTTAAAGATTACCAAAAGCTTTATTTGAAGTTCTGCTGTATCTTAACATGAATGTGATTTGTATAGATAATTTCTATATTAGTCAGAGTTATTTTGAGCTATCAAATTTGCTATATTTGGTATTTAAGTTTAAATAACCTGTGCAGCTGCATTTATGTTATTGCGATTATTGCACTACTTTTCGCTATAATAATTAGGCAATAATAACTTTAACTTTTAACACAATTCAAGAGCTGCCCCTGTATACTATTTATAATCTGGCATCTATTTATATTAGGAAAATCACTTTACCCTGCACCCATGAAGACTACAAAAGTGTAAAAAAATGTAAGTAGTATAGCTAATATATTAATCTGTTTTAAAGTCTTTAAATACAAACATTTATTTTTCTTAACTTTAACTCCCTGTATTTTGAAAAGTAATTAGGTTGGACCCCTCAGTCCTTATATCATTTTGTCCAATTTTACGAGAAGTATCTCCAGGCAAACGTTGTAAATGTCATTTGGAAACACCCTGTATATATTACCTAATACCATTCATAAACCGAACATTTGAGGAAGATGATTATTAGACATAAAGATCATTAATTAATAGCAATCCTGTGTATACATTCAAATTCGATATAGTATAAACACCCAAAACAGCCCTAAAGCAGATCCTCAGGCATCTATTAACTAACACCTCACAAATGATAATATTTGGAGAGAATGGGGTTTCCATTTAGGATATTGGAATTAAACATAAACAGTTTTATTTGTTAAGGTAATGGCTATTAACCTTGGAGTTTGATGGCGATGGAATGAAATCTTTATACCGAGGGAATTGATTGTTTCAGCACAAGTACGGTTTTATTGGGTTGTACAGCTTTTACCTTTATGAGTTACAGAAGCTTCCTCGCTAGGATATTGCTTAAAAATCCATGCGTGTTTGCAATTTATTTATTTGATTTGATGGTCCAACTAAAGAGGCCAATAGACAAAAACCGGTCTTAAAGTGTTAAGTTAATTAACCACAGCAACTTTTGGAGAAATTATCAGAAGATTTACCTGGTTCTTGGAGCACTCGAATATTTTGAAAATTCGAAGACGAGGGACAATTATCTAAAAAATATTTGTGTTCGTGAAAAAAAATTCTGTTTTTAATTGAAGCTAGAGTAAGAAAATTTCACACCGAAATATTATTAAAAAAATACTAGGATAATGACGGTTTTTTGTTAGGTCATTAATCAGTTTTTAAAAAATTCATTTTACTAAAGTCGTTAGAAATATATAAAAGACTTCAAAAAGTTCGGAAGGTTTAGCGTGATACCGTAGCAGCTCTGAGCGGGTTTAGAGCGACAAAGTATTCTGGAATATTAAAAACAAAGGATCTAATAATCAAGTCAAAGTCTTGCAATATGTTGAGTTTTGGGAAAAATAAACAGATACTGCAGAATACTATGAATGCCAATAAACACATGAAACTAGTTATTTTCTATAAAAAATCGTATATTTTAAACGTGATTTCTTTTCTATTGCAGGTCGAAATGTGACCACCTATTTTGGGTCTTTTAAAAAATGTCTTTCGAGGTCTTGTATGGTACATCCGCCATTTTGCAATTTTTTTTGTCTACTTAAAAATATGTACAATACATTTTCTGAACCAGATTTGCTGTTGCTTTTGTTATATTCCTGAAAAAAAAAATCCCAAAATTAGCCACTATATATGACGGATAAATTAATAATTAATTATAATATTTTCTGCCCAATCAGGTGCGCTTCCAAGCTTGAGTCTCTTCCGTTATGCTGAGACCGGAGCATAAAGATAAGATCGCTTCAGACTTCCGAAAGATGAACTTTTCCTTCTCGAGATGAGTTCGTAAATTGTCTATTTTTAAACTCAATACAATTAATTTTATTAGAGTTTCCTAACTTCATTCCTGTAAATATCGGTGAAAACACCAGTTGATTAAAGATACTTTCAAGATTTTTGACCAAATTAATAAATCTACTGATATTTACCAACCATAAAAAGTCCCTCTCCTGATCATTATTATCTTGTGGTCTCAAAAAAGATCAATCAACCTCCTGCCATTTTGTGGGAAAGATTCCGGAGGGTCTGAATCACCTATTACTTATATCCTTATTATATCCTTAAATCTTACTTTCGCAAAATTCCATTATCTGATCCATAATGTATTTTGTTACCCACTTCTCTTTTATGTTCTAGCCCACCTTCGGTTAACTCATTATTCAAATTTTCTCCTAACAATAACTTATACATTATTTCTTGTCTAACACGACAGCAAATTATTTGAAGCTTTGTTTGGTGCATTCGGATTCGTGATTAATGCTTTATTATTTCCTTAATATAATTTATTTTCATTTCTATACGAACTCTATACGAACTCTTTGAAAAAATATTGCACGTGTACGAGACATAATTTGTCATTTTTTTTGTTTTTGTATAATCCTGAAAGTAAGTTATCATAAACACTCTCTGCAAGACTAAATCAAAATTTAACAAAATTGTGGTCGCAGCTTCTGATTTTAGCCCAGTTGCCAGAGCCAAATTTAGACCAAAATCTCTTGTACATTTATCATCATTATACTTTTACTTTTGATGTAAAAATTATTAAAATTATGAACTTAATTTAATAAATTTAATAAAACTTAAAATAATCATTTTTTTGCAACATTCATTCGACGCCATTTTTATTTTTGATTCAACAGATTCTGTTACATTTTTAGGAATTGGTATGGACAGTAATATGACTTTATGACTTATAACTCTATGTGTTATCAGATTAGAATACTAAGAGAGCCTCTTAAAGAAGAAGGACTTTTAACCTTCTATTTCTGATAAATATTCATAAAAATAAAGGAAACATAATGACAAAATACATAAGATATACATAATTATAACTATTATCAAGGATGCATCAGAAGAGCCGAGAAATGATCATGCTCTAGCTAAAAAAATAATTAGACGCGGATAAAGAAAATTCTAGTTTTTTGATTTTCTGTTATGTTTAACCTTTAAAATGTAGATTTGTTGCAACATTTTTATAATTTTCTTTATTTTAAATGTAGCGCAATGAACAAATATTATGATAATTTTTTTTTAGGCATACAGGGTGTTTGAAAGTTAGTCATTACGGTTCCCTCGTTTTTCACTAAGGGTGTGATCCAGAAATTAGGAGAATAAGAAATAGTTGATGATTTTATTGATTAAAGCTGGAAAAGTACCATTTGAAGAAGAAAATTTATGTTTTTTTTAATTTGTGTGCCACCTCATTATCGAAACATCTAGATTTGACTCAAGTTAATAAGTAAAAAAGTTGTATGCAGAAACACCAAATACATCTAGTCTTACTTATTTTTTTCTGCTCTTGCCAAATTTGTAAATAACATTTTAAAACATTGACATACATGGTGTTGTTTCGACTCGAAACCTACTTATTAATTTTTTTAAGGCCGGACCTAGAATAAGAGTTTTTTTATTATGTTAATCGACGCCACTGTGGACAAAGAACATACCAACCAAATATTATAAAAATGTATAGGGTGGTTCATAAGTTATGATTGAAATTGAAAAAATGGGGAAAATTAATAAATGACCCTGTATCTTGGTTGTAAAGAACGATATACCCATAAAATATAGATTCTTTAGAAGCACCTCGGTGTCCTCCATCTACTCTTACTGTATGTGCATTTCCCAATGAAACACCCGGTATATTGTTATGTTTTATTTCTTTACTGTTATTAAAAATAATACTGTTGAGCGCCTGATTATTATATAAGTGAGTTCAATTAATAAAATTGTTACAATTTTTTAATATTTTTTATTGAATAAATTATGAAAATATTACAAGAAACAAGGAACCTTTACAACATGAAAAACAGTTTAACGAAAATCTTAATATGATGCAAATTAAACTTTTTTGTTTTAATTATATTATGAAATAATTATAAATATTCTATTCACTCATTCTTCATTCATTCCATTCTACAAAAAAATAAAGAAACACTACCCACGCTAATGGTGGGAAGATTAAGTACCACCTAAGCACTTTAGTTGCGCAACAATTGTTCGTAAAAGAGATACCTACCTGTTAGTGTTTCTTTTTGGAACAGTCCACTTAATGATTGATGAAATAACTGCACATTTCTAATCCATAATATTAACTTACTCTGGAGAAATGTCCGTCATAATACCTCAAACAGTGAGTATATTGCATCTTTATCTTAATGCAATTATGATATAGCTTCACAAAATCCTTATAAATAACTTGTACATCAATTTTAAAAAAGTACTTTTATCGTTTTTTCATTAATTATTATCCCATAAATTTTGTACAAACTTCCCTTAATTTCTCAGTTTTCATTTATTTTTTCAACAAATTTTTTTTAATCCTAGATTCAAAGCATATTTTACTGACCAGTCAGCTTGATGTAAATCTAGGATTTTGACACATGTTTTAAAAATGATAACAATTTTATATACCAGGTAAGTTTAACTATAATTATTGATTCTAACTTTGCCTAATCATTATTTTATAATTTAGAGTATTACATCCTTGTTTTGTGTTATAGTTTTTTATTTATTAGACCTTTTATTATTTAAAATAATTTTATATTGGTCAACCTGCCAACATGCAATTTTAATTTTTTAGTTTTCCCTACACTTTTTCATATACAGTATGTTCTAAAATGAATCTCTAATTAATAATAATTTTATATCAATATATTTATATTGATTAAGTACAGTATAAAGGCATCTGGCCATCTGCAGTTTGATTTATAGATACCAAGTGAACTGTGTACTATTTAGTAAAGAGGCACAATAATGCCAACATTGGTCCTGATATAACTTGCACCTTAAAAATAGCAGTCAGATCAACCCGGAATGTTGTAAGATAACTCCTGTAGGGGCCTTTGTCCTAGGGATAGTTCTACAATTTTCAAACTGGCTGCATCATTTTTCCTTTTTTTTTTTGAAAGTTTTGTGTGAGTAAAATGAGTGTAATGGATCTTTTCCCATATAGATATGCATCACACAACCCTTCTATTTAAAATTTCATAAATATCTGATGCATCATCTAATGATTTGTTTCACTGAAATCCATATGGATTATTAGATGAAATCTATAGTTAAATGTATTTTTTAGTATTATTCAAAGATTTTAATAATATTGATATCAGTAAGCGGCCTTTTAGAATTCTAAAATGAATAAAAAATACTTACTTACCTACAAAGAACGGGATATGTAAATAGAAGATCGGTATCTCTATATGTAGCATGGAAAACTTACCTGTAAAACAAAAGAAAGATTTCAAAGTTTAGAAGAAAAAAGTATGAGCATAATATACTGGTCAATTAAAATGAATAAAAAACCATAAATATGCAAGAAATCATACAAAAAGAAAACATTTAAATTAAATTGCTTTCTCAGTATAATATGTTTACCAAAGAGTCAACACCAGTAAATTATATTCTAAAGCAATAAAGGGACAGTCACTAAAATTGATGTGTTGTTAAAAAGGTGCATAATTATAAACTCTAAGAAGTGAAGAAAATAAAGATACTACCATAAAGAAAAATAATTTATAAAATTTATAAATTTTGTCTCGGCAAATTTAGAAAGACTTGTAGTTTCAACAGTAAATATGAAGACAAAAATTATAACATACAATACAACATATTGCTGATTCACCGTCAAAGCCTCGGTTAACTATTTTTTTTCAGGTCCATCTCTTCCGGTTTAAAAACTTTTACTTCTATGTAAGGCTCTTCTAAGGCATACAATCTGATTTATTTTTTGCTGATGATTCTGCATATCTATTTCTCATCTTGATATTTGTTACCGTTTTCAAAAGATTATTTTTTTCATCTGTCAAAACAGTCAGTTTTTGTTGTTTCAGTCAATAAGAGCTCAGGATCCTAACCAATCATTGTGTTTTATACTGATAAAACAGCTTCGTCGTTTTTGTTTTTTGATTAAACTATGTTTACCTTTAACAATTTTTATTATACTAAAATGTATTGCAAATCTATGTTAATAACCAAATTTCAAAATGTATTTATAAACTAACCTGTTTTTATTAGTTTATTGGAACACACAACACAGCTCTATCCATAAATTCGTTAAAAACTGACATAATGTCAAAACGTCTAAACGTTACACTTAATAAATAATCCTAAATGCCTACTACTAGATAGGCAACTTATATTACGTTTGTAATATTTGGCGTTTAAATGTAAAAGAAAATATCTAACTTTTGAGTGTAAAGTGTCTTTCTCTGTTTTTAACACAAAATGATTCAAAAAATAATCTTTCAAAATACCACTCGTCCTGTCAAATTTTATAGATCAAATTTTCGGTTTCCATACTCAAACGCCTTTATTTCAGACAAAACCACTCAAACAAACTGATTTGAGATAAAATCAGTCGTCCTGCGGACTCGTGATTTTATCAACCAGTTTGTTTTCGTGGTTTTTCCAAATAAAGCCGTTTTCGTAAAAACCAAAAATTTTATCGATAAAATTTGGAGGACTCGTGGTATTACCTTTGATAATCAAAATAATCATAACCACATTAGCTTTGGAATTTTCGTGATACGTTCGTCCAATTCTAAGCCTGAAGAGGATCACTTGTTCTCCGCATTGCTACAGGATATTCTTTCAGTGTAAAACAGATCATCGCTTTATCTCATGGGTAAGAACACAGACACGGTTTCCCATAACAACATTTTAATACATGTTTTATTGAAACAATCTATTTTAAAACAAATACAAATTTACAATTTGCAAATTTTATCGACAATAATTCATTTTATTTTAAACATAATAATATTCGCATTTGTTATATTGATAAATAAATTACTATAAACATTGTTAAACAATGTAAATTGATAAAAGTAAAATAATCATTTAGCAAATTTAAATTCTGTTTGTTTTATTTTTTTAATTTAACCTGCTATTTGTGTATTTTATTTTGTTTTATAATGAGGTGTCGGATATTTTAACTGTGCAGTCATTAATCATGTCAATGCACTAGATCTATCATCAAGTGTTCAAGAACATAATAACGATCATAATTTAAAATTTTGCACACAAAAAAAGTTTTATAACCCAAGATGTTTTGCTTACTGAGTTCAACATTTGAACATTTGAATAGAATTTATAATTTATAATTCGCAATAACTGGCTCATCTAAAATATATATGTCCGCTTCACAATTTTAAAAAAAGATTAAAACAAATCATAAAAAACAACTTTATTTCGGTTGGGAATAGTTCTATATTCAGACACCAAAAGTTCATTGCACCACTGAACTCAAAACTAACCCACTTTAGTTTGAATTAAGAATTAGACACATAACACTTCCTGTCTAAGAACTAATAAAAATTCTAGGGTCTATTTTTCAGAGATTGTTTTCGAGACTGAATAAAAATAAGAATAGATTCAACTTGGCAACTCAACGTTGAAGTGTCGTGAAATAAATAAGAATAAAGTTTGTTTACAGAATTTATCGCAAACTTTGGTGAGATATTGAAAACTAAAACTTTAAACATAAATATATATTGCAAAGTCAAAAAAGGGTGGGAGCGATCTGGGAGATGAAATTGATATTTAAGAGTTTTTGTTTTGATATTATACTTTGAAAATAGTATTTATAAGAAGGTGCTTATTATATAAAAATATCCCAGAATGACGACTAGTTTTGAATGAAGACTGTCTTCGTAATTAGTTGTAATTTTTTACCGATGATGTTTATGGGGAGCGAGCTTGATCTGACAAATTTTTTATTTAAAGTGTAATAAAACTTGCTTTTAGACTCATTTCAAAAGCTTGCGATATTGAGTGTGGATCTTATTTAATCAATGTAAATTTTATGTACTTTTACGGTTGAAGAAAACTGTTTCATCTAAAAACTAAATTACTGATCCTAGCAAACAAATGTATCAGCAATCTGAGAGAATGAAGAACTTCTTATAAAGATTAGCTTTTTTTCGTAAAGCTAATAATAAAAAGTTTTATATATGGGGCAACTTAAATAAACACGCTGTGCATAAAATAATACGTACTACAATGAAAATAGAATTTAAAGTATTATTAAAAAATCCAAAAATATTTTTTTTTAGAAATCGATTACTTATTTTTATAAAATCATGTGTACCAGTCATTTTGATCTTAGAGGATCCGTCAATGTTTATGTTATAAATCGGTAACATGATGGCTTTCGATGAGAATTTTTGCCTTTAGTGAGGTTTTTCTGTCGGAAAATTGTTAATAACAATAAATAAACTGGGATTTATTGTAGCGCGCGGCGCACAGTGGGCTGGATGCTGACAAAAAACCGCAAAATTAAACAACGCAAAAATTAGGAAGCGTTTCTTATGTTTTTGGAACTCGCTGATTTCAAATTTGGAATTTAATTTTCGAAAAAACAAAATGGCGATCCGGAAGTAATCTTTTACACTACTCACAAGAAACTTATATAGTCAAAATTTTATATTTGTGTGCTGCAAAAATTTTAAATCCATATTTTGAATGAGAATCTAGAAAAACAAAAATGGTTGATTTGAACTAAAGGGAAAATTGGTGATAATCCTGAAAAAAAAATACACATAATGCACTAAATACGAAGTTAATTAATGTATAAAATGGAAATACAAACAATGCATGTACAATATTTTTCAAAGCAAATCTCATCGTAGTCATCATCTTCAGAAGTTGTGAAATCTGATTCGTCAGCAGGTACAAAATTCTTTCATACTCCCCGGAGAAGGGTTAGTGTAATACCTGCTCGGGACTATGCGCAGAAAAAAATGTTCTGGGTGTTACAGTACATGCAACTTTTAGTTCCCGAAACAAGGTTCGCAGCTTCGCGCAGGAAGTTTTTATTGGTTTTAAATATTAAAAACATTTGTAACACTCTACACTGTACAATATTCTGAGATCTCCTGGGATCATTACTATTTTCATACTTTATTTTAGGCTAAGACATTCACACGCGTCTTTGGAATGTACACACTCAACACTCTTATAAACATACGATATAGAACATTTCGAGTAATTTCATTATATGGAAGTGATCTAGATACCTTCAACATTATCATCCATTAAACCGTTTTGAAATCATCAGCGTGGAACAGACAATTTATCACTTGCCGCGAGACGAATATTTTGGAGCACGAAATCACTTCGCACCTCTCTTAAGAAAGGTTAGGTTCAGTCTGTCGTCAGCTGAATACCTGAAAGCTACCAACCGGTTTTAGTGTGGCATGGGGTGCAGGGGCATCTATTATATGCAATACAATTCATAAAATGTCGAAAATGAAAGTGTTAATTTTTTGGGTTTTGCCGTTTTTGTTTGCGTAGCGACAGCCGATGTTCCATAGTAAATTACTATTATATTTTTTGTCTTTGTAGATTTTTTAAAACGATTTTAGATTTAAAAGTCTAAAAACATTTTAATATGAAAAGTGATTTTGTTATCCAGGAAGAAAATTATTTAAATGAGTAAATTCATAGTAATTACAGAAATGAACTGGGTCAATGATCCTATTTTTGTATCTAGTGTCTCTCTACAGTTTATTACCAGGCGATAAAAAACGAATTAGTCTCTATTTGTCCTTAGAATTATTCAACGAAAATGAATCTTTAATAACAGGAATTCTACGTAATGAAATCTAGTTCATGAAATATTCCTGCTTTTCTATGATAAACCACAGACTTAATATTTGTTTTTTCTGTATCATTTTAACGATGGTAAACTTTAAAAAATGTGTTATTTTCTCTTCACAATTTACTGCTAATGACTTACAATTTTCGAAGTAGATAAATAACGGTAAGTAAGATTGCAAAGCATTTACGTTTCATGATTATACTGTTTCAGTAGTTATAACTTATACATAGTATCTTTATAAAGGTGTATATTATTACGTGTTCACGTTGGATTAAATAGGATCGAATTTATAGATACTGAGATTACCGTAAATAACATTTTTTTGAACAAAAATGTATTCCAATATTAAACTTACTGCAAATAAATAAAAAAAATATTCCTACAAGGAGCAGATACAGAAAATAAAGTGGAAATAGAAAATATGAATCGGAAATAGAAAAAGAGAAAATTATAGTAGGTAATTATAAAAATCAAAGGAAAATATTTCAGGGGCAAAAGATGAAAAATAAAATAACTTTGAGAATAAAATAGAAATAAATTAAAATGTTAATCAAAAGCTCTTATACAGAATATTAAATTCAAATTCAAATTCATTTATTTATCCATAAATATAACATTTAAACTCAAATGGCCATTGGACAATTTACTGTAAAGTCATAAACATACTGAATACATCAATAAAAAAAGAAAAAATAGACATAATACACAATAAGAAGACATAGTTCTAGTTTTTAAAATGATCATAAAACTCCTATAAAGTACAAGGATATCAAGCAGTATTCGATTTACCTTCCTCTTAAAAAAATTAACGGAAGTAATGTTTTTCAAATCAGTAGGTAAAGCATTATAAAGATGGGATTCTTGATAATAAAATGACTGCTGAAAGTGTCTTACATTTCGAATATAGGTTTCATTTTTATTTATCTTATTATAATTATGTACCTATATCTGATTTTGTCATTAAGTTTTCCTTATTTTTGGCAATTGCTGTATATTGTAGGTATATTGAGTTGCTTAAATAAAGATCTACACGAAAATATTGGTGGTTTATTTGCAAGAACCCTTAATATTTGTTTTTGAGCTAAAAAACATCGTTGCTACTAGTATAACACCCCCAAATTGTTATTCCATACAATAGTTTGGATTACACTTGACCAAAATAGGAGGTTAGAAGTCCCTCTTCTTTAAGAACCTCTCTTCTATTCTAACTTGATAACATAGAGAGTTCAGAGAATTAATCATTTTAATAATTTGCGAGTCATATTACTGTCCATACTAATAAGCAGAGTTGCATCATTTGCATATAAACAAGTAAGACGTTGTGAAAGAGTTTTAGGTACCTAAATCATTTAGATAGAGAGTGAATAATAGTGCCCTTAGGATTGAACTTTGTGGAACTCCAGTATTATTCGGTATCCCTGATGAATAATTCATCGTTGAGTATTGGCCATTTGTTGAGCTTATTTGCACAGCCTGTGGACGATTAGAGATATTTAAAATCATATGCAAATAAGAAACAAGATCTTTTAGGAATCAAAGATAAATAAATAAAGAACGAGGAATAATAGAAAGGTGAAAGCAATATTTTCAAGAATCAAGAAACCTCCATCCATATTCTATGCGAATGTGAAGGAATAGGTTCTTACAGAAGGGAACGGAATATCCAGAGACAGGAAGCTACGTTGAAGAGTCATTGTCATGGATCCTAAACATACTTTAAAGGGTCATAACGCGTCATAACTTCATACGATATTTCCCCATGACCCGCGCAGCAAAAGTATAAATATTTTCCAAACTTTGGCAACACAGAATAATACATTTCCCAAAAGATATTGCCACCGAATTAATAAATCATTTATGTATTCTTAGTAGCCAGTGGCCAGTGGCGTGCAGAACATAAAAATTAGGTGATCAAAACCAACTAATGTTTAAATTGGTAGTGAATTGAGGTATAGAAATTGTTCTTTTTTTAATGATAGTTATGTTTCCCTTGATCCAACACACAAAAATACACACCGCATTTTAATACTTTGCGAGTTATAAGTCACATTACTGTCCATACTAATTCTAGTAATAATCAGAGTTGCATCATCTGCATATAAACAAGTAAGACATTGTGAAAGGGTTTTAGGTACCTAAATCATTTTAGATAGATAGTGAATAATAATGGAACCCTGTGGAACTTCAGTATTATTCCAGTATTTTCACACCCTGTGGACGATCAGAAAGATTTAAAATCATATGCAAATAAAAAACAGGATCTTGTAGGAATCAAAGATAAATAAAGAAAGAACGAGGAATAATAGAAAGGTGAAAGCAATATTTTCAAGAATCAAGGAACCTCCATCCATATTCTATGCGAATGTGAAGGAATAGCAAGGATAATGTTCTTACAGAAGGGAACGGAATATCCAGAGACAGGAAGCTACACGTTGAAGAGTTATTGTCATGGATCCTAAACATACTTAACAGGACGCGCAAGTCATCTAACTGTCAAGGGAACCACAATTATAGATTTACAAAGGTCGCATTGGAAATAGGCCGCAGGGTCACCCTTTTTACATATCTTATCTCATATGTTATCTTGTAGGAAAGACCATAGGATAATACTTAACGAATTTAAGAAAAAATAGGGGTTAAAAATAAAAGTAATTTTTCAAAAGAACAAAATAGAGGATTATCCATTAAAAAACAAGATAATTTCACTGTGTTATGAATTAACCACTACACTTAATATTGCAATATTTAAAAAGCAGTATCTTGAAAAAAATAGACAATACTGGAAAACTCGCGCCAGCAAAAAGTTGTTTTTTACTTTAATCTTAAATATTTAGTTTAAATAACCTAGTTATACGGCTACTACGTGACCTGTATGTTTATCAATAAATTAACAATAAGACTCCTATAAATTATGATAATAACTTTTTCTTGCAATTTGAACTTTATCAGAGGATTGGGACACCTAGTAGATAGAGATAAGAAAATGTTTTCTATGGTATAAGGAAGGTTCACTGGCTTTACATTGAACACTACTTATGAAAAGCTTCAACAAATAAACAGCCGCATGATTTATGTTTAGGGTCTGACATTTTGAGAGTATAGGGTTTTCAATATTGTAAGTTCTTAAAAATGTGCGGTATACGGATGAAGATCCGTAATAGAACTTACTATTTAAATGCAACACTTTTTTTTGGCGAACTTGACGGGTAAGAAAATTAGTAGTTGAGTAGAAAGAATGAAACAATTTGTACTGGTTCAAAATAAAAATCTCGAGTGTATAGCTGTTTTAAGAAATATTTTTAGCTTTTATATGCGAAAGCAGTATTAGACTCACGGTCCGTGCATGACTAAAATATGAAAATATAATATAATATCGTGTTACGTGCTCGAATTTATGGTTAAACTAGCCATCATATTATATCAAATTATTATCAGCGATTTTGACATTCCTCTGCCCTTCCTAGAAACATTTTATTCTTTAAAATTTGTATTCGTGCTCTAAAAATGTTTCACAGGCAAATTTTGAAACAAAATTACTGGCGTGATAAATTTTGCTATACGATATTTTAACTTTCTTACTAACCTGTCAATCGACGTCATATCCTGCATTTCTATCAAGCTGATTAATGTTAATGAGAATATTTCCCTATATAGCCTATAAATATTGAGAAATGCTCGAAAAAATAGTAAAATAAAAAATAATACAGAATTTAAAAAATATATTTTTCTATATAGCCTATAAATATTGGGAAATTCTTGCAAAAGTAGTAAAATAAAAAAGAATGCAGAAAACGCATATAGAGTTTTCGAATGGCCTAGTCCAAAGAGTGCCCAGTATAAACCAAATGTTACTTTTTATCAAGTGCGTTGATGTAAACAAAAAATTGTCAAAAAGGTACATTACTCTAATTTGATATTGGCAAAAACACTTATGTTAGACGAACAGACAAATTAGTTTCCTTAGCCTAGTTTCCAAAGAAGGATATTGACCAAAAGCTCACACAAAATGTGATATCGGTGAAACTTGGCACTTAAGTACTTGAAAGGGTGTAAGAAACATAAGTTTTATTAAACAGAGACAATGTTCATTATTTTAATTATTTTTACATCAAAAGTAAAAATAAAGTAAAGTATAATGATGATAAATGTACAAGGATTTTTTTTTGTTATGTTCACTTTTATAAAAATCAGTGAGAATTTTAGAAATTATAACCTCCGGTCAAATTTTCTATGAGAAAACAAAAAAAAATTCAAAACTAATGGCTTCCTAAAGCTTAGAGTCTCCTCTTTAAAATGATTTCCTTTTTTTTTCTTTGCTTACATTTTAGCCTCGCCTGAATATTTGTATTGAAAGGCTCGGTGCGCCTAGATATTTTTATCGTTTTTTTACCTTCCTAAAAAAATAAATTAAAGTTTTTTCCCGAATACTATAAACATTGCAATGATCTGCGACTTAAAAAATAATTAAATACCTCCAGATTTACGTTGAAATAACAGTATCTCTGCGAATGTTCCTCAAATATTTACATTAAACCTAGTGCATTGCGATACAATCCCTTTAGCCATGTGGAAGGAAAAAAGAATGAACACCTCCCGGCAAAACAACTAACTCGGTTTGCAGGAATTTACGTTTAGTAGCGCTCTGTAAAGAGGTTAAAAGAAGTAATATAACAGAATTTCCAATGAACTTTTTTTTTGCGACGAAATACAGAACAAAAGATAAGTCTGTCTAAACTTTGAGGTCGAATTTATTCAATAAAAATAATACTTTTACTTTATATAAATATTATTTTTAGTAGAAAGACGATATTGATGAAAATTAAAAGAGTAAAACAAACACAGCAATTGTTTTTTGAACGTAAACATCCTTATTTATATTACTTGAAGGCAGAAACTATAAATTTAATTAAAAATTATATTACAAAACCTATTACATATATTTACAGACATATTTGTTCAAGCCCGTATGTCTCTCACTATTTACACGAACTCATACGAACCACTTTTGCACTTCCTGTATTTAATGACAGAATTAAGCTGAGATTTTACTGATGTAATAAGATCGTCTTTATTGCACAGTGTGGCACAGTGTGATTAAAAACAAAGAATTTCGTGCCCATCCAAAATCACATTTGATATGCTAAAAAGATTGCAGACAGATGATGTCCGAGTATTGCCGCAATACAAACACCAAGCAGATCATCATTATTTAATCACAGAAGTTTCCTCTTATCGACCCATAAGTTTACTTCCTATTCTCTCAAAATTGTTTTAATGACTGGTATTACATAGAATAATAGAAGAATTACCACCAGAATATTGGATCCTACATAGAAAACAAACAATACTGTAGTGGAGTCTTCCTCGACATCAGTCAAGCATTTGACACCCTACCTCCAGCTTATTTCCAACTATTAAAATCATACTTGAGTGAAAGAACTTTCCGAACAAAGAGAAATCAGACTGTATCCCACACAAAACACCACTATTGGAACTTTCGCTGATGACACTGCCACTTTGTCTAGCCACGAAAATCCCCAACTAGCAACTCAGACAATACACAAAATCATCTAAACATACTCGAAGATTGGTTAAAGAAATGGAAAATAAAAGTAAATGAAAATAAGTCCGCACACGTTACATTTACCCTTCGAATAGAAATATGTCCTCCAGTTTCAATACATAACATACAAATACCACAAACACAAACAGCGAAATACCTGGGCCTTCACATTGACATTAAACTAACATGGAAACAACACATCATAAAAAAGAAAAAACAAGTAGAAATCAAAGCATGGTTAATAGGAAGAAAATCTCAAGTGTCAATAGAAAACAAAGTATTAATCTACAAAATTGTAATCAAAACCATCTGGACATATGGATTGGAACTGTGGGGCTGCGCTTCAAAGTCAAACTTAGCAATCATACAAAGAAGCCAGTCGAAAGTGCTCCGTCAAATTGCAGATGCCCCTTGGTACGTGACAAACCATACACTGCACGAAGATCTCCATGATCAATGAGAAAGCCGCCTAACACCACGAAGCTGTGGCAACACACCCAAATTCACTTATGGAACAGCTATTGGAACCACTAAATAACAAAATAATTAAAAAACTGTGGCCATTTGATCTAGTTTAAATTAAACAACAAATTAAAATTAAAATAGGTAGGTAGATTAACCTAACCATGCCATTCTCTTACTAGATAACTAGTAATCGCTAGCCATTTATCTTATAGAATTTTGTAATATTCTGATTGTTAAATAAAGTACTATAAAGAAAATATGCATGTTTTTATGATCTATTCTGCATATGGCAAATACAACATTTTGTACTGATTAGTTAGATAAACCTAGTAGCCATGGAATTACGATATAACCAAGCCTAGTAACTAGGTCACTTAGCTTAACTATTTTTAATAATTCACTTGGTAACACATCTGGGTGCATTCTTTACTTAGATTTATAATTTACTTTTTGTATGGAACATCCTTATTGCATTTGTGACACTCCATGGAGCGTTTACTTTGGACCTCAGGACCATTTGGAGTTTCTGCCGAATATCTAGATCAGAATTGCTTGCTGCTAGCAACCATTATGGCGAAAGGTCTATAATCAGGCCATGTGATTGATGATGCTGGTGAACTTTTTTTAAACATTTATTTAGACTTTGTTTTACATTTTGGTTCTAGTGTATCAAATTTATTAAAGATTATTTTTTTCATCTGTCAAAACAGTCAGATTTTGTGGTTTCAGCCAATAACAGCTCAGGATCCTAACCAATCATTGTGTTTTATACTGATAAAACCGCTTCGTCGTTGTTGTTTTTTGATTAAACTATGTTTACCTTTTTTGAGATGTCAAATGTAAACATTTATCAATTATTATTATACTAAAATGTATTGCAAATCTATGTTAATACCCAAATTTCAAAATATATTTGTAAACTAACCTGTTTTTATTCGTTTATTGTCAATACAACACAGCTCCATCCATAAATTCGTTTAAAACTAACATAATGTCAAAACGTCTAAACGTTACACTTAATAAATAATCTTAAATGCCTACTACTAGATAGGCAACTTATATTACGTTTGTAATATTTGGCGTTTAAATGTAAAAGAAAATATCGAACTTTTGAGTGTAAAGTGTCTTTCTCTGTTTTTAATACAAAATGATTCAAAAAATAATCCTTTAAATACGACTCGTCCTCTGAAATTTTATAGATTAAATTTTTGATCTTCATACTCAAACGCCTTTATCTTAGGCAAAACCACTCAAACAAACTGATTTGAGATAAAATCACTCGTCCTGCGGACTCGTGATTTTATCAATCAGTTTGTTTTCGTGGTTTTTCCAAATAAAGCCGTTTTCGTGAAAACCAAAAATTTTATCGATAAAATTTGGAGGACTCGTGGTATTACCTTTGATTATATTTTTCATCTGTCAAAATAGTCAGATTTTGTGGTTTCAGAGCTCACGATCCTGACCAATTATTGAGTTTTATACTGATACAACCGACTCTTCGTTTTTGTTTTAACTTTGTTTAGCTTTGTGAATTGTCAAATATAAACCTCTAACAACTTTTATTTAGTATTATCAATTATTATTATACTAAAATGTATTGCAAATCTATATTAATACCCAAATTTCAAAATGTATCTGAAAACTAACCTGTTTTTATTCATTTATTTTAAATCACTTTAACACACTCACTTCAGCACTCAATTTTTGTTCATTGAACATTAGTTTTTGAACACCTAAACACTTCAAATTAGCTTACTTAAGAAAGTCTTTTTCCATTTCAGTCTATAAACACGGAAAGTATGTAGGTACTACATTACGTAAATTGTTGGATTTAGAATAAGTTATAAAATTCTGAACACATACACAAATTATTACTTCAATAAATTACATGTTTGAACTTTACAGACAATCTTTAATGTTTATTATTTTGATTGACGTTACCATTACTTATAGATTGGCAACTTGTATTACGTTAGTATACAATCAATTAAAGCAAGTTGGTGTTGTATTTAAATCTATAACACCTCAATATTTAACGTTTAAATTTAAAAAATAGAGGCGAATTGATTTAGTAAATTAAAAGATAAAGTAATAATCTAGAATGTATTAATTATTTATGGTTTTTGCTAAACAAGATTAATTTTTTGGGTCGATACAATTTATATGCTCTGTATGTATTGTAAAATTATAATTCAAGAATAACCACAAAACCAAATTTTTAAAACAATAATATTTTGAATTCCAAAAATTAAATAAACAGGCAAAAATAATTACAGCAATGATAAAAGCATTAATGTTTCCCATGCTGGTTCAGGCTTAATTAATTAACATGTATAATGTGGAGTTTTCAAAATTAATACTAACATTAATTAAAAAGTATTTGCATAAATTATCTATAAAATGGAAACTATTCCATTTCGCGAATATTCCAAAAAAATTGTAACTTGTAATTTGTGGTTTAAATGAAAATAGTTCATTTAATATGCAAATTACTACACCCATTAAAAACAAAAACATAATGTTCTCGAACATTTGGAATAAATGGCATTTGAAGTTATATATGTACATAAAGGGCTATCAATTACGATATACATAGTAAGAGTGCACGGCTGCGTTAGACACTTGATATCTGCAAACTTTGTCCGTTTGTACTAACAAAGGATTTGAGGGCAAAATTAAAATTAAACTAGGTCATGGACATAGCGGATGCTGGTAGACGATTTAAAACTTTGTAATTTTCGATTATATACACCGTTCTACAGGATGCTCATTTACAGAACAGAAAGAAATAAATAATTATGAGTATTCAGGATAATTCAGGATAACATAATACAAAAAACGAATTTCAATGAAGAATATCTAAACAAATTATATTTCCGCGTGAATAACTTCACTCATCGTAGGATCTCAAGATTTGTTTTATCACGTATTTTTATCGTAGCTTACAAGTTTAGCAAATAGTGAAATAACAAAAGTCTGGCTAATAGAATTATATCTTATAATTAACTTCTAACATTTCCTCTTTATTCTGCGAATTTACCCTCTATTTTCAAAGATTGTTCCACAAATAACTTCACTGCCCTAAGTCAACACTTGAATGAACATGAACGGGAAAAACAGGAAAGGGAGAGACCAATCAAAAGGTGGATATAATAAAAGAAATACTTAATGAAGTAAATTGAGTGGAGATTGAAAGGTCTTGAAAGTAAGTTCATTAGCAACAGATTTTTATAAAGAAAACTTATAATGATTAGAACGGAAATGAACAAAACTTACAATTTAAGATAATAAGGGGTTATTCTGACTAACCGGATTGTAGAATTAATATTACACAAAATAATAATGCGAAGATTTAAATCTTAAATCAGAAAAACTGTTTTTAAAAACTTTAATATTTTTAAGAACTTATACAAATACAAAATATGATAACTAACTACAAATGTGGCTAAGCAAGGAATGAATTTATTTTATTAAAACGAAAAGAAAGATTGCAAGCTGGAGATAAGGCTTCCTAGGAATCTCCTTGGCCGTTCTCGTCTATTCAGCACTATTCCTAGAATTTGAATATATAACTCCTCCATCCTTAGGTTGAAAAAATACGGATGTATTTTTGGAACTCGAACAAGGGGTGGTTTCTTCTGTGTTTTGGTTTCCTTCTTCATTTCTTGTAATTGGTTTGCGGTGTCGATTACAGAATATGAAGAGGGCGATTAAGGTGATGCAAATGATAACCGTTACTGTAGATAGGGCCACTATTGGTACTATATGCCGAGTACTGGTTATTTCTTGGATTGGTTTCAGTTGCCTGGCAATCTTATTGATTTCGTAGAGATCTTCGAAATTGAGCCTGGTGATGTTGGAGGCTTGATACGGTTCTTGTGACTCATAAAATCCATCAGCGAATTTTGGCAGTATTAAAGCTTTTCCATCTCTTATTTGCGGATTGTTGATGAACGTCAATCCGTTAATTGATATTGAACATCCTTTTGGGATTCTTAGCAATGTAGGCAGTTTGATCTCTAGGAAACGGTCTGTCCGGCATTTTGAAAGTATTTTTTCTGGTCTTGAAGGTATTACAAGGACTTCGTTTTCGGTAACTTGTTGGATTATCGATTCTTCAATATTGATTTCGGTGACTTGACAGTTTTTCGGAGTGTATCCGTCGAGGAGGTGTAGAGTGCAGTTATCCCTGGTTACAAAATTCTGTTGGCAATAATATGTATTTTCCAACATTGGACATTCTTCTTTTTGGGGTTGAGAATCCTTTTTTGTTCGAGCTAAGTAGGGGTAAGTAGGTATAAACATTCTACGGTGTTGGATTAATGGGTAGATGTGATAAAAGTCTAGAATTTCTTGTTTTAGGATTGGAATGTGTATGGCGAAAATAAGTTTTGATTTCGAAAAGGTTACTTGGGTTCCTAAGAATAGATAGTAAGTCAAAATATTTTTAAATTTTGGTATTTTTTCCGGATTATAAATTCGTTTGAGATAATTTATCATGTCAACAATTTCATGGCTGGATACTATGGAATTATGAAGTGAATTCAATTTCGAAAATACAATAGCATTTTCTATGTTATCGATAAACTCTATCATAGTCTGAATGTCTATATTAATTTGACTTATTGTACCTTGAAAAGTTATATAATTCTCTAAGCTTATGATTTGGTTTTTTATTGACGCCTGGAATCTTTCTAAATTATTCTGCAATTTTTGTTGGTTTTGCCACAATACAGTTAAAGATTTGTTGTAATGGTCAATTAATTTTTTATAAAGTGTTGTTTGTAAATTAATTTCTTGAATCAGCTGTTTTTGATTTTGTTGTAAAATTTCAATTGCTTTATCATAACGATCGCCATATCGCCATCATCTGAATCAAGGGATCCAAAGAGCCATTTATTTACTTTGCCTATACCGTTTATTAATCCTCTCTTTGATCTGAAATGGGGGTGGATATTCTCGAATTTCTTTTCAAGTAAGTTAACTAAAAATTCTGTTCTTATTAACATATTTTCGGCAAGACCATGATATGATATTGGATTTGTTGCATTGAGTATTAGAATGTTATTTTTCACTGTTAAAAAATTCTGTTTTAAAATTCCTACTTGATTAACCACTTCACTTAAATCTACATAGTGTATAAAAGTATGTTTCGTATAAACTAATTTACATGTTCCTAATCTAATTGGGAGTAACGGGTTTTCTAAAAGAGTCGTATGAACATCTTCATCGTTACACTTTGTCCTCAGTATTTGATACGCCAGGTATATCAGAATCATCGACAGCTTCATCGTCTGGCTGTACCTGTAAAAGGTCATTGCAGTTATTTTTTGGTTTTCGAGCAATACTTTGCAATATGATAGGTACCTTGTTTGGTTTTTAAGAGGACACCGTCGTCTTTAACAATTTCGGTTTTCTTGAATTTTGGTAATTTTTTATCGCGAAGTTTAGTTCTAATGTAAGCGATAGGTTGTTTGGAGTAGTCTGGGGGATCAGTTCGATTTTCGTTTACTTTATCGATTTTATCTTTTTTTACATCCGCGTTTCTTTCTTGAATTATTTCGTATAATTGTTTAGAAGCCTGTTTATGATTTTGTACGTAGTAGGATAATATTAAACGATCGTTTAAATCAAAAGGATCGGGGTTGTTAATGTGACCTTTAATAATTTCGAATGGTGTGAATTTAGTAACTGAGTGAATTGAGTTATTATATGTGAGGATTGCATGTTTCATTAATTGGTTCACCGTTAGTTCTTTATTAGTTTCCCTTAGACATCTAAAATGCTCGATAAGGGTCGAATGAAAGCGTTCTACCACCGAATTAGAGTTACTGTTTTTAGCAGTAGTAAAGTGTAATTCTATTCTATGTAATTTGCAAAAATCCTCTAAATCCTGATTTTTGAATTCTGTCCCGCAATCTGCAGTGATTTTATAAGGTAATCCATGATGCGTAATGAAATTTAGTAGACCTTCAACTATTGGTATCCCGGCTATGCTCGCGATAGGATATGCTTGACCGTATCGAGAGAACGAATCGATTATAGTAAGATAAGGAGTGTTGGATATTCGGAATACATCCATATGTATGTGATCGAAAGGTTTAGCAGCGGTTGGTGTTAAATTAAATTTTATAACAGGTGGGTTTCTATCGTATTTATTTTTTAAACATACTTCGCAATTGTTTATATATTTTTCTATGTCTTCCGACATTTTGGGCCAATAATATCTAGACCCTAAAGAGGCTTTGACTTCGTTGATTCCGCGATGACCGTTTTTATAGTTGTGGTAGTAATTCAGTTTTTCTTTTTGTTCTTCACATGTCAGTACGTCATCCAAGATTTTTATACAATGAACGAAGTTGAAAGCGGAATTTTTGAAAAATTTCTGAACTGTAACAACAAAAGTTCCGGGTTTAAGTGGGTTTCTGAAAAATAGAGCATATTTGCGCTTTGGGTCTATGAAATCCTTAATGAAGTTTACTATGCCTTGTTCTAAATTTCTTTGTGGTAAAATAACAAAAAGTCTAGTGTTTTCGAAAACTTGCTCTCGTTTTGTTTTGATTTCGTTAATTTCTCCGCAAAACAAAAGTATTTGATTTTTGTAGAGATTTAGGGCTCTTTCCGTTATTGGTATATTAAAAATGGGGTTTTCTACAGATGTATGTACTGTTTCTAAGTCGGTTTGATTATTTTGGACTGGGGATTCATTTCGAAATTCAACCGCGGGTTGAATTTGAACATTGGATATTACTTGAATTTTTTCTGGGGTTTCCCCTAAAATATCAGATATTTCCGTTCCGGACAAGAATGGTAAGTCGTCAATATCATTTTGAATTATAGCGTCGAGGTCGTCGATGTTGACGTCTAATGAATCGGTTTCGATGGCATTTGAATCACAATCAGGGTTTATTCACGATAAAGCGTCAGCTGCTTGGTTGTTTTCGCCTTTTTGAATTTTTTTTTTCGAAGGACCGACTGAAAATTCGAATTTTACATCAGAGGGTTTCCTAAATTTTATAGGAATTTCTACTCGATTACTAATTAACCTATTATTCGTAAAATCTATATTTAAATTCATTTTTATAAGGTCTTCTATGCCTACAATTCCATCAAAAAATTCGTGGAAATCATAAAGTATAAAGTTAATGTTGTCATTGTAATTGAATTCCTTAAACGCGGGGATATCTGCTTGATACATGATACGTTTACTAGCAAAATGCGTTTTAATGTCTGCATTTGAATGATAAATACAGTGTGGGTAAAATTTTTCGGCAATTGTTGGCTTAATTATTGATTTGGTACTACCGGTATTGATGAGCAGTTTTAATTTTGGTTTTTCGATTTCGATATACGGTAGGGGATTGGTCGAAGTTATATTTAGTTCAAATATGTTGGGTTTGGACCGGAGGCTTGTTCCGAAAAAATTTGGGTCATCCGTACCCGATTCTTGATTCGCAATTTGGACTGAATTTCCGAATTTATGTACAATTTCGTCGGTATCGTAATCATGGTCTTCGGAGTTGATATAATTGTTATCACCAGAATAGTTATTTGCATATAACTCTTCTACTACGAAATTTGGTTTTTGACCATAGTTTTGGAAATAATTGTTAGGTCTATTATAATTGCCATTATTATTATTTGGATTAAAAGATCTTTTTGTATTATAGGAATTGCTTGAAATTCCAGACATCGGTTCTGGTTTAGGCAATCGATGTGGGGGAATTTGATTGCGTTTAAAAACATTTATTTTGGGTCCAAAAACTTGAGAGTTTGTTGGATAATTACGGGGAGGTTGAGGCCGTGGTTGGACATTAACAGGCTGACTTGACCACACCGGTTTCTGAGCACTTTGGTACTGATTTTGATTAAAATGATTTGAATATTCTTGATTTGGAGAATACAATTGTTGATCTTGTTGATTAAATGTAGTAAATGACCTTGTAGCATTTTGCTGTTTAAAATTATTATTTTTAGAAAAATGACCTCGAGGTTCATCGGGCTGACCATAAAGTCTCCCAAAATTTTCGAATTCGTTTACATACGCGATTGCGTCTTCAAGAGACGCCGGTTTTTTTAGATGCATGTTATTTTTTAATATACCTGTGCAGCCGGCAATGAACGTGTTTAATGCCGTTTTGTCGCAATGGTTAACTTGACATATTTTATCATTATTTCCTAATGTTTGATCATTACTTATTCTTTGAGCAATGCTGCTCCTTAATAATTGCAATCTAGTACCAAAGTCTATCAGATTTTCATTTTTGTACGGTTTGGTTCTAGTCAGTTCTTGAATTAAGCAACTTAAATCTCTGCGGTCTGAAAAACATTGCTTTAGGGCGTTTTTTAGTGAATCCCAATCATTTAACTCTACGCGGTTTCCAACCATAGTCTCTGCTTTCCCTATTAATTTCTCTTGTATGCATTCAAAGATATGTTTATTTAATTCGGCATCGTTATATTCCTGATAAGTAGCAATTAAACTTTCACAACGTGTTATAAATTTATTTAAAGTGTTGCTATCGCCATCATATGGCCTAATAATATCTAGTTTTGATTTAAAAAGATTCCAGTTTATTGCTGGACGAGCCATTTCTTCGTGAGAATTTAAATTGTTTTCTAAATTATTTCCAGATTTATCTGCCTCAGAGAAGGCTATTGCTAATTTTTTCGCGATTTCGTCTATATCGGTCATGAGAAATCAAATTGTATTATTAAAATAATTATTATTATTTAAGAAGAATTGTTTGACTTATCTATCTATCCCGAATATTTAGAAAATGTTAGGAATAGGCAAAAAGGAACTTAGCACTTACAATGTAGCTGTGGTACCAGTTTCTTTTTCGATTCCTGCTGTAGTCCAACGTCAGGTGCTCCAGGGCCCACTTTTCGAAAAAATAATCCAATGGTTTTTCTCTCGAACCTCACTGCACAGAACGGAAAGTTACATTAATCCACTACAGGGAAATGTAAGTTCGTAGATACGCGCTCTAATGTTAAGACACCAAAATCGTGAAAAAGTTTTTACGCACGATGCGAAAAGCTCTTTTCTTTAACGACCGCACGTATCCTACTGACTGCGCCAGATTTAAATCTTAAATCAGAAAAACTGTTTTTAAAAACTTAATATTTTTAAGAACTTATACAAATACAAAATATGATAACTAACTACAAATGTGGCTAAGCAAGGAATGAATTTATTTTATTAAAACGAAAAGAAAGATTGCAAGCTGGAGATAAGGCTTCCTAGGAATCTCCTTGGCCGTTCTCGTCTATTCAGCACTATTCCTAGAATTTGAATATATAACTGCGATATTTGAGTCTGTAAACGAATATAATTACTTGATGTAATTGTAAAAAAGTGGGAACATTTATTTGCGATAATACTAAGGCGTGTTTTTTCGCACTCAGCGAACGGCTGCTCTTTCGTCTGCGGCAATGGGTCGTGGTTCAAAGATAAATATAAATAGTCAAAATTGGAAGTGATTTTAATATTGGGCGCCACTAAATTTCGTGTTATAAAATTTAGAAACTAAAAAAAAATATTTATGACAAACCTGGTGATAAACAAAATTGTCTCAGTGCAACCATCCTCTGGTGTCATATGTGGGGCTATCCCCCAAAAAAAGGACGGAAAACCTGTTAAAAAAAATTGAAGAATTCGAAGTACTCGAAGGATTTGAAGTACTCAAAGGATTCGAAGTACTCGAAGAAATTGAAGTACTCAAAGCATTCGAAGTACTCAAAGGACCCTGTTGAATAAAAATTAATTTTTACACACGTGTTCGGTTGAAAATTATATATATAAAAAATGGTACAAATACATACCTCTTAAAATCAGAGGGTATATTAAAATACCAAAAGAAAGAACTTGTTCGCCTACAATTGAGGACTTTTCGTCAGTTTTAGTAATATCTCTTGACGGTCCAAAAAGAAAATTGCACTTCCAAAAACTTTTCTTCAACCGGCCAAAACGCAAGAATGACAGCTTCCACATGGATTTGTAATCGATATAATCAATTTAATCGATACATGAGCAAAACGAACTATCGAAGTAGAAAATATGAGAGGTGCGATCAATAAAAGATGACGTATCTCTAATATTAAACAGCACCGCAAATGACAACGAAAATATTTAAAATCTTGATAGTCATGTCAATCAGCTGATTGTTGACAGAACTGAAAAATATAACCTCTCCATACATAAGAGAAAAAATCGTAGGTACTGAAAACAGATGTAAATTTTGACGATATCGTAGTAAAAGTTATATATACAATACAAAAGAAAAGTACAGAAAAAATGATAGTTAGGTAAGTACAACATTATTTATGTTACTCAATATACATACAGTGAATCAAATAAACAAACATTTTATTTTCATTTTTATTTTTAGGACTGACCTAATTGGAATTATTGGTCAGTTCAGGATTAAGAGACACTGGCAAACAGTAATCGCTGAACCAACAGGTGATAATAAACCAGAATTATACAGTGTGCAAAACTAATAGTGATTTTCATTTTAGGTAGTGGTTGACCTTTTCAATGTCGTCATGAGACATTGATAATTTATAAATTATAACTGAATATAAATAAAATAATAAAATATTAGTTAAATATTATTTCCGAATAAAAAATAATGCTATAATACGGATAAATGAAACATGTTATGTATCCTTGAGGAAAGCCTCGTACTGGATATCTATAATCTATTCTGACCAGGATACCAAGCTAAGAATGCTTATTCAAGCTTCGATCTTACAAATGCCTCAAACAGAAGTTGAAGAGTTTTAATTTATACAAAATATTTATAATTCCTGGTTACAAAACGGAGTGTCTTGTAAGCTGATGAGACAGTAGCGTTAAAGTGCTCAATAAAGGTCAATTTACTGTCGAAAATAACCCCCAAAACTTTAAAACTAGTAGGCAAACCTAGGTAATCGGCTGTTTTTTACGGGTAAAGCACATAAAATTATTGAGATTTTTCCTAATACCCTACCATAGACATTCTCTAGCTTTTCATGGCCTCAAATAAAGATTGTTAGTTACATGGTTAACAAAAAATGTTCTTAGCTAACTTTGGAGATTTTGGTAGAAAGTTATACGTCTCTAGTCCTCTTTTATAGATGGTGGTGGAGCGGGGCGACTTTGGAAGGGGCAAGAAACAGCGAAAATCGGTTTCAGGTTAACGGCAATAGTTGACACGTTGACTATTATCTCTACCGTGCAGACAGTTGATGATTACTATTGTTTCTCGTATACTTTAAAAGAAAAGGTTGGTGCAATTGTTTTGGTGTTGCCGAGTTTGGATATGATGTTGGGGTGAAGTGGATCTAGATCATTTCTCTCTAACTATTCTACGATTCTTCCTCTGACCCATCCTACTTTTCAGAGTCCTACTTTATCGAATAAAATTTCAATCTTTCAACAAGTTTTACGATTCGACGTTTCTTCTTATTCCTTTTTTCGTTTTTTTTTTCTTATTGTTAAAAAAAAATCTTAGTCCTGACATAAACTAAAAAAAAGATGCTGATAGAAGCCACTCTCAAAAACATTTTAATAATTTAGATAATAATAGTTTTTCCCACCAATCTCTAGATATAGAGAGAAATAATACGTAATGTTCTTAAACCACGAAATTGCAATAAAAGGCATATTTAAATTGAACCATTTGCCGATGTGGGAAAGCCTACAAAACAGATAATTTGAAAAGGAGAGTTGAAACAAGTTCGAGCAATATCTCATTGCGTATTTATCATGCTCAGGCGCTTAATTAACATTATGCTCAAAAGATTGAATCTGAATACATGAATGACAAAATGTAAAATTATGAATGGCCGCTAAATATTCTAGTTTGTGAATAATATACCGCCGAGATAGTATTTTGTGCCTCCACTATGGCATTCCGTTATGATTACCAGGAAATATGTATTGCATATAAATGAAAGGGTTATTTCCAGCTCTGAGAATTGTTAAATAAAGAGGATTTAGCACATGCTGCAACAAATATTTCAGTATGCGAAATGCATATTCCCATAAATTCTAATTACTACGAACACACAATACAGGCAAATGTAAACGAGAAGAGATTATTCAGCGTGGCCCTTTCAAAAACAACTAATTCCTAGCCTATTACATACGTTATTCGGAACCTGAACCGAAACGACTCCGTTTGAGGACATCGCTTCGTTCTCTGCGCGTTCGTTCGTTTCAATGTTTCATCTCACTCAATTATTTCTCTACTTCAGAATTTACATTTACATCGTTTACGCTAGATATTGTGAAAACATGTTTTGAAAACATTCGATTACTTTTTTTATTTAATTTTCACCTATTGTTAACTGCATACTCTTCATTCTATTTAACAGCTTTGTCTTTTGTCTGAAACTACAGTGTAGTTTAAAGAAGTACTGCCTGAAGTTGATTTTTGTAGTAGGGGATGTAGGTTGTAATATTTGTTGGCCAGATTTTGATGAAGGATATTGCAGACCTGATTATGCAGGTACTCCATGTTAGAGAAAGCCGATGTGCTAAATCTTCTGCACTTCAAATTTGAAAAATAAAAATAGAAGAATGACACCAATAATTATGGAATTTGAGCTGGCGCTGACGTTTAAACAGTTTTATCGTTAAAAGATCTTATAATAAATTTATTAAATCATAAAAATGAAGAATATTGTAACAGTACAAGTGAAATAGATAATAGTTCAATAAAGTATACCTAAGACGATAAATCAGTGACTTGTTTTGTCAATAAATGAATAAATAAAAATATAGAAATACTTAAGTTTAAGGTGATTAGTAAACAAGTATTAATAAAATAAAATAAACCAGTTGAGAATGCTCTTCTAACATAGACCGAACAAATTATAATGACAGTATTAATAAAATTTTAGATTGACAGTTCTTATTCTAATCAGCACATCCACAGTCTACTCACTTTTACCAAAATCGTCATTCACTATGTGTCTACTTTAAATTCAGTGTCATTTTAAACTTCAAAATTTTCATATTTTGGACCCCATTTTGAAGGTGTTCCCGAAGAGTTACGGAGGGCACATCAAACCTAAGCTAACAAATTACTACTCAAAAATATTATCGCAACCAGATCATCCTGCGAATAAAATATATCTCAACACAGCTGAAGACGAAATATACAATAAACGATCCACCATAACAAGACCAGCAAGAATAAGATTTAAGGAACTATTGGAAGCCATGAACGAGACTTCTCCAGATATTCTTAGTGTTCAAGAATATGAAATACCCCCGTGGGTTTTGAAGAACATACTATTCCACAATGAATGTTTGAAATATAAAAAAGGAGAATTCTTAAAAGTAATAAATAATAATCAAAACAAACAAATTCTCTATACCGATGGATCCACAAAACACAGAGAAAACTAGCAGCGCCATATATGTAGAAAACTCCTCACATTCGTGGACATTACCACCAGCCGCGTCAGTATATACAGCGGAATTATATGCCATTTGGCAAGCTTTGAAATATATTGATCTGGGAAATAAAAGAGAAAATATTATATGCTCCGATTGTCTTAGCTCACTCCAAGGCCTACAAAATAAATTCAACCAAGAACCAATGATAAAACAAATTCAAGCCACTCTGCATTATCTGGAATCGATAGGATAGGGAATATATTTTACATAGGTTATTATACCAATTACCAATTACCAATCAGAGCAGAAGATCTTAAGTCATATCTCAAAGTACAAATACTCACCCAATGGCAACAATTCTGGAGACAAAATCAGTCCAAACTTAGACGTGTGAATAAAGCAACCAACCCATGTACTTACTAGAATAAGAATATGACATGCTAGGTAAACATCTTCATATATACTCTGTCGTGCCGATCAACCCAATTGTGACTTATGTGAAACATCAATTACAATAGACCATAATATATTACTTACTAGATTGCGCAAAATATGAATACAAAAGACGTCAATTAACAATTCCGCGAAGCATAGAGCTCTGCTTAACAAATACGAATTATATTAAAAAAATATGTAAAATTTTTCAAGAAATCTAACAAATAACAACAAAAAGCATGCGGTATATACAAATAGAATAAGCGGCCAATGGCCCAGCAGTCGACGCAGTAAAAAAAAATAGTAGGTATGTGTGAATCCCATTTATCGTGTGATTCAATAATTATCCCTAAGTATTTTATTGAAGATAAAGTGCTGCTAAATAGTTCATCTAATTTTTCCACTGGAAACCTATTATGATGCACTAGGTACCTAGGTTGTAATTATAATTCTCAATTCTCCTTCTTTCCTTAAAAGATGGCAAATAAAGACGACTTAGTCTATGTACATTTCTTTGTATTTTTCCAGTTTACGTCTCCTTTTATCTAGGACTACATTTGGGTGTCTATTTATATCGTGCTCAGCTCCTGCACTAGAAGCGAGTGACCCTGTTCACATTTTATTTTTTCTTCTATGATTTATTCTTGTCGATAGGTAAATCATTTGGGAATATTCTAATTAAAGAGGAATCTAATCATAATTAAAAGTATATCGTCATATCGTACATATTAGAATTTTGAGCATTTTATTATAATACAACACAAAACATGGTCGTAGAGATAGTATAGTGTTTTACTCGTCAAAGGTCATTTTTTATCTATCGAGAACACCACCAAAATCAGCAAATGATATACTATTATATTTGACCCTCGTCACTGAAAAGGAAATAGGTATAGATACAGCAAGCATAAGTACCAGATATAAAAAGAAATGCAAAAGTTAAAAATGAAGTTTGCGATAATCTACGAAAAAATCCGTTGGGATGCTACATTTTTACCAGTGTATTTGAACTAATCTATATTCAGTATGGAAATATGAAATTTGAATAATGGTCGTTCAGTGTTTTTGTTCATCGCTACTCGTAGAATATTCCAGATAGATTTTAATTTGAAAATTTCATCGATGTTCGGTTAAAATACGGTGTTCTTTAAATGCAAAACGTATTATTGATTATAAAAAAAAGCATTTTATAGACTAGGATTAAATCACTGATTCGTGGTTTTACAAGCCAGAAGCAAACGAAATATTCCCTGGTCTATAGGTGAATCTAAGACATCTAAAGGTTCCTTTTCATTAGAGTATGTTTGGGTGCACCAATATTTTTCTCGAAAAAATCTTCAAATGAATAAACGAAAAAATGTGTGCTCAATATATTTCAGTACGCACTAACGCGATCCATTGGCTTGTCGGCCATAGAGCCTGTCCAGATGAAGCGACTTTCGAGCGATTCATATGCGTATGTCGCGCGAGTAGATCAGTCCACATTAAGTAAATCAGGATAGGCGCAGTCAGTTTTCAGCTGACGCACCATGTTCACTAAACATTTCCAGAATTTCTTCCCAGCATTTACGTTTTATATTCCTATTAGAATATTCTGAAGCCATCATATACCATATTGCTGGTTTCTTCTCGATTTCATCAATAAATAATTCCGTATCGAAATAATCTCATTCCATTGCAAATTTTCCTTAATACGTGCACACGCAAACAAAACGCAATAGTACTGGATGCAACAACGATGCCTCGATACCTCGACTCTCAAAATGCGCTACTCGAGATTCCAGCGTATTACAAGCGATTCAAAGGCGAATAGAAAATCGCGCGAGTGTATGTGGACAGAAACATTTGTTAACATGTATCCATCATACGCGCGAATTTAAACGCGCGAATCAAAACGCTTCATCTGGACAGGCTCTAAGCGAACGAATGTGTGTAAGCGTACCGCCGCGCCGGCTCCACACATGGGAGCCAATGTTGGCGCCAACAGCATTCGTCCAATGTATGTACCGACAAAATTGCGTTGGAGCCAAAGTTGGAAGTTGGCCGTCTCTTGTCGGTTTTTTGACAACACATCAAAGGGATTGGCCCCAATATTCGTGTTACCGACCACAAATTGGCGCGGGTAGGCCGCTGTCATTTCAGTGTGAAATTATTGTTCGTATAGTGAAGATAATTTAAGGTTTTTAAAAATGTCTCAAACGGTACGGGATAGTGAAAAGGGCCTGGAGTTTTTGGAGCTATATCAGGCAGAACCAGTATTATCATTAAGGCAGTCGCACCCACCACAATTTCTTGGTCAGGTATGTTCGTTGGCTCTGCCGGGAACGAACTGACATAGCCCTGATTTCCCTCCAATAAGTGGATGCTTTTACAGAATTTACAGAGTAATACCGCTAACATTAGCCAACGTTAGCGCCAACGATGGCTCCATGTGTGGAGCCGGCGTAAGGTTTTAGTACGAACGAACACCATCTTCTGTGTAGTTACAAGAATAAATAAGGCTTCTTGTTTCTCGTCGCATTTTTCAGCTCAATCCAACAGTGAGTTAAGACAGCCTCAAGCAGCTCTTTTTTTAAAAGAAACAAATAATATTCAACAAATCAAGTTATACTTGGACAAATAAAAGTAAAAAATCTACCAAAAGGGTGTCTGCTGATTCTTGGTGCACCGATCCGCCGAATCTAAGTCTTAACCTTGAACTGTATGTACAAGAAAAAGAGAAGATTATCATTATCTAGATGAAGAATAATTTTGGTCGCTACCAGTCGTCTAAAGATTCAAGTAGGTAGTAGTAAGTTCACAAACAATAATTTGGATGCCTAGTGATAAAGTTGAAGAAACTCGAACTCGTGGTGGTCTTCACATCTTTCTTCAATTTGCGTGTTATTAGACATTAGGATAACAATATTGGCACACATTGCATCAGGAGTACCAACTTTAAATTGTATTTTATCTCCATTCTTAATATTGTATTTTACGTTTTAGAATTAATTAGAATGTCTCCTTCAGCTGCATGATTTTTGTTTACGTGTTTAATCTGTATAACCCATACATTAATATGCCGTTTTCCCCGTTCAAATCGACCCAATAATAACCGAGATATTTGCTAAGGCCCTTTTGCCATCGTTACTTTGTGAGTTCCTCCTGTGGCATCATTAGCCGATTTCCCAACATTAGCCGCGTTCCGAACCCCTTGAGTTAGAACCCGGCTAGTTTTCATTGAGTTCGAACCCGGGTAGATTTAAATGATTTAGAACCCGGGTAGCCTACCTACTAATTACTCTGTTAATTATAGGAATTTAAACAACTCATTGTTTTCTGTGTTTTGGAAAATTGTAGAGTTTAACTGGTTTCAATATATGCATGTATTTACAGCAGTTTTATAGACATATTTACTAATAATTATTAATTTAAACCCCACATATGCCATATCATTTGATGAATACAAACAGCTAACAGCTATTAATAATATTTGCATAATTTATAGCAATCGTTCAGTTTTAGTTCCTTTCCACCCTAATTAAAAATCGCGTAAAATAACAGTAGTTAATGGAATGCAAATACGACGGTATTACTTAAATAAAAAAAAATGCATCAAGTCACATTCAATAGTATATTAAAACATGCGCCATATAGAGCAAGTCTTTTAAACATCAGTTATTCACGAATACTTTACGCTATTTTTTTTAGTGGTGCACTTTGAAATCATAAATACTGGTATTATTACTACAAAAAAAGGAAATAAGAACTACTAATGTAAAATGGGCGAGGCAATTTGTCATCAAAGATTAATTGTTGTCACCGCAGTGCTTAAAAATGAATTCTAACATAGATTTTTTAAATAGTAAAGCAGAATCGCGGTCAATACCGCAAAAATTTAAGGTTGCGTATAAAAAATAAATACAACCAGTTTATCAAATGGGTGGAAGAGCAAAATGTAACAGATATAAATGAACGAGTTGTGCTTGTGCTACAGAAAATTACATACTAGGTCTACGTATGTGTGAATCGAATTTTAAATTTTCATCAATGCAGATTCCAAGAAATGTAGTATTTATTAGCTTCTGTATGTTTTGTTCACCAAGAACAATATCTGATAAATTACATTTGAACGTTACCAAACTAGTTTTAGATACAATGAAGCTTATTAGGTTAGAATCACACCACTGTTTTATTAAAATTATACCATTACTAATTTTGTTAGCTAGAATGTCTTCATGTTTGTTGTGCCACATTATGGTCTTATCATCAGCAAAAATTTTAAACGATCCATTAATGTTAATGTCGGGCAAGTCATTAATATATAATAAAAAAAGTAGGGGCCCCAAAACAGAACCTTGAGGTACACCACCGTCAAGAGAACGATGATCTGAGCGATCCCTTCCAACAACTACCTGCTGACAGATAAGATTTTAACCAATACAAAACCATACCTCTGAAACCATATTTTTCCAGTTTTCTCCACAATGGTCTATAATTTACACAGTCAAACGCCTTAGATAAAATCACAAAATATCGCTGCAGCAACTGACTTTTCATTTAGCTCTAGATATAGTTTCTATATTTCTATAGAAAAGCAAATATGGCGTCAGATGTATTTTTTTTGGATTGGAAACGAAATTGGCTAGTCGAAAGTAGAGAATACTTGTTTAAAAAATTTATCATTTGACTTTTTAGCAATTTTTAAATGATTTTTGCCAACGTAGGCAGTAGAAATACAGGCCTATAATTCCAAGAAAAAATTTTATCATCACCTTTAAATATGGGTATCACCTTAGCATATTTTAGGACATCACTAAAGTACCCTGATAAAAATGACATATTTATAGCATCAACCAGCACTGTTAGAACATTATCTGGAAGAAGTAAACATATTTTAGCTGAAATACCATCCCAACCTGCAGCTTTTTTATTTTTGATACTCATTATCATGTCTTTAATTTCATAGATATTAACAGGGCTAAAACTAAATGTATTTACCATGTTCACATGTTTTAAGTAATTCATTGGATCATTGGATTGTAGCCGACAGTAAAGCAGTTAGTTATATGCATTTTGTGAAGCAGTATTTATCATAGCGCCCCTAAAATATAAGTACAGACCGAGTTTTCTTACGATCAAATGGTATTAATGCATTTGGATCATGTCCCTTACAAATTGTACGTTAGCTTAAATTGGGGACATGCTTTTCGACGTACGTCCGCTACCATTATGGAAAATAGTGACATGACAATAGATCAAATCCAACTACAAGTAAGATGGAAATCGGTAGCTGTGGCGACTTGTTAAGTAATATTAATATCTCAAACAAAACTAACTGTACTTTCCATTTTCATTTATAAAATTAAAATTATTATTAAATAATGTTTGAATAAAGGTTTTGCATTTGTTAGTAATATTTTATTTGACGTTTCAAGGGGGTCTAGGACTATTGGTCGCCGCCGATTGGCCACCGCTAATTCGCCGCCGGTAAACTCGCCGTCGGTAAAATTAGCCGCCAAGAGGAAATAAAACAAGATATTGAAAATATAAAACAAATTGTAGAAAGTAAAAGTTGTAGAAAGCTGAAATTTAGACGTGCACACATTCAAGGTATCCTGAGAGTTAATATCCGTTGTCCGTTACTCTCTATAGATTCTGGAAGCTGAGTTATAAATGCATACAGACAGAGATACAGAACCGTTGTTGCCTAAAATTGTCATTTTGACTTCACGCTTCTCGAGTTGTTAATGTTTCCATAGTATCTTTTAAAAAACGGGCGAATTTGAAAGTTCGATTTAAACACGCTGATGCGTGCTTTAAATAGGTAAACTGGGGCACCAATAAAAAAAATATAAGTGTAGCACCCTGCACAGTCGGAAATATAAAAAAAAGCATATAATATGTCTGAAAGGCGCAGAAAATAAAAAAAGCTATAACGAAGTGCGACCTCATATCTTTTTAAATCTAAATAGAGAATAAACTGCCAATGACCACGCTGACAGTGGTTGGATTGCAAATTACAAAATTCAGTATCGTACGATGTATTCATTTCAATATCTCCAAAACATTTACAATTCAGATTTTTCCTATTTACGTCAATCATCTAACTTGTTTTTTAAAAAGTTTGTACGACAGCACTTGTTTTTTACGTTACGCTAAAAATATTTTGTAAGAATATTTGAGGGCTTTCACAAAACACAATACTGTTTTGAATCAGAAATACAAAGATCACAATTAAAACCGCGACAAAAGCTTCATATCGATAATTAAAACCTCTCGAGTTTTTGCAGAACAAAAATTGATAAAGAACAACGAGCGAAGTCCAAAAAAGCCGAAATTCGTAAAACAAGGGGTGGTTCTTCAACGGAATTTAATGAGTAAACTGTCATTTGATATGCTATGAATAGAAATAACTGTTGAATACAACAGCTGGTGAAACTGCTTAAGTTTTCATAAGGGTTAATTTTTTTTATCACGTGTTTCGGGTATATATTTGGATTTTAGTCAACAGATGCGGATATTTAGATTTAAATTTATATATTTTTTTAAATATGAATAACTACCATAATCGTAGCACTCCCTCCCATCTCTCTTCTCTCTCACATCGTCTATCTTTTCTCTCACAAATACTATTCCGGCATGTAATTTCACGGCGGCTGAGCTAGCTCACTCGCTTTATTAAATATATCACGCGCACCTGCAGTCTCTAATGCAGTTATAGATTCGGGGTAAAAAAATCTTGAAAGATACTTAATTTCCTTAATTTCCCTTAAAAATGAGCCAGGCCGCAAGTCACTAACTCTATTCCTTGCTCGTCTACAGGGAAAAATGCTTTCACTCCTCTTTCACCCTTCCTCTTTATCGGATCGAGTTCTTGTAGAGCCCAAATCAAAGAGAAAAAAATTCCGCTTCCGAGAGTGGATAAAAATTTCCCCCGCTTTACTCTTTCATCGCGAAAATCAAAAAATAAAATTTGCAAAATCCAAAATTCGATCGCCATTTGTCAGTTTTCCTTTTTAGATCCTGTAGCAGGGTTCTCAAATGAGAGATCGCCATTTTTCCCGGATTGGACGAAAATTAAAAAAGTTATCGCGGGTCAAAGATTAATCAGTGTTTGCTCTCATCCTCCCCCCTCTAATCAACCTAGCGACTTGAAATTAGGACACAGATCGACTCCACTACTAACTAATGTGTCTTACTCGATAAAATCCTTATTTTTTTTTCAATTCTAAATTACAAAACAAGAAGTAAAGTAAGACGCCAACTGACCCTTAATATTTACGTTTCTTCTTAATTGGGTATTGTCACTTCACTAACTAAAAAACTCAAACAACCCATTGCTACTGTCTTGCTTGTAACAAGTACTCACGCTTGTTGTTAAGAAATTCCCAGTGACATGTCGTCTGAAGTTCTGCTAGAATTCAGGACAAGGATAAAGGACAAAGGGACACAACGACAACTTTCTCTAGTGCCTTTTGAAAGGCATAATGTTAAAATATTCTGTTGTAGGGTGTAGATGAAGAGAATATTCTGAAAGTCATGGAACTTTGACTAATTACATTTTAGGTATCAACGTATGGGCTTTTCCAGAATGGAGATATCAAACATGAAGAGGCATTCGCGAGGTAATGTGAGAATACTTAGATCGTGAACTATATACAGGGTGTTTTTAGATACATTGAATAGTGGAACAATTAATCATTAAATATTTAATTAAAGCTATCGATAATGAACTAATTTGAAATGGAAATCTGCACAAGTGTGGTAACATTAATCAGTTTGAAACAATTTAAAAATCAATAAAGAAGTCAGTTTTTATACGCGTTCAATATGTATAAAATTGTTTTAATGAATCTGCAGATATCCTTCATCCATATACTTGTTTTATTGTCAGAACCTGTTTAGCCCACAACATAATAACTTGATCAAGGGATTTTTAAAATCAAATTAACAAGAACATTTTCCATATGTTTCCACATTTTCATTAATCATTATAATCATTAATCATATATAACTATGTGGTGTAATTAAAGTATGTGGCTACCTGGCAACGCCGTAGATTTTTGACATATGACGTCACTGCCTTGCTAAAATAAAAATCATTATTAGGGAATGCACTGTGGAAGTAATATTAACTGGCACTTAACCAATTCAAATAGAACATAAAGTGCAATCGATATCTAAGACAGAAATTGCACTTTTGAAAACGTCACTTACAATGGTAATTTCCAAGGATACGATGATCTGTCTCTTATGAATATAATGCATTAATATTGGAAGTCTAACTATTCAATAAGCTCATAGAACTGATAGAACTCATATGTGGAAAATATAGTAATAATGAAGTACCTACTTGCTTTACATGAATGAGAACCAATTACAGAACTGCATTGTTCTTGTTAGATACTCAGATAATCGATGTTGAACAATACTCAGGCTAAATCTCTATTATCTCAGATCAGGGACGTCCTCTAGAAAATATCAAATCTACTGTTATTGAAATATATTTCTGGCGCATTTGTCTTTTGTCAAATTAAAAAATTGTTATTTGGGTTGCGAATGAGGTAAAGAAAGCCACATTTTTACCTTCTTTTCACGTTTTAAAAAATTGGTAATTACATATTCGTTACCACCTTCCATCATATAACTTATACAGTACAATACTAATGATACTCAAGGTTTTTCCACTATTTATCAATGAACTATACTTGGTCATTTTTAGATGTGCTACCATCTATGGTAAGAAGAGAGTATTAACATTAAATTTTGACTGAATCTAGTCAAGATGTCACTCTCTTCTTTTTTATCCCTTTCAGAGATTAATACAAAGTGAGTAAACCAGTAAGGAATTTGGTCAGTTTTGCTCATTGTGTAGACAGCCAATATTCCTCGTAATGGAGTAGATCTGGTTTTGAAAACGAAGTCGCTCTTTTCGAAATTTTTTTTGTGATTTCATAGATTCGTGGTCCGAGGGGGGTAAATTAACATGTAAAGATATAAAAAATCGGTTTTTCGCCCGTAGCTCTCTGATGTTTTTTCGGATCGAAACGACTTCTATATATAAAATAAAGTGCTCGCGAAAACGCTTAAACTGAATTTTAACCCGTCCAAATAGGTCTAACGGTTCTTGAGATATTGCGATTTGAAAGTATGAGCCCTACAGGGACTCGATCCGATAAGCGGGAAGGGAGGGGGGTAAACGCTTTTTGCCCTGTAGAAGGGCAACGGATAGGGTTAGTGACTTCGTGCTAGGCTCATTTTCAAGGCCAATTAGTTCTCTTTCTAAATTTTTTTACCCCAAAGCTCTATCTTTATTAAGGACTGCGGGAGTGCTGTATATATTTATAAAAACGGAAATGAAGTATCTTTCAAGATTTTTTTGCGTGCGTGTGATATATTTAATAAAGCGAGTGAGCTAGCTCCTTAGCTTTCATATAGTGATCACGTGAAAGAGGGACCTCGAATCTATGAAATCACAAAAAAAAAATTCGAAAACAGCGACTTCGTTTAACGTGATTTTTTCCGCCAGATAGGCTCCATTATCGGTTTCAAATACTAAAGGACTGTGCCAAGTGCCAAATATTTGTCAAGTGTTACTGGCCAAGACTGGCCCATACTGTAGCTACTTGTACATCATCGGCGACAGTACGTATCATCAAGTAGTCTCAGTGCTCTGGTTCGTTACCAGGTCTAGACAACGAGATTTTTAAATAAATTTTCATTGTCTACATCTGGGCATGATTTGTAGCGTATTTGACATTAATTACTTTTATGTTAGTTTACGCTGCAAAGATTTAAATCCTGGTTCGTTGTTAATCATGGTGTTGTGAGGTTTTTCTGGTTTTTCCCACAACTGTAAATCAAATGTGCCGTCAACCATCAGTAAGCTCGCCACAAAGCGCCACGGCAAATAATAATAATAATAATAGCCGTCCCTAGGGAGTGGGTGGCTCAGTGGTAGAGCACTGGACTCATAATCCAAGGGTTGTGGGTTCGAATTCCACCGTCGGCAGAAATCATTTTCTGATTTTTAATTAATTAAAAATTTAGAAATTGATTTTCATATACCAGTTGTGATTCCTCACTCGACCATTCACTGTTGGGTTCTAATTAACAGTGCTGTTCCTAAAGTGGCGCTGGGAAACAGTAACAAAGCCTACACAGAACACGAGGCTAATGACCATAGTAGTCGATGCCGTTGACACAGAAGTAAAAAAAAAAAAAAAAAATAGCCGTCCCTCCCCCGCACATGCAGCAGAACTTCTGGGGTTCACTCGTAAGGGGGTGAATTGAAGGGCGTATATTATTATTCTCAATTGCTCGCGATGGTCTGGGAACGGCTTTATAACGGTAGAATAACCTATGCTGGGTGATCCGATTACATTAAAAAAATACAAATAAAAAATGGCGTTGAGCCTTTAAGATTTTTATTTTTAGTTTATTTGAACAACCTGTTCCTGAGGAATACAAATAAAAGATTGAGTTGAGGCTTCAAGATTTTTATTTTTAGTTTATTTGAACAATCTGTTCCTGAGGAATCAAATATAACCAATTCTATATTTCTATAAAATTCAAAACACTGAAAATAAAATACATGTTTGCATAAAATATTTCCGACTCGTCGAAGTTTGTCGTATCTCAAGGCACTACATTCTTTTTGACTGTTATTGAATTGAATTGTCAATATAGAGGAACATAAATGAAATAACTGGCGTTTCAAAAAATAGTGAGTGTTGCTGATTGACAACCGAATCGTGTTCGAAATAACTAACAAAAAAAACGGTAGTTACTGTTATTGGCTTGTCATAAATATAGAGATTATTTACATCTTTTTTAAATGTGTATTTTATACGTCAATTAAAAGTGCTTATAATGATCTTACTTTTTTAATTAGTTAAAGGGATTTAATTAAAAATATATTAAATAGATGCGTATAACTGTGTAGTGTATTTTTATGTATAAATAGACCTTCGGGCCATACAGTTTGACCACAGATTAGAGACTTACAGATATGAAGCTTCGCCCATTTCCTTTGATGTTTCGATTGTAGTTTTCTGTGACCTTTCCCCTTTAAATTGGGGTGCACCCATGTTGCCAGTTCTGAAAGAACGTCCAGGGTACAGTGTTGCCTTTTCATGTAACGTATAACTTTGAATCATCAATTGCCATTAGAGTTAGAAATAAGAAATATATTTATAAAATTTTGTGTGTTTGCTGTCATAATGTTCTGAAAGATAATATTTTTGGCATAAATAAACATTAGAAACTTAAAATCAAAGTAAACTGTTAATATAATGATTTTATGAACTGGCAAATGCACTAGTATGCAAGTTATAACCGAAGAAAGAAGAAGAAGAATATTGTGTTTTTGCTGTCATAATGTTCTGAATTATCTGAATAAACATTCAATCTGACACATAGACTGCTGAGACAGCCTTCAAAGTGGGTTTTAAATTTAAATTGGGGTTCGACTCTATCTCTGTCTAATTTCGTTTGTTTTGTCTGACCTTCCTATCTGTAGTTCTCTAATCTGTGGTTTGACGCTGGATCCGAACGGTTAAGTACCGGAGCTTACTAGTAAAATCGTGGACTAAGATTTCAGAAGGAAATATTTTATATTTTTATATGAACTAAATCAACTTTTAAATAAATTTTCATTGTCTACTTCTGGGCATGATTCGTAGCGTGTTTGACATTAATTACTTTGATGTTAGTTTAAGCTGCAACTATTTCAATCCTGGGGATTCCGTGGTTGTCGGTGATGATGTTGTGAGGTTGTCTGGGTTTTCCCACAACTGTAACTATAACTGTAGCCCCAGAGCGCCACGGCAAATAATAATAATAGCCGTCCCTTACCCGCACAAGCTCTGCTTCTGTGGTTTATCGTAAGAGGGTGAATTGAAGGCCGTATATTATTATTATTGCTCATTTATATGTCGAGATTTTAGCAAACTCTCCTAATCCTTGCTGCTGTTTTAGCTTGCCCCTAGTTGGGATTTATACTTGACGTAAGTGGAATGGACTGTTTGTCAATGTTCTTACACTACTCTTTGTTATTTTTCTGCCCTTTCTTTACTTTGTTATTAGCCATTATCAATAGCCTGCACCATAGCGACTGATGAGATTCTAATAATTTCACACAACTACTAATTTTAGTATGTGTAGGTACTATAAAAAAGATATAATAGCAAGAATGCCTCAGAGTATATCTAAGATCTACTAAATTTTTATAATGTACCAAAAATAAAGCATCTAATATTCATCGATCGGACTACAACAACAATTGGCTACCACTAAGTATGAATAAAAATGATTAATAGTTCCTCCTATGTGCACAAAATGACATCTCTTAACCTTGAGATGCTCGATGAAAACATTTTGTATGACAATAGGTAACGTAGAAGTGAAAGAGCTTTTAAATAAAGGCAGTAAGAATCAATCGATATTTTAATAAATTGTAAATATAAATAGACACACTTCTGACTCATTAGAATATTCATTAACCTACTAAATTACATAGACTAAAGAATAAAACCTAAAGGATATCAATTATCTGTAAATATAAAACCAATATAAATAGATTTACTCTTTGAATCTCAAAACACACCAGCAGTAGACAATTTAGCAACAACTACATTTATACGACCTAGAGCAATGAGAAGTCTATCAAGATAGCTAAGATGAACAGTAAGTAGAAGGAGGAATTAGCGCAAACAATTAGGCTAGCCTAACCTGACAAAATAAATCAAAAGAAGAAAAATAGAAGACCTGAACGAAGATGTAGAAGACGAAAGCTATCTGAGAGCAATGAGAATTGTAAAAAAGCTTGAGGAAAGGCGAACGACGAATATCGATGAACTAATAGATTCAGGAAAAGTGTCTTTGCGATGGAAACGTTGGAAAAATTTACTAAGGAACTACAAAATAAACCATAAACAGCCATTGTCTCCTTTGACATTAGTAATGTACCCAATTCTGCGAGATGGAAAACTTGTTAGTTATGGGAATTAATAAATATGTATGGGAGTAAAGGAGTATGGGAGTTCAAAAACAAGTGGTACAACGAACATCTGCAGGAAATTTAGCACTCAATAAATATTAGTTTTCTCAAATTATGTAAAAAACAAGATGTAAGAATCGTCCACAATTAGCACCAAATTAACGCCAAATAAAATACCTTCTATTTACCTGCAGTAATAATAAATTTGAAAAATGTCCCTTAATATGAATCCACGCTTACAATTTAATTCCCAAAAGACATAAAACAAAGTTACGATGGATCGAGAGACCATAATAATACATGATTTCCGAAACCGACCCGAAGGTCAAAAAACCCATTCATATTTCCTAAAATTTATTATTTTTGTGATCCAGTAATCACCTCGGAAGAAGTTCCTTTATATATTTTATCTTTATAAAGAATCTTGACATCAAAATAGGAAGGAAAACAGACAAAACCGTGTAAGAGCTTAACAATAATGGCTACGCTTTTAAGTTGTCAGAACAACAGTTTTGCTAGATACAGTCCATTGTGAAAAATAACGACAATTTTTATAGTCTATTCAGGAATAATGGCTCTGTTTTAACAATCGAAACATACAAAGAGTTTTGTACAAGTGTCGGGAGATTCGAGATGGAACGTAGAATATATGGTTAAAAAAATATTAAAAGGTTACTGTCAACATCCACGTTTCTTTAAGATATTACTATCAGTATTGAACGTGTCTGGTTAAGTTTTTTTTCTAATTCGTTTATCTATATCTTTTTTTTAGTCTTAAAGCCACAAATTCTGCTTGTAATTATTGAGAAACAAGCTAGAAAAACTGTATAAAAATCCTAATATCATAACATAGCAGTTCTCAAGGCTCAACGAATAAGGTGGCTGGGACATGTTGGTAGGTTATCTAGGGAAAGACTACCAACTTTATAAATTATAGAGGTATTAAATTAAATTATATAAAATTTAATGTAAGACCTAGCCCTCCAAGGCTTGTAGCGCAAATAAATAAATAGGAGAGATATTTACAATAGGTCAGGTCAGGTTAACTCTTCTAATAGGAGAGATACGTAGATGCTTTGCAGGATAAGTAATTATTTGTCGGGTTAGATATCAGTATGTGAAATATGGTAACTGTGTATCCCAGCAAATAAAAGTCATCTCAGGTGTGCCACAGGGTCACATATGGGGCCTCTTTTATTTAACCTATTTTTAAATGATCACTTATAATTAAAAATAGTGATCATTTAATATTTGCTGATGATTTTAAACAAAAGGATCTTAACTGCTTAGCTAATTGGTGTGAGGTAAATGTTCTCTATTTAAACGTAAAAAAATTTTTTAAAATTACTTTTTTTAGATCTAAAGATATAATTCTTTATCCATATCGCATTAATAATGTAATGCTAGAAGAAAAAAGCACTATATAGGAGTTTATTTTGATTGTAAGCTGACTTTCAGTTATCACATTAATGAAAATGTAAAGAAGCCTTTGGCTTTGTATTGAGAAGCAGCGAACATTTTTCAGTCATGACTTTCAAACTACTCTGTTAGCTTAGTGCGTTCTATTCTTGAATATGGTTCTACTGTTTGGTCTCCTTCATATAATGTCTATATTGATATGACCGAAAGAGTTCAAAATAAGTTTCTACGTGTTTGTGAATACAAAATGGGTCTCACTAGGGACCAATACGAGTATGAAGACATACTTAGGTCTTTGAATATAACATCGCTAGAACATAGAAGGTTGGAAGTAGATTTGTGTTTGTTGCATAATATTCTTAGTGGTAATATACAAAACGCTGATATTCTTAACTTAATTAATTTGAGAACCCGTAATCCAGATGTTTTCAGCATTCTACTTCACTATACTAACTACGGAAAATGAACCAATTACTAGGTTATTACGTGAGGCAAATAAACACTTACATGATCTTGAGATATTTGGAACGTCTGCCTCAGTATTTAAACGTGCAGTAAAAAAATTGTAAATGTGACTGATTTGTAAATGTTAATTATTTTATGTTATTATTCTAAGCTTCTTCTTTTTTTCTTTATTTTTTGCTATATTTTGTTATATTGCACTTGCTCTGTATATTATTGTAATTTAAGATTGTAAAAATGGTCAATCCGTTAGAATAAATAAATAAATTAAAAAAATAATAAAATAAATAGGTCTCCTAATATTGCTGTACAGGGTGTCCCAAATTGGTGAGTTTTGCAGGGTATCTCGTAAACTAGAAGAGATAGAGGAAAAGCAGTTAAGATGTTAAGCCTTCTTTTTTTGTTAAAGTAACGATAGCCTAATTAAATCTTTAGTAACTCCCTGCAGTTGGAAGATACAGGGCAATTATTGAAAACTGTCGAAAACTACAAGGTACTATAACTTCTTAATTAAGAAAAATATAAAAAAACGTTATAAAAACTTTTGATAGATATAATATTAAAAAGTTCAGTGGCGCACAGATTATTTTTTTAGGGGCCTCACTAAGGAAATATAATGCAAACTTATGTTTTTTTAAATGGGACACCCTGTATATTTTGACGTTTTTCGTTTCTTTTTTTAATTCTTATTCACCTGATATGACATATTATATATCTATTTTCAATGGTTGGAGCTACAGTGCAAATAAACCATTTATGGATGTTATCAGGTGAAACACCCTTAAAAAATTGAACACTCAGTAACGAAATTTAACATTTTATTATAAGGATACTGATGTGTGACAATTTTATTTATCAAAATTATAATTAATAAAAAATAAAACCAGATTAAAAAAATAAAAACTTATGAAACAACAAGAAACATTGTAACAACTAATCTACCTATAACTAATTTTAGTAGAATGTGAAAATTACATTAAATGTTCAAAATGCTCTCTGTTTTCATCGATTAAAAAGTTTTTCGTTTAAATAATCTCCAACCAATTCAGCATTACCAAAAATAAAATCATAAAATAATATTTACAAGACTAACTTCGAGAGTAGGGAAGATTTATTACAAAATATTCATGCCGCATTTAGAAAAATAAAGCCAGTGCACATACTCAATTGTGTAAGATCAGTAAGAAAAAGGTGTCAATTATTACTACAACAAAACGGAGGACATTTTGAACATTTAATGTAATTTTCACATTCTAATAAAATTAGTTATAGGTAGATTAGTTGTTACAATGTTTCTTATTGTTTTTATTTTTTTAATCTGGTTTTATTTTTTATTAATTATAATTTTGATAAATAAAATTGTCACACATCAGTATCCTTATAATAAAATGTTAAATTTCGTTACTGAGTGTTCAATTTTTTAAGGGTGTTTCACCTGATAACATCCATAAATGGTTTATTTGCACTGTAGCTCCAACCATTGAAAATAGATATATAATATGTCATATCAGGTGAATGAGAATTAAAAAAGGAAACGAAAAACGTCAAAATATAAAGGGTGTCCCATTTAAAAAAACATAAGTTTGCATTATATTTCCTTAGTGAGCCCCCTAAAAAAAATAATCTGTGCGCCACTGAACTCTTTAATATTATATCTATCAAAAGTTTTTATAACGTTTTTTTATATTTTTCTTAATTAAGAAGTTATAGTACCTTGTAGTTTTCGACAGTTTTCAATAATCGCCCTGTATCTTCCAACTGCAGGGAGTTACTAAAGATTTAATTAGGATATCGTTACTTTAACAAAAAAAGAAGTCATAACATCTTAACTGCTTTTCTTCTATCTCTTCTAGTTTACGAGATACCCTGCAAAACACACCAATTTGGGACACCCTGTACAATATAATAAAAAAATTAAACACCTCCGAATCTCAAGATATAAAAAAATATGACCCCTATTATTTAGTGTATTAAAGTGTTAAATTCCCAGATCAGGAAAAAATGTTTCAACCCGACAACATTGTAATGTTTTGTTTTATTAATTTAGTGCAAAGTTATTGTAAAAAAGGAATATTGGAAGTATGTACTTATTTTACAAAATGAGTATAATCAAGATTGAACTTAGTTTTTAGGATTTTCTTCATGCTTTATGAAAAATTCAATAGATTTAAGCCGCATTTAAAGCAATTTAATAAGTTACGAAACTTAGAAATTTCCTTTTAAGAACAACTTAATCTAAGGCTTAGAGATTAAAGGTGGAAAGTTTACAATGGGAATTAATTAGTAAATATTTTAGAAAGTATGGTGAAAGTTTAATCTTCTTTGGATAATTTGCTTGATATTCATATATTTTTAGCTCTTACTTTTAAATAATTATATATACAGGGTGATTTATAAAGGATTATATTAAACGTAGGTTAAGAGCCTGACAATATCAATATTTTGCTAAATAACAAAACGTAAGGGTTCAATATTATTTCCTAATTAGATACAGGGTGTTCAAGTTGAAATATTTTTTTAGGCGGTATTTGGATTGTTATTTTTTATGAATTTACTGAAAAAATGTACAGTTACGTTTTTGTTTTGGTAACAATTTGATCTTGATATGTAACAAAATGGCGTTTCCAGAAAGTTCCCTTTGAAATATTTTTTTATGTCAAATAACCATTCGAATAAATTTGGTTATTTTATAATTTCCTATGGCAATCAAATAATTCATTCGGTTTAATCCATGCCTCTTTTTAGAATAACTAATCAACAGGTTATGGTTCAGACGCAAGAACTGTATTTTCTGGACATTGTATTTTTGTTTTGTTAATAAACGGTGAAAGTAGGTACACAGAGTGAAAACTAAGAGGATTGTCGATTCAGGAAAGAAATTAAATGCAACGGAAATTTCTATTTCGAACAATTTTAGACACTCGTGAGTCTTTAGAAGTGGTCGAGGTCACTTTTGAAAACATTTTTTTTTGGCAAATTAAGTAAATTTGTATTTGAAAGGGAAACACCCATTGATGTTTCTCTTTATTTGTTTATTGTCTATTATTGGAATAGATCTTGAGACCAGGTTTATTAAGTCTTTTGGTGAGGAGGTCATAGTTGAAGAGTTCCTAAAGTAAAAGTAATTTGGTTAGATTTTAAATGATTTACTTTTGTTCTCCATTTTGTATCTCAGTCACTGAGGAGATACAGATGTCGTTGTAATTTTTCAAAGGCTCTTACTGGATCTTCATCTTCGGTGAGCACTGCTACATCATCGGCAAAAGAAGCTAATTCAGGAATATCGACATTGAAGATTAAGAAAAGCAGTGGTCCAAGGACACTACCCTGAGGAACATCGGAATTTATAGGACAGTAGCCAGACTGTTCATTATGAATTTTATTGAAAAACGTCTGTTGGATAAGTAAGATTTCAACAGGACATAATAGTTGCTGGATAATGAGGATTTTAATTTAAAGAGCAGCCCTCGATGCCAAACTTTATCAAATGCTTGCAAAATATCGAGAAATACAGCATTGCAGTACTTCTTACCTTTGAGGCAACGAGAGATTTCGTTTACTATCCGGTTCACTTGGTGAGTTGTAGAGTGTTCTCGTATTCTTTTCAGCAGTAATCGTTCGAAGACTTTGCTTATCGTTGGGAGCAAGCGGATTGGGTGAAAAGATGTAGTTTCATGAAGAGGTTTACCTGTGGGGAAGAAACTTTTGATATGAACACTGATTTGGCACGGCGCATTTATGAAATCTTTAATTTCCTGGTCTTCATTTTCTGTCTCAGTTTGAAAGACTTCAGTTAAGTGCAAAACAAAGGCTTTGGTCTACGAATCAGAGGTATGGTCACTTGGGGTCTTTTAAGCTTTTTGGTTGCCTTCCATAATGAATAAAGATTTATCAAAATATTTGTTATATATTGGTCAAAATGATTATTGTTTGCATCGCTAATAGCTACTTTCAATTGTCGGCTGTCTATTATAATTGTGCTGATCTATAGTCTGGTTCACAAGTGCCATTTCCCTCGAGACCTGATCGCCACCACCGAAAATTATGATTTTGGGCTCATTCGATTCGGAATGGCATCTAGAACGTTCTATCAAAATTCCAAAAGGGGCTGAAAAAAATGGAAAAGTTATAAACAATTAAGTAAAATAAAAAATAAGGGTTTGGTTTTTTTGAAATATTTCAAAAACTATTTGAGATAATCGAAATTTGAAAAAAGATCCTTAAAGAACAGGAAATTTCCTAAAAAAAGTCCTACATCCCGGAACTGTACCAACAACCCTTATAATTTTAATTAAGCGGCGAAAATAACGGTAAAAACGCGTAGTTCGGCTGCCGCGTGCATCGCCCCAATCTGACACGTAAACTAAAAATATTATTTTAACTGATTAAATATTAATATTAAGGAATAAAAAAATTTGGGTACTAAGTAGACATATCAATAAACAATAATCCGTCAACAAAAAATTTTTATCACAATTTTTTTATTAGTTATGCTTTTGTTAATTAGTTAATTTTCACCATTTTAACGTTAACATAAAAACGCTGATTATTTCAAAACAAGAAATCTAGAATTTTTTTTGATTTTTTTGAGCTAATCTTAAAAGAGTTTAGAAGAGATCCCCGTTAGAAAAATTAAAAAAATTTGATTTTTGGTTTTTTTATTAACAATCAAAGGCATGAGTAAAAACAGAAAGAAAACTACAAGTGCAAAAGTACAATATTTTTAAAAGTTAAATAAAAAATAATAAAAAATTTTTTTCAATAAAAAAATATATATGGTTGTTTTTATAATATTTTTTAGTATTTAAAAAAAATATTGCGTAAAATTGCATTTGTTTATAACAAATTGTTTTTTTAATAAACAAATGAAAAGTTAATAAAAAATTATTTTTTTTTATAATACGAAAGAACATAATAAATAATGATTTAAAAGAAAAATGGTTCCTTAATATTAATATTTAGTAACAAAAAAAATTGTTAATTAACAAGTGCGATTTTTGTTAATAAAAAAATTTTTTTAAGGAACGATTTTTTTTTAAATCATTATTTTCATCAAGGATGAAATTCCAAAGAAAAAGTTTTCAAAAATATTATAAACAATGCCTTTGTTTATAACAATTATTTAAATAATGTTAGTTAAAAATAAAAAAAAATTATTGTTATATGGCTTTTATCAATAAGAAAACAAACTATTAACAATGATTGGAAAAAAAAATTTTCCTAATGGCATTATTTACATAAATAATTTTTTAATGCCTTTGATTGTTAATAAAAAAACGAAAAATCAAAATTTTTGAATTTTTCCAACGGGGATCTCTTCTAAACTCTTTTAAGATTAGCTCAAAAAAATCAAAAAAAATTCTAGATTTCTTGTTTTGAAATAATCAGCGTTTTTATGTTAACATTAAAATGGTGAAAATTAACTAATTAACAAAAGCATAACTAATAAAAAAATTGTGATAAAAATTTTTTGTTGACGGATTATTGTTTATTGATATGTCTACTTAGTACTCACATTTTTTTATTTCTTAATATTAATATTTAATCAGTTAAAATAATTTTTTTACTTCACGTGTCAGATTGGGGCGATGCACGCCGCAGTCGAACTACGCGTTTTTGCCGTTATTTTCGCCGCTTAATTAAAATTATAAGGGTTGTTGCTACAGTTCCGGTATGCAGGACTTTTTTTATGGAAATTTCCTGCTCTTTAATGATCTTTTTTCAAATTTCAATTATCTCAAATAGTTTTTGAAATATTTCAAGAAAACCAAACACTTATTTTTTATTTTACTTAATTGTTTATAACTTTTGCATTTTTTTTCAGCTCCTTTTGAAATTTTGATAGAACGTTCTAGATGCCATTCCGAATCGAATGAGCCCAAAATCATAATTTTCGGTGGTGGCGATCAGGTCTCGAGGGAAATGGCCTAGGTTCTTCTGGCTCAACGTTTTTCAGCAATGAATTGACGAATATGAAGTGGTATGTCATTAGTAGTTGTTGAATTGGACTCTGTTTGGTGTGTAGATTGCCAAGCTGCTTGTTGCACTATGGTGGTGAAGTATTGCGCTGCGGTATCTAAAGCCGGCTACACACATCGATAAATCGTTACGAAAAAACTGTGCAGTAGAAACGGTACGAAAAATAGCTCAGTTGTTAAAAGAATTATGCAAGATGATGTGTGACGACGATGACGCCCTTGCGATTCTAGGATTAGTCGTATGTTTAAAAAAGAAAAACCGCAAACCACGCAGCGAGTAGTATAAAAAGTGGTTGACAAGACGAAATACATATACGCATAATTCTTAGATTTCATATGCCACAAACAAGGTTCATTTCTATAAGCATCAATAAAGTTTTCCAGAAGTTCTCGCTGACCTCTGTTTTTTTCTTCTTCGTGTTCAGACATGTCAGGCGCTTACAAAATTCTCGTCAACTGAAGAATCACACGTACGAAAATACTGCACAGGTATGATCAATACCGATTTATCTATTGACAAGTTCAACTTCACAACGACCAACTGCGCAGTCAAAGATCTACAACGATTTGTCATACACACGTTCTATATAACTGTACAGTTGGCTCCTGCACAGTAACGATTTATCGATAGTGTGTAGGGCTTAAGTCTTCTGAACTTTTTATCCGCTGATTAAGGTTGATATTTTCTTCTATGTGGCGCTGGATGAAAGTTCAATCTGTGTTTCTTGAAATCAATCATGGAGACTTTTGTAAACATGAAGAAAACTAATGTTATACAATTTTACAGCCATTTTATATAGAAATTCTTTTACAAAGAAGTAATACAAAAAGTGCTACTGGCGGATTTAGAATTTCTAAAAAATGTCAATATAGCCCTTGTATACGCTATTGTTTCAGTGTTATCTTTACTCCCTATGCCCTAGAGATATTTTAAAGAAAACTAAAATTTAATATGTACCCCTTTAAAATAACAGATTTACGGATGACGTACACGCTCTCTGTTCGTTGAATACATTCTGGGTTTGCTTTATTCCCGGTAATTTTGCGTCACATTCTATGGTTTTCCAGCAGTTTGAGTCCGATATGTTTCCCTACGGAAAACTGTTTCTAGTCATCTCGTTTACAAACGCATCCAATTTAAGACAGATTATTCTACTATTCAAACTCCGATCGATATTAATTTCTTCCTACGTTCGGTTAAATTTCCTGTTTGTACATGATGAAAGCAACTAGACAGAACCGTTTCGACAGAAAATGTATACTCTCACAGTGATCACTACCTAGTAGTATAAAAAATTAATGTGCAAAATAATAATAGTATCGAAAATAGAACAAAAAACGAGTGAATTAAATATAAAAATGTAACGGTTTCATTTTTCCCCATACTTTAAATTATTTTTTGGATGCCCCTAGTATCCATCATTTTTTTATTTTGATAGTAGTGACTGACGTTTGGAATTGATGACAATTCCTATGTTCTAGTTTACTGTAATTTTGCGTTTTTAGTCCAATTTATCCACCGTTTTAGTTTTAAATGGGTATTTAATTAATTATAATTTTGTTATGCGTTAATATTTAGATTTTATAGTAATTACAGAAATTGTAAAACGAACTTTAATCATTTTAATATCCCATTCAGCTTTGGTACCACTGCTAAATGAGAGCGTCAATTTCTCTTTAGGACGTTTAATCTCTGTTAGTTGTTTTGAACCATATTTTTTTTATTATTTTGAAGTTTGCCATGTGAACATTTTTATATTTAATTTACGCACTTTTGTATATATTTAATTATTTGTTTGGGATTTGGGTTATTTATTTTAATAAATCGGTGATATATTGGAGTTTTGTCTTGCATTGACCCCTTTTGACGATTTTCAGAGGAAAATTAGGTCAGTTAGGTTAATTTTAAATCAACTGGCGCCTCCCGAGCACTTTAAAAAAGTAAGTTTCGATCATTATTATAAATTGGAACCACGACCGTCTCCTCTACAGAGAGCTACGCCGATAGGCATAAGGTTGAGATCGACAACCCACCATTATATGTAGCCCTATATTGGTTTATAGGTGTGTACGGCGTTACAAAAATAAGAGCAGAAAGTTTAAAAATTAGTAAATGCTGAAAAGCAAATGACTTGCGAAAACGCACAGAAGAGAAAACTAAATAGAATCAGAAACTATTCTACAGAATAATGTCACTAAGAAAATACAAAGTACTAAAATGGAAATAAAGAAAAAACTGGAGAAATAATCATAAACGAGAAAGAAATAAGTTAATGATAAGAATATTACTTTAAACAACTCTTGTGCGAAGAGAATAATGAACTATCAAAAGTGGGCAATATGAAATGGAATGGTAGAAACACCTTGTAGATATTTCTGTTCTAACTTAAAGAATTCAAATTGACTAATTGTGTATTGGTAGACTGTATATCTTATTTGCACCCCGTGGCAGGTTCACGTTGTTTGTATAACGAGTTCTAATAAAAGAAAACAGTTTAACTTTTCTATTAATCAATAACAATCTGTTTACCTTTTTTGAAATGTCAAATGTAAACATTTAACAACTTTTATTTAGTATTATCAAGTATTATTATACTAAAATGTATTGCAAATCTATGTTAATACCCAAATTTCAAAATGTATTTGTAAACTAACCTGTTTCGATTCGTTTATTTCAAATCGTTTAACACTTTTATACAACTCACTTCAATACTAAACTTTTTGTTCATTAAACATCAGTTTTTGAATACCTAGACACTTCGAATTTGCTAAATTAAGAACTCATTTCAGACTATAAACACGGCACAAATCCGTTCTTCTTCTTCGCTTCGTTTATGACATGTCAAACTCTAAACACATTCACACATGCCTTGATTTTAAAATGTAGTAGATAATTCGGAAGGTACTAGATTAGGCAATGAAGAAATGACCAAAATGAACAAAACACTCTGTATCTCAGCTAAAAGAGACCGTAGACCCATAAAATATGGGTTATTTGGAATCACCTCAGTCACTCCTATCCACTGTTAAAATATTACCCTCTCCCAATGAAACACCCTGTATAAATAATAATCATAAAAAATATAAAAATGTGGGAAAGTAGATGTAATTGCGAAGTGTCTCAATAACACTTGTTTGCAATATTTATCACACAAGTATAAATAGAAATAATTCACTAAAATACATATAAAATAACTAGAACTAAAAGGAGTTAAAAGAGTATGGTCAATAATGATATAATATAAAGTAAAGTAAATTGGAGTAAGTTAGTACACGAATAACATTTAAGTACTCAATAACATATTGAAGAAAAGTTATATACTTACTTACATAATATATTAATTAGATTAGATTTCGTGAAAGCTGTTTCAATATATCCATCTTTCTTTACTTAATGCTCTCTTTGTTACTCAACTTCTAACGGTTTTTCGCGCGAGTCGCTATTAAAGCTGTTTACCGCTTGTTGCCTGACGCCGAGAGAATATGATTTATGACTCTCGGGCAGACACAAAGACATACGCAATACTGCGGTATGCCGCCAAACGGCTGGCGGCATTATAAAGAATTGCGCGGTAGTTATTTGAAATAGAAATAGAAATAGAAATAGAATTTATTCATGTATACAGTGTGGAGATGTGTGTACATTTTGTCAAAATAAAATAAAATAATATAAAATAAAACAAAATAAAACAAATATTAAATAAAGCAGTTTAAAAAAAAAAAAAAAAATTTTACAAATCACAGTCATTATTATCACATTTAAATGCTACCCACAATCACAAGTTTTTGTATGTGTCAAATATTCCTCTACGGAATAAAAGCAATGAGAAAGTAAATATTTTCGAATTTTAACTTTAAATTGGCTCAGTGTTAAATTATTAGTTTTAAGATTTTTTGGCAGTGTATTTAGCATCTTCATTCCAAGATACCTGTACGAGTCCTGAACTTTACTCAGCCTAAAAAAAGGAAGACGAAGATCATCGCCTCTCCTGGTATTATGGTCATGTATAACATTATTGTGTTGAATAGCACCATCTAAAAGTTGTTTTTTTGTATAAACAAGACTTTCAAGAATAAAACAACACGGTAGTGGTAAAATTTTAAGTTTTTTAAAAAGCGGTTGACAATGTTCATTATACTTACTTGATGTCATTATGCGAATGACTTTCTTTTGGGCAATAAATATTTTTTCGCTGTGACTAGTATTACCCCAAGTTATAACGCCAAGTCATTATGCTATGGAATAGAGAGAAGTATGTCATTCTTAAGTAATGTGAATCTAATTTCAATTTTAACTGTCGTATAGCAAAGGTTGCCTTTGCTAGACGCGTTCCTAAATTATCAATATGCTCATTAAAATTTAATTTAGAATCCAAAGATAACCCCAAAAATTTTATAGAGCCATTTGAAGTTACTGTGGTTTTTATCACGTGATAGATTCGTACTAGAATGACGAAAGATGAAAGGAAATAAGGGAGAATGAGGTTATAGAAAAAGAAGCGATAACATCAAAAAATGTGAAAGAGGCAATTAGTAAAATTTAAATTGCAAAAGTATAGTCGTTGAATTGCTAGTCCGACCATCTGAAAATTTCTTTAAAGTCGATGTCGAGTATTCTACTTTAATATATAGCTCGGGAGACGGAGAATATTTCTCGAGTTGATAAAATAGAAACATGCATTCGCTAAAATGTAATCGAAGCGACTAATGGCTCGGCCACCCGACCAAATCATAGTTGAACTGGTCTTCGCTATTACACAGATTGAGTAAGCCGCATTGTCTAATGACAGCGCTTCGCTTGAATATTCAACCAATGACTCGTCGACAGTCCACGTTGACTGCTTTGCTTTAAACTCTTTTATTCAGTTCACCAACAATGTAAATGGCAAAAATAACGGGAATTTAGTCTTAAAAATAATACGAAATTGTTTCCACGAATACGTATTTATGATATCACAGGTTATTACAAAAAAATTTTATTTAGGTGATTTATTTGATGAAGTCCATATTTCACCATCTGATTAATGTTTAACATGAAGAGTAGCAGTTTCTTCATCAGACGAAGCTTCTTGAGATATATCAATTTCTACGGGAAGAAACATTTCTATTGCTTTTTTCAGGAAGGGCTTTGTCTTCTTCTTTGGAATGGTACTTGGAATGGAAATGAAGGCCGGGACGAACCCTGAAGTATATTAAATCACTTCGAGTCCATAATATTTTATAACAACCAATATGAAAAATAACCATAACTTTTTAGGGCATATTTTTATCAAAAACTCAATGGATTGTCACTTAATAACAGTCAATATATTGTATGTACCTGCCATTGAATGGTTCATAATGCAATATTTAACTATTTGCACAAATGAAAAGAAAAATAGTCTAATCTACCAGGAATTGGACATTGAATGTCAACGTTGCCACAACGTTTCGACTTCAAACAACTACTCCTTGGGCTATATGCCCCAACAGGTATTGAATTATAGAAGTTCCGACGTTGGTTGGAACCTGAGATATCAGGACATTGAACCAACATAGACCGGTTTCGGCATTATTTTGCCTCATCAGTATGGAGTAGACAAGCTCGACTTTCAATCTCTAATGAAAGGCTGACAGTGGATCCGACTAGCCCAGTTCCTATAAAATACAGTTGCGTTAGCAAGTGTATAAAGAACTGAGCAAGCACAGCTCCATTTAACTATTTGTTGAGAATATCCTGGAAAATCACTTTGAAATGGTTTGACAATGCCGAAAACGATATATCATGCACCCAAAGAAGTATTTAATTCCGCCTGTACTCTTACATCACTGACAGCGCGAAAGACAAAACAATTGCAGCATTTCATGGTTCATATACTGGCCTTCGCCATAAAAAGATTGAGTTTTAGGGCAGATTTGAATAAATCGACTTTTGGCCAGCTTTTATAAATAATACCCCACTGTGCCGCGCCGCTTTAAAGCTGTTAAATTGGGGCTACTATATGTATTACACGAACTATAACAGGATTAGATAACGATAAAACTATAGGAAAAATATGGAAAGCAGGAAGACTGCCGTAGAAACAGAAATTATCATGCCCATTTTAAAAAAAGAGAGTGTAGGTATTACTATTAGTAACAGATTAAAAAGCAAAATTAAAGATACTTAAAAAGTGTTTTTAGAAAAAAGTCAAGATCATATTTTGAATCTAATACAGATTGTCCAAAAAAACATTGGAAGCTTATACTGCGCTTGCAGATATTAAAAAAGCTATTGACCAGATGCCAAGGTTATGTATAGAAAATATTAAAAAAGAAGAGTGGGAAAAAAGTAAATGAATATAATAAAATATTACATTTTTAGATACTCAGAGTGGATCCATTTTTGAATTAATAAAGGGAACGATTTTACATAAATTTTATTTTCAGTGCAATTTCACCTGCCTGTCAAAAAAATACTTGTTCATCTCGAGACGTGATATTTATTTGAAAATTTTTGTTTGATATTCTCTTTTAGATTTCCTCTAAAAAAGCCACAAAGAATAAAAAGACAAAATGTGACAGTCAGCAAATTTGTCTAATCCTCATCACGAGGTAACGCTCACTTTTGTAGTGATATTTCAAATCTCCCCCAAAGTTGCGAACTTGGTCAAATATAACAAGCGGTATGCCACAAAATTTTTACAAATATAACTTTTTGTTATGTCTCAAAGGAGGCCCTAAAAGAGTTTGTCTCAAATTATAAAAGTTTTAGACAATTTAAGCGCCAGGTTCAATTGAAATGAAAATAATGCCAATTTTACTGAAATTTGCAGAAACATTATGTCTTTAAGAAAAGCTAAAGATCCCTATTCAATATTTTACAAATAATCGATAGAATATGCAAGCTAGTTAGTAACAGTAACATGTTTAAATTGTTTAAATATACCCAATTCAATGTTGTGGATCAGCGGTAGAGCACTGGACTAATGGCCCAATGATTGTGGGTTCGAATCCCATTCAGCACAAAAATTACTTTCTAGTTTTTAATTAATTTAAAAGTGCCGTATTCAACTGCAGGCTATCTGCCCGCATCACAAAACAAACTGATCCAAATCTTAATTTGAAAAATACTAAAATAAAATAGTCTTTGCTTTGTTATTGAGGAGCCAATTTTCTTATAATTGTGAAAGACTTGCATTTTCCAAATTTAGTGCGCTGCCTCGGTATGGAGAGGAGTAATGGGAGTACAAAATTAAAGAGGCATGTTTCCTAAGGTGCACCAGCGCGTACCGCAGGTCCTCAACTAATGGACTGTTGGTTCTCCTCGAACAACTTCCGATGGACCTAATGGCAAAAGGGAGATACTCGACCATGGAAGAAGGATGTAGCAAAGAGGAGGCTAGGGATATCAGATGGAATGTCAGGAGACACATGGCGACGCACACTGGTCCAGAATGCATCCGACTGCGCGCATTAAGCTTTTAACTGACTTTACCGACCTGTAAGTTAAATGAGTGTGGTATGCGTGGTCCAGTATAGTTCTACAATGTGTGTGTGAGTGATTGTGTGTCTGTGTGACCGTGTGTGACAGTGTGATAAAGGAAGCGGGACCAAAATCGGTATGTTTCTGTTGATGGAATACCATTGTGTGTGGGTGTAGACATGTACATTAGTGTGTGAGTCTATGTAAGTCCCAGTGCAAATTGGTAATTTTAGACTTCTAAACCCTAAAGTTTAGAAAAGTCTGTCCGTCTGTGCGCATTTATAACTCACCTTCCAGAACCGATAGAGACTAACGGACAAAGGATATGAACTCAAGATACCTTGAATGTGTGCACGCAGCTATCTACGACTTCTAAATTTGCCGTTACTACTTGTTTAGATTGCAAAGTTGTCAAAACTTCCTTCTGTGTTTCATTTATCAGTTTTTCTGATAGATGGTAATACGTTGCGTACATCATTTATCATTTATTTATTTTAATAATGCAGGCCTACTATTCCTATCAAAGTTTTAGTAAGTTAAATTGCTCTAAAATGCGATTTCCGCAAGTTCATTTGATCAAAAATCGATACTTGGCTGTCTGAAGATATATAGGTCAACTGGAAATTTGATATGCCTTTTTTGACCAATTGCTGTCAATATTTTGCTTTTATGGTGAGAGGACAATTTGTGAAGTCCTTCAATATGTATTTAATGCTATTAGGTGAATTTAGTGCAGTTATGTTTTAACAATATGGATCTACATACACTTTTTTAAAGCTACCCAGAAATGACTACACAACTACACAATTTCCGATTCCGATTATTACAAAGAAGAATTTTGAAAAAATTTGGAGCAGATGTCCTGCTACATAAAACGTGTTACTTTTTAACTTTTAATCCCAAAATTATACAAAACATTTATGACAAAAAATGATTTTTAAAAAACACTTCCGTCTATTTTTAGATCTGCTACCATCTATGGTACAGTTTGGAATTTTATTTATTGGATTCGAAAAGCCTAACTGATGAAGCCGAAAGGCAGAAACCGGTCTTAGGATGTCGAATCTAATAAATTAAAATTCCTTACTGGTTTACTCACTTCCGTCTACTTTATAAATTAGTTCAAGAACAAATGGGGTTTTTATAACACTTTTTCCATTGCGGACAATTCAAATTTCAAATATTTTACTGGACATGCTTGAAAATCACTTAATGCCGGATAAATGTTTTTATTCGCCCTGTGTAGTCTTCGAAGTGAGTTATACTCAATCCTGCCTCGTGAATTTGTCTTCGCTGTCCATTTATTGCACACAATAAGTAATATGTCATATTAATATCCAGAAGCGTTATCAGTGGATGCCACTTCTCTATGTCATCTTTCATATGGCCATATCAAATTCTTATTGTCTTGAAATACTTACCTTGGATGTTAAAAAAATATTTTTTTCGTAATGTTTTTACTGTGGAGTTCCATATAACTTTCTTTATATTTGTCATCTTATATATTAGTCAATAATTACGTAGGCAAGGATGTGTCTTGCCACCCTTGCTATTTAATGTATACGGGGAATATATAATGCGTAGGACACTGGAAGTCTGAAGCCGTGGAGTCTCTATTGGCGAAACTAAAATTAACAATCTCCGATATGCGGATGACACCGTCCTCCTAGCAAATGACCGACAGGAATTAAATATCTTGATTAGTAGACTTGAAACAGAAAGTAGAGAATATGGTCTAGATATCAACCAAGGAAAAAAAACATTATTGTATACAGGGAAAATAATAATAGACAAGATATAACAAAAGTAGGAGGGTGCCAAGTAGTACATCAGTTCGTTTACCTGAGTGTAGTAATAACAAATGAAGGAGGTTGCACACAAGAGATAAAAGGCAAAACAGAAATAGCAAGGAGATCTATGAAAAGTCTGGAAAAACCCTAATATTCCCGATATTTCTGTACGGATCAGAATCGTGAACCAAGAAAGTACAAGACCGAGTTGGAAAAGAATACTTCGAGTCCCATCGACGGCAAGAGGTCGTTCCCGAGAAGATGATCTGATAATAAATAAAAGAGTATACTGGGACAAGCATTAGAGAGGCTGCTCGCAATGAAGTGAATAGGGATAAGTGGAAAAGTAGTAAGGAGGGCTGCATCACTACAATAGAATCATCTATGTGATCACTACCCTTCTGTCAAGTAGAAAAGAAGAAGAAAACTAGATTTTTAAATAAATTTTTGATGTGACAGATGAAAACGCGCATGGTATGGCTGACTTTCCAAATTTGGTTATAGCATCATACTTATCTTAATCGCTACTTGGAATGTCTCAAAAAATAAAAGCAATTTGTTTGTTTTTTATATTGTAATACATTTTCCATGAAGTTATTTTCATTACCTACCGCTTCTGCTATGAAGATTTGGATATAAACGCAGAGTGACACATTTGGTATATCGTAGGTTCATGGAATATAAAATATTAAAATTCTTTGGATATTTCGCGTTCCCTATATCTACGGAAACCAAACATAATATATTCCTGATTCTTGAATTTTGTTGGGAGAAAAGGAAAATGTAATCAAATATTTAGAACGTGTACCTTTTTTGCTAAAGGTACATAATTCATGACCAATTTAAAATGTACCTATATACTTAATAATTTGTGATGTTTTCATTTTGATCCGTAAGTATTTTTATATGCTTGGGTTTTTTGAAAGTGTCAAGCGAATTTCTCACAATGATTTGATTGATTTTTTATAGCCGTATAAATGTCTAGTTGGCAATAAAAGTATTTTATATACCGGAGGCAATAAACACACTAGGGATTATTGTTTCGTAGAGAATACGATTTTTTATGCACGACACAAAGCCATAAAGAAAAATTTGTAAAACTTTAAATATTGATAAATGACAATTGAACACATATGTCGACGTCTACTTCAATACATACAAATCAGTATAATTTTTTATTAGTTTAATTATAGTTCGTTATCTCTAGTTTTAATTGGGTTGGAATTAAACTCACTTTAAGAAAGACTAAAATCGCTTTAAAAACAAATGAATAAACAATAAACAAATATTTGAAACTTTCATTAAAGGTGATGCAAAAAAAATAATGTATGCCACATTTGATAGACAAAATGCACTTTGAGAAAATAACTCCATATCAAATCAAATTTAATCTGATTTAAAATATTGTATCACGCTCTTTAAAGGTTTGCACAATAAAACGATACATCACTTTGAACCGTAAGTATGTGCAATGAGTAATAAATTCCGTCATAAAAAAAGAACAGACCCTAAGAGAACGATTTCCTGTGGGTCAGTTTCTAGAAGTTTCGCTGCTTGAAAAATGGTCATTCCACAAAATTCCAATAACAAACCGTTTGCTGCAACTATAAAATTAACAACAAAAATTTGGCAATATGTTATCAGTGGATGAAATTAAATCCGAAAATGTTTGAAGAAGAAGAAGATGAAAAAACAATTTTTTATACAAAATCAAGAAATAATACAGATGTCTTGACCCAAGAATAAAATAGCTATTTATATTACAAGTTCATAAACAAGGGCTTTATTGAACGAATCGTTTTATGGCCGAGCGAGCTTGCGAGAGAGGCTGTAAAATGATGAGTCAATAAAGCCTGTTTATGTACGCGTTATACATATACATAATTTTCTAGGGAAACTGGGAAACATCAACAACAGAGATTCTGTTGGATTCTGGGAACTGGGTATTTCAGGATTATTAATATTCAGGAACTACTGGACTTGTATTTTCTTAGGAAGAGCTTTTCAGTTTTGATAAATACACTTTTTTAGCACAGGTAAAAGTTCATAATCATTTTAAGTCACTTTTGTTCTTTTTAAAAAATTGAATTATTGTTATTTGGCACAGTGATATGGAGTCTATGAGAGTTTTTACCCAAAAGCCTAGAATAATTTGGGAAATCGCTTTTATCATTCTTTGAAGTCAAAGATTTCACTGATTTTTTAAAAAATTACTTAATTTATTGGAAAATTAAGAATTTTCCCGCATAGATTTAACATTTTTGATATAAGTTTCATTACATTATTTATAATATTAAGTTTATATTCTAGATTTGAAGTTTTGTTATTAATAATAATAGTACTTTATTGACAAAAGTCAAATGGCCATCGACCGAGGTCCTTCAGCCATAACTAAAACATTTTTATTCACTGTATATTGAGATATAATTCTGAGGTTAGATTAATTATTTAGATTGCTTATAATTAAATTAAATTCTCACTATTTGTCAATATTATTGTCTCAGTTTTATCTTCTTGTATGTTACTTTAATTGGATTTAAAATTTAATCTAAATGTGTTAAATTTGCGTGAAAAACTCTTATGACTACCATGTTAAATTTATTAGATAGAATTTCTAGAATTTCAAAGTTTTAAAACGGTTTAAATCTGTGTAAATTATTATATTTTAATTATATTCTATCCAGGCATCACTTTTTAGAGACTATTAATTTATAAATTTACCAAAAAGTGACAACTAAGTATTTGTTTCGTTTTATTTATTTTTTTACTGTGTCAACGGCTTCAACTACTATGGTTATTTCGCCTCGTCTTCTGTGTAGGCTTTGTTACTGTTTCCCAGCGCCACTTTAGAAACATTTAAAATTATTTTTTCAATTTCAATCTTTTTGTAAATTTTAAATGGGGACTAATGGTGGAGCCGATCGTGATTGCCCTTGAAAATTAGCCAGGCCTGAAGTCTCTCCTATCCCTTGCCCTTCTACAGAGCAAAACGCCGTCCGTTGTTTACATGAAACAACACATGAAATATAGGGGTAGTTTTAATTTGTCACGTAGAAACCTACTAAGAAGGAATTTTTACATATTTTACTTTTAAAGAAGGTGTTTAAGTTTGTGAGAAAAAAACGAAAAAAGCGAAGGACCTTTAAATTGTAGTCCTAAATAATATAGAGGGAGAGAGAGTGTTGAAATTTAAAAAGTTATTTTAGTAAATACTTTACAAAGGAAAAAATAAATAAAAACTTCACCATTTTCCAAAATTTTAACTTTGAATTAAGATACAGGGATTTTGAGAAATTCTACTTTTAGACGTGTAAAGTAGGACGTATTCAAAGAAAAATAAAAAAATTATATTCCTCAACTTCAAAAGAGTTACAGTGATCATCCAAAATAAGTATACAATTAACCCCTCTCGTTTCGTGGAACAAAATGTGTTTTTAACTAATCTATAAATATTTTTAACGTTTAAGAACATTAAAAAATATTATTTTTTTAAGTTTGTTTGACTTTCGTGACGTTTGTAATATGTAAAAAAAATAAAAATCTAATAATCCAAATCTCGATATTTCAGTTATATTTATTTGGATTTCAAAATCGCTTTAAAGCTCGAATTGAGTTCATTATTTTCAACTTCTCCATTCAGCAATACTTATTTATTTCCGAAAATGTAAATATTGAAAGTATTTCCACAATTTCATTTTAATTCAAATACTTGAAGTCTGATATTGCTACAGCCAACGTCTTTTATAAAGTCCTTGGGCGTGTATATACGATTTCTGGTTTTCATTCAATCGAATTGAAAAGTCAATATATAAGAGTTAAAGATCTTTCCGTTTATATTATGTATTTGGGATGTGTATATGAAAGTTTAATAAAAGAAAAATTTATTACACAACTAGTTAATCATTTGTTGGTAATATAAAACTCTAAGAAGTTTATTTAATTGAAAAATTCACTAAAATGTTAAAGGAAGTAATAGATTTTAAAATTGTCAAGCATCTCTTTTTATAAATTCCTTCTAAGCTTTTCTACTTTCTGCTCGTCTCTTGGCAGCAATTATCCAATTATCACCTTTCCTATTTCCCTATCTCACAGTGGTCTATGCGTTCCTACCTTTTAGAATAGAATACATGCTTTACAAAATGCATTTGTTTGCAGAAGTCAAAATAAAATTCATAATATTGTAGGCAAGTATTTAAAAAACATTTAAAAACATTTACACAAAATGCACTAAAATAGACAATTAATTTATCACAGTCTTATACAGGATGGTACTTAAGTAATTGTACTTAGAAGTATGGTAGATTCCTCATTTTAAAATATTACGATTTGAACCAACTTACTCGAATAAAATGTTGCTAATAAGGTTAAATTTTAAGATTTATTTTTTGCAGTAAATTTAGCGTTTTTGGATATATTGAAATGGAATTTTATTAACACAAGTATTTTAAAGAATTTAGGTACATTATCAAAATTTATAATAGTCAAAATTAAAATAAAGTTACTAACAATATAATTAAATAAACAGTACAATACCTTAAATAAAATATTCTAATCACAGAAACTAACTAAAGTAAACAACCTATAAAATTATGAAATCTCAAAATTATGAAAGGTACAAGATAGTTATATTCAACTTTAAGAAATAAAAAACATATAAATTGTTGCAAAAGAAGTTAATTTAATACCTAGTTTATAGAAGATTAAGGAACAGGACAAGATAGCAAGAAATAGGAAGGAAGCTAATTACAGAAGATTAAAATAAAAGACTTACTAAAGAAAAAGGTATTAAAATTTTCTTTTAAAGAGTGACAATATTTTTAAAGTGTTGATTGTTGAATTTAGTTAAAGTATGGATATATGTGTGAATGTTGTTCTTTAGTATATAAATAATTTGAAAAGAATCGTTCTATATTCTATGTTTAACATTATAATACAAAAAATTAAAGGGTTAAAATTTTATATCGTATAGGTATAATTTTGGTGAAATATTAAATATTAAATATAAAATAAAGTTTTAAAGGGGAAGTTTAATAAATAGATAAAATTTTTGATTATAATAAAAGAGATCGTACCAATCAAAACTAATAGGAAATACAAGTCTAATTATAAAATTATTTTTTAAATATTAATTACAAAAATTAGTTAAATATTAGTATTTAAAAAAAAAATTGAGATCAGAACCCTACAAGGTAGAGATAGATACCCTGAGATAACAAATTTATAATCGTAAACAAAAAGTAAAATTAATACAGGAAATTAAAATTAAATGAAAATAAAATTAAAACTAAATTAACAAATTAAGTAAATTAAATTAAAACGTAAATTAAAAACAAAGACATTTCTTAATCAAATAAAATATTACAAAATATACATAAACATTTGGAACTGGGAGTTTTTGGGCACGAGAAATCATAATCTGTACATACTTCGATGTAATTTGTAGAGAGCGCTAGTTAGGCCACATTTGTGGCAAAAATGTGCGATAAACTTTTTTGCTCTTTAAGTTAGCGCTATTTTTGTAAAAGAATATTAAAGCCACGTTACTTTAGTAGAAAAAAAGTATATATGTTATTAACCTTAAAACTTAACGGATTACAAGGTAATCGCATTTTAGGGATCAGCTGCATGATAACACTGATCGGCAAAAAAAAATTTTTCTGGCCCTGACACCATTCTTACTGATTCTTATGTAAAATGACCTCAGTGTTCCCCCATCACCCACTCAAATTTTTACAGTAACCTCGGCAATAGCAAACATATTTAAAATCAAATTTATAAATTTTTATAAAATTTCTGTCTCACTCATATGAAATGTAGTATTTAAATATTCGCTAGAATTAAGTCTGAGTAGGTGACTTTTAATAGCTATAAAAAAGTTTTTGTTGCCTAAAATTTGCACATTTCTAGGCAATACATTATAAAACAGAGGTCCATAAGTTTACTCCAAATCGACTCAGTCGAAACTTTTGTATATTTATGTGTAAATTTTGCCTGGTGTAATTATGGATGCCATTATTTCTTGTATATGAGCCGAGGTTTTCTCTGACTTGCTTTAGGTATGTACATACAAAGACTGAAAAGTAAAACGCTTATTTTCTGCAACATCTTCCCTGTAGCCAATCCTGAACATGACACGAAGTACCCTTCGTTGTAATTTAAAAATCCTATCAGTATGAGGAAAGTGACCCCATGCTAGAATTCCATATACAGTGGGAAAGAAATATAAAGTGGTAAGCTGTCAAGACTGATTGTCTCGGCAGCTTATCCCTCAGTGATTTTATGAAAAAAATATTTCTTGTAAGTTTTGTATATTTGTTTCCCATAATATGTCCTTTACAAGTCTTGTTTTCGGCATCCTAACCATATCGACACCTGATATGAATAACATTGTAACTATATTTTACTTAGTTTACAGGAGAGCACTTTGAAGATATTAGGCCCAACTTTTTATTTTTTTTTACATATCAATAATTTTAGGGGACTTTCCTTATGTTTCTTCCCTCATCTTTCTACTAGTGTAAACTATTCAATTGTGAAACTAACGGAAATACAGTTTTAGTCGAGTTACGATGACGAATATTTGAATACGTTCCCATGAAAATCATTGTAACTATACATACAATGTTATTTTTCCAACTAATGAAAAATTTTATAATTGTATCACAACTTACAATAAACTCAAACAATAAATTTTTCAAGAAAAACATTTTATATTATTTTACAATGTTTTAATCAATGATAAGAATTTGCGATATCGTAACTTATATTACCATGTTTAAACAACAAACTGAAGTAGAATTTGCAGTTACGATGACATTTCCATCTGCTCTTCCATACACGAAAATTATATCGGCAAATTAACACATAAATAACATAAACAATCACCCACAGTTAAGGGTGAAACACAATAATTACTATTTTATTACTTTTTACAATGACAAAATATCGTAGGTTTGACGTGTAACTATGTAATCCGCTCTTATACCCAAATAATCTCCATAGCAACCATAGCATGACCTGCTAGATCTCCATCAGATATCACTTCTATGAACTTTCATGTTTGAGAACGTGCGAAAGAATTGGTTTACAACGAAAAAATCCAATCAAGGGAACATCTGATTTAGAAAAATACACATTTTGTAATTAGTTTTTATTTTTTACTTATTTGCCATTTAAAATTTGATAATAAAGTACCAAATTTACTGACTTGCACTGCTTTATTGAACTGTAACGTTACGAACTGTCAACTTACTTGCTAGTATGATATGTCATTTGAAAGAGCATACAATCTAGTAGTTTTCACAAGTATTTTAAGTCATGAAATTATCGCCATTGCTTCATTAATTTCCATGAAAATTCGAAATCATTGAACCAAAACATAGTATTTGTAAATTCAACATTCGATTACTATTATCATTTAACGTATCTATCGATAAGTGTAAATATTTTTGCAACGTCAATACATACTTACATCATAAAAAGTCAAATACATACAGCCTCCACATTCAATTTTTATTCTAATACTGAATAATAAAGATTGTATAGTGGATTTGCAGAAAATTAAAAATGGCGAATATTTCATAATCCATCAAACTTCGTACTAGGGTAAGTTTATGTTCAAAATGGTGTCTTCTATCAGCTACTCAAAGGTATGCATCCACCCATCAAACACCCTGTAGAAGGAAAAAATGGTAACTTGAGTTACAATGTTATTCATATCAGGTGTCGATATGACCCCACCACATTAGCTGCACTTTTTATATTTGATTTATTATTGACTTATTCATCAAAGAAACTTTATCTCTCATGCAGTTACCATGTTTCTGTAGTTAGGTATTTATTTGAATAATAGCGTAGGATTTGTATTGTCAAAAAAGAAGAAGATATTCAGAAATAACGCAAATTCACAAAAAATTTATATTCGTTGAGTTGTGTGTCCATTTCTTCATAGCACACTAGATAATGAAAGGTCCTACAAATTGTTGAATACCTATTTCCTATAAAAGCTCGCACGAGCGCCCAGCCTAACCATATGGTAATATCTCACAAATCACTTTGAAAAAGAATTGATTGAGAAAACTTGTTTTATTGCATCAAGCTATCAAAATCTATATTGAGTAAATCCTAAGGAAATGTTAAAAAAAACTTGTGCGCTAATGTGTTAAAGCACTTTTTAAGGGGATTGTTTTTTGTCCACTTCGACAGAAAAATCATCTTGTATAAACATAAATTATATCTCTGACCCTTCAGCTCGATACCAATCATATAATGAATGTATTTTTTATTCTTATCTTCTAATTAAGTTTCATTTTTATTCCGGAGCTCTTTTTAAAAATATGATTTATTCGTAATTTGCAAACCTGATATAGTAAAAAAAAAGGCCGAAGCCAGAGAAATTCTGAAAATTTTAAATTTCCCAATTATTTTCAACTTAAATAAGTCATTAAAAAGTTAAACTTTACTAGTCTTTTAAAAATATTTCCTAATTAATTCGCGTTGTAAACTTTTCACCTTTAATCCCTGCGTCGTCTTTAAGTTGTTCTCAAAAGGAAATTCTTAAGACCGGGTATCACTGCACTGAAAAAACTTATTAATTGGTCTTTTCTGTGGCTTAAATCTACTGAATATTTTAAAAAGCAAACTAGGAAGAAATATAAAAAATGACAAAAGATGTTTTAAATTGATATACATTTTTATTTGTACTAGAGTAATAGAGTTACTAACTGAGCAAAAACAGAAACATTTCCTAGTTTAAATAATACAATTTTCTTGTCCTATGGTAAAATCTCTGCAGTTTTCCTAGAAGTCATCTATCATCTTTGTTTTTTTAAAAGGAGTTTCATATATTCGTTAAATTGTACAAGGAACTTCACTGTTGAGTTTTAATTTTTATTGATCACTCACCGTTAACTTTCTGTTGAGACATGCTTGTTCAAAATATTTTCCTAACAACTGAGTTCAATTAGTGTTAATATTAATCAAAACTTTTGTGGAAATTACGAAAAATCAAACGAAACAACAGCTGGAACAAGAAAAGTATAGTCCAAACAAGAGTAGCCTTGCCGGTCAGCTGAGAAAATATAGGTTAGTAGTAGTATGTTTTATGATAGCGAGGGGTTAGTTTTGATTTTCGGAATATATATTATTAATAAAGTTGTTTAGTTATTAAATAATGTCCATTAAAACAGACATCATTATCAAAAAACGTGGCACTAGCAATACGTTTTTTTGGAGCCAGTTCGACACGCGGAACACGAACAAACGATTGCAAACGTAAATGTTTGAGAATGTTTGGCTTGTGAATACGCTATAATTGTAAGTGTTTGCAAGCATTCACAAATGTTTGCAAACGTTTGTTAAAAATGTTTTCTTGGTGAGTACGCACCTTAACAATCGTTTATTTCTCTGTTGAATTATATAGTCAACTATAAATTTAATCAGACTTCTAGTTTTATGGTTAAAAACCGAGTGTTTATCGATTCATTCTCCATTATCCTGATTTTGCTCCTGTTACGGGGAATTTAAAATCTTTGCTAAATCTTACAAAAATTTCACTGTCCGGTTTTAATATTTAATGATCACTCTCACTAGTTATTGGCTTGCTTGAGTTTCACTTGTGCCATCCTTGTTTAGATTGTCTCATCTAACTTTAGTCAGTGTCAATATTATAACAGGATAAATTTCAGTAGGAGTTAAGAACCTTTGACAAAACGTTGAATGGTTATTTAAGGTTCTTTATTGAACCTTTTTAAACGGGTCATACCAATAATATATGAAGTATCTTTATATGGGACACGTAGAAGTCGCCGCCTCTGATACCTGCTCCTGAAAAGGGATTAATTTTTAATAAATGAGATTAGTGAGCGTTTTTTCGTTTTCGAGTTTACTTTATACATTTTTTTAAATAAAACGTATCTACTGGTTGTCAGTCAAAAATAATAAGGTAGATATACAGAGAAATTTAAGAAAGTGGTGAAAGATGTGGCATTGTATAATAAAAAGCTGGAAAGCTGCACGCTATACTATGGGTCATAAAAATCTTGTAACTCGTGAGCACGAGATACATAATCAGGTATCATTGATGTATCTAAAAATTGAAACATATATGTGCGGTGTAGCGAAATGAGAGGAGTTGAAGATTTATGAGAGAAGCCTACTAAATTACTAAAAAAGGGAAATTGTACAAAAATCAATTAGAAGTAGATAGAGTTTATTAGAGCCGACAAAAGTGTTGCCTCCATTTCCAGGAAACTTAAGAGCAAGTGGAATGTGTTATTGACTTATTCAACTTAAAAACTATCAATAATGAAAATTTTATGATTGCAAACGATCATGTTACCAAAATTGTTATTATGCTATAGAAAAGATTTTCTCCACGGTTACTACTGAATGTAGTTATTCTGAAACTACTTATACTAACAGAAAAAAAAACATTCTCGCTCTTTAGATTGAAGGAAAATTCTGAAACACTTGTCTCTTATGCATTTTATACGTATTTTTCTCCACGGCCACTACTGAATGTAGTTATTCTGAAACCACTTATAATAGCAGAAAAGAAACATTCTCGCTCTTGAGATTGAAAGAAAATTCTGAAACATTTGTCTCTTATGTATTTTATATGTATTACATTCTATAACTAGAGATAGAATCTGTATTCCGTGATTTTTTACAAAAATAAGGTTTGCCGTGAATGTCAAATTAACTGTCAGTATTAGTTAACGTGGTCTTAATATTGGTTTGTAAAAACTGTTAATTTATTAAAAAGGAGAAGAAAATCAAACGATTCAGATGTAGAATTTGAAAATACTCCTCCAGAAATAAAAAAATATGCCGATAATATAACTCAAAATTTGCTACCGCAAAAATCCAAGCTTGAATATAAAAATACTACCTACATAATGTTGAGAGATTCAGGTTTCAGAGAGCAACTCGTGTGCGAGAATGTACCACGTGATCACTCCTCACTCTCTCAGCGTCACAAAATCCGTATGTTTGAAATCAAGAGAAGTCGTTTACGGTTTCGCATAGGAGTGCTCTACTGGGTTGTACCAGTAGAGTAGGAGAGTATTCATGCGCAATGGCGCCGTGAAGGAGTTAAGTGTCAAGACTCTCAAGTAAAAAAATGTTTTCTGTTTAGGTATATTTTATTATTATATTTTTTTTAAACAATATCTATTTAAAGACAAAACATTTTTAGCAAAGAATTTTGGAATTTTATTACCTTCCTTGAAATAAAGCGATAACCAACGAAGAAAATGAGCTCTGATAAAATTATAAATTGAAAATTAGGCTTTTTCTTCGTGTAACTGAAAAATAAATATTTTGCATGTATTACTTGTACGTGAAATAGCCAGGTGATATGAACCACTGTAAGTAATGGAGACATTGGTATATTGTAAAGGAGACCAGGAGATCTAAAAAGGAAGCATAAGAGTTCCGGAGGTCCTCGTGTTTGTAAAATCGTCGCTCTCAGGGAATAAACATCTATTTATACCCTTGGTAAATAAATAACTATTTCATCTATTTTTTGTTGAACTTTCTAAATTTAAATTTGACAACGTTGATACGAGTTCGAGATGACTAGCAGCTTTCAAACATACGGTTGACTCGCAGCTTTCAAATATGGCGATCATTGAGAGAGAAGTGACTAAGAGAAGTCGCACGCAGGTGCTCGTGTAGAAGTTGACGTGTAGGAGCATTTTTCTCGATTTCAAACATCGGCACCAAGGTTAAAATATTTTGTTGTCTGATTATAGGACCATATTATCTTGTCCGCAGTTCAGGTGCGCGGGACCGTTAGTCTACATTTAAAATCAGAAAAGGTCACGTTTAACAACCAATTAGAATTAATTAATTAATATCAACTCTAACTTTATTTAATTATTACTAAGTCACCACGCAGATTTTAATTAAATACCTTAAAATACAAATTCAATTAAGTTAACCAAACTTCATTAAAAGAAATTAAATCCAAAAGTCCGGATCGTTGTGACTAAAATGTTTGTTGTCAAAGAAACTTTCAATACCGTTAAAAATTGCAGAGTTTGGAAAGACAACCGGGTTTTTAGCCGTAGGACCAGAAGTCTAATTAAAATGGTTCCTAGTTCCAGCACTTGATCGCTTTGTTTTTTCATAACTTTACAAAATATTTTCCCAATATTGATTTTGTCTGAACTTATATTTAAGGGCAACCTCGAAATAAAACGTAAGTCAGTTGTGGCATCTAGAAGCACATCGCCCAGTAGATTCATTCATGTAGTACTAGTAATATTTTAAGGTCATGTTATTGTATACAGGGTGTCCCATTAAGAATGGGACATAGGACAACCGCAGATTCTCCAATTCAAAATAAAACGATTAAGTGAAATATGCTTAGATAAAATGTTACTCGTTTCCGTTGAAGTTGAAAACTGAAAAATTATTAATGGCCATAATTTTTTTAATACACCGTATAATTTTACTCAAATGGGCATACTTGTTAAATATCATAAAATGCACCTAACAGTAAAAAAAACAGTTGAGTACGCTCTACCAGTGGCGTACGGCAGGAGTAAGTAATGCTTGTACCCTTTCTAAATGTTACGCCGCTGTCTAAATTTTAATTTTGACTATAATTTTAATTTTTTTGATATTTTCTAAGTCAATAATGTACACTGGTTAGTTTGTTGTAAAGTCATTGTTTTTCGAGATATTCGCAGTTAAAGATAGATAGACATGTACTTTTTATTTGTATTATTATAATTTTACTCAAATCAGCACACTTGTTAAATATCATAAAATGCACAGTAAAAAAAACAGTTCAGTACGTTCTATCAAAAGTATTGTTTATGGTGAAGCAATAAATACCCGTCAGGAACTTTGGAACAAAATTCAGAATGCTGCTGCTACAATTCGACAAAATAAATAAATAAAAAGTACATTTATTTGTGTTATTATTAATAATATTCATTTTTACAATTTTGTCTTAAAACCAAACAAAGTAAAAACTAATGTAATGAAATTTTTACTTCAACAAATTTTCAATGTGTCCAACATTAACTTGTATACACTTCCTTAGACGTTTAACTAAAGACTGTCTCACTTTAAACAACTGATTTGCTTGATTTTGTCGAATTGTAGGAGCAGCATTCTGAATTTTGTTCCAAAGTTCCTGACGGGTATTTATTGCTTCACCATAAACAATACTCTTGATAGAGCTTACTGAACTTTTTTTTTTACTGTGCATTTTATGATATTTAACAAGTGTGCCGATTTGAGTAAAATTATAATAATACAAATAAAAAGTACATGTCTATCTATCTTTAACTGCGAATATCTCGAAAAACAATGACTTTACAACAAACTAACAAGTGTACATTATTGACTTAGAAAATATTAAAAAAATTAAAATTATAGTCAAAATTAAAATTTAGACAGCGGCGTAACATTTAGAAGGGGTACAAGCATTACTTACTCCTGCCGTACGCCACTGGTAGAGCGTACTGAACTGTTTTTTTTTACTGTTAGGTGCATTTTATGATATTTAACAAGTATGCCGATTTGAGTAAAATCATACGGTGTATTAAAAAAATTATGGCCATTAATAATTTTTCAGTTTTCAACTTCAACACCCCGTATTTCGGAAACGAGTAACATTTTATCTAAGCATATTTCACTTAATCGTTTTATTTTGAATTGGAGAATCTGCGGTTGTTCTATGTCCCATTCTTAATGGGACACCCTGTATATTCTCATTACGTGTAAATAGGAAGGTTGATGTCCATCACGTACATTATTTTGTTTAATTAATTATTGTATATGTATAAAATCGTTAAGGTCAATCTTCTTATTATTAATTATACCTAATATTGTATGTAGTATGTATGTATTTACGTATCACTGTAAATAGACGTCCGTTAGTTAAGGGCTGAGTTTCAATCCCTACCTCATCCCCTGAACAAGGACATCACATGGTGATCCTGCCAGTCCTTTAGGACATCACATGGCGATCCTGCCAGTCCTTTAGGACATCACATGGCGATTCTGCCCCTTAAGGAACTTAGTGGATAACAATAGATGCTCTTGAGAGGACATCACACGTCTTGAGATGCTCGGAGATGGCATAACAAACCAGTCACAAGAAGAAAACCATTATTATTTATTGTTATATTCAAGTAGTCAATGACGATGGATTCCGAGATGGCATAAAAACCCTGTATTATTAGCGATGTAAGAAGAAATCCAATATTATTATAAATTTAAGAAGATAAGTAGATTAAGAAGATTAGTAGTTTTAAGAAATAATCATAAGCAGAATGTGCAAAATGAGGATCATGAACAACTAGTGGGAAAACTGCCGGGTTCTTGTCATAATACCAGAACTCTGATTAAATTTTTGGTTGACAATAAAATTGCACAAATAAATAAATGCGCGTTCTAGCTTTTGAGTTTTTTCAATTACCAAACAAATATTTTCTTACTATTGCGGCCTCTGTGATTGAAGCGCCAAGGGAAACTCTCATCACGATTTGTTGTTCAAATCCTGTCTGGATAGGATCCACAAATCCTATCAAACGGTTTCTTGGTTATTACTGTTTTTAATTTATCGAAACCTCTAGTGGGACCTTTTTCATCTCGCGTCAAAAATTGCAAGACTCATAAACTAACTATAATCGAGGGCGAATACGTTTTGCTACATTTTATTTCTTTCTGTTAAAAGCAGAAAAAAAAGCCACGAACAAATTTGTGCAACTGATCAAACTGTATAAGTGGAAGACTGACTCTTATAAAATTCCAGGAATGGTTTGCTGCTCTGACTTTGAAAATTTTTCTTTAAGAATGTCGTTATACTGCAAATCAATCATTTTAATTCGAATTTCTGGGGCAAGGGTTTATATATTGGCGTATAAAGGATATTGAAAAATGTTGATATCGTTTGCAATTGTATTATAATTGAAAAACAAGACTCAAAATTTATTTTCAAAGCACCCAAAGCTTCTCAGTTTGCTGACTATATGTTTGGCTTATATTAAAGTGCATGAAACCTTTTTTTTTTATTTAACTGAGATTGAAACTAAATAATTATTTGTCACAAGGACTTAATATTAGTGTATAAATTCGACACAAGCTGGGTAAATCTCTACAAAATGATAACTTCCATAACCACTAATTGTTTTGTAACTCACCCATAGTATGATTCTTTTCATTCAAAAAATCGCATCAGAACTTTTTCGCAGCTAAGCCAGCGTACTTCAGTATAATATGGCGGGTCATTTTCTCCAATCTCTTCAATAAAATCAATCTACAAACAGTCTCCGACCTCATTAGGATCCAATTACGTCCTAACGAATATCGAAGCGATTTGCCAATTTCAAAGTGTATTCCTATATTCGAATTAGAGCACTAGCTTTAGTATTTTCTTCCAAAAAATGAAATCGACAACCAACTTTTCGAGTCCCTGGATTGAAATGGTGTTTCATTGGGAGAGAGCAATATTTTAACAGTGGATAGGAATCACTGGGGTGATTCCAAGTAACCCATATTTTATGGGTCTACAGTCCCTTATAGCTGAAATAGAGAGTGTTTTGTATATTTTGGTCATTTCTTTATTGCCTCCTGTGAAAAAGTTAGTTTATATATTTTCGGTTTCTGTATCTGTAAAGAATTGTGGGTCACCCTACAGCACGTAGGCCACATTTGGCCCAATATGCGCCCTTCTGAGGTTGGGCATGATGACGTCCCCTGAAGGTAGCTCCCTCATGTTGGCATGGTTAGCCTGTGCTCGCCGAAAAGAAAATGTCTTATTTGTGAGAGTGTCGGGCATTCGCAAAGAATGTGTTCAACAGTCTCATCTTCCTGTTCACATCCTCCTACACAGTGGAGTGTCACATAACCCTATCCTGTAGAGCTGTTTTCGTAGATGGCAGTGGCCAGTCAGGATACCTACGGCTCTGCGCAGATTCTGTCTGTTCATAGTCATGTATTTTTTAGCTGTTTCGCTGATCGGATACTGTAGTAGTTCCTTGGCTAGCTTGCAGCCTTTTTGTAGTCCCATCTACCCTTAAACTTGTCAAGGAAGTTCTCCTTTAGTAGTCACAGCTGCTGCCAATAAGCCTATGAAAGTGCCAGGTCCCGTTTTTGTGAGACTGCTTTCTTAGCTAACGAGTCAGCTATACGGTAACCTTTTGATTTTCCATGGCCTTTTATCCAAGCTAACGTGACCACGTTGTTGTTGCAAGCTTCGATCAGGGCCTGGCGACATTCTAGTACTAGACCTGATGTAATGCGAGGTTTCAGTTTTTTAATTTTAACAGAGCTCATTTTCTTCGTTGAAACCTTAAGATGGTATGAAAAAATTATTTTTCGTATGGAAAGTAATTGAGTCAATACCTCTAGTAAACTGTGAAACATATTTGTATCCAGTCTAAAATATTTAATAAAAAGTTTGTTGGGATCAAAGTGTCATTTTAACAAGCTATTTAGTTGTAAAGAGATTCTTGTAGCTAATTGCTGCAATTAATAAAAAAACAAGTTCGGTCTACGCTAGATGGAAGTATCATGTCACCTTTTATATCCAAAACTTGTTGAAATGGTTTTTGAAGACTCACATTCACTTGCATCCTTTTTTTAAAATGTAAAAAAATAAAATACGCATTGGCATCTAGAAAATGATTCTATGAAAAACAGTCTCTTAAAATAAATGAAATTAATATTTAATTCTCCCAACGTAGTTGCATGAAATCTTTTCAATATTATATAAAGAAAAAGTCAGATAACGTCAATATGCAATAATGAGAAAAGAGAATAAAATTCAAAACAAAGGCTCGGTCAGCATCGAACAACACTTAAGTGGTTTGAAACAAACAATAACTGACATGCGAACTTCTTTTTTATTTATGAAGCCTCCTTTATTAGATTTTTTATAAATATCAAACTTTAGTATTCATCATCTCCTAATTAAAACTATTAAAAGCCGAATTAAACAATGAAACACTCAACAATTTTTAAAACAAAGAAACAACTGCTTTTACGCTACAACTGCCTCTTTTTAAACTCACAATTTCACAATGGAAAATATTTTCCAGCAATTTCATGAGGACCGGAAACAACGATTCATTTCCTTGGACTCAACGAGGTCATTCCCACTAATTTCTTGACTTTAAGCTTTTAAATTACTCGAAAAGTTGCGAATTCTTCAGTCTGAAAAATATTTTGTGGCCCGACAAAAATCTTTGGGCTTTGTTTGTTTCATCGCACAATGAGCTGAAAAGCAACGAAAAGCGGTTTAAAGATTACAAAAGCTATATTTTACTTTGTGAATTTTTTTCACACGCCTGAATGGGCATAAGGATCTGAAAAGAAGGAAAAGTAGTTTTTATACATATAATTCACCCGTAACGCTTCTTTGTTTTTGGACAAGGAGAAATTAAAAATTTTAAAGTTTCCTCAAGGTGCGTCCAGATATTCGACTTAATTCGGTCGAATATCTGGACGCACCGTTATAATATATATATATTTTTTAATTTTACTGTCTGTGTTTGGGTTCGAACTGTTGCCTTACCTTCCAAGTGATTACAGAATCCTTGAGAAATTGCCCTACTACAGTACCAGAAGGCCTGGACTTATTTGTATAGAGAGATGCGATTCTTCATGCCGATGGAATGCAGTAAAGTATTAAACCTGTCCCAATATAGAGTGTATCCGTTTATCAATTAACTCGTTTTGTATTTCAAAAATATGAATGCCTCGTTTACAAACAGAGTTATTACTTTGATGGGTTTTTCTTCTCGTTAGTATTATGAAAACTCAGTTATAACGAAGTTTAAATTTCATAATAAGCAAATGCTTTTACAAAATTGTTCCCACGAATGTTTACAAAATATAGATTGAAAAGAGTCCTTAAATTTCTAGGCAACCAATGAGGTTTTAGAGCTAGATACTCTACAATTTTTAATAACTGAATTTGAAACAATCGACAGAACCATTCTAATTGAAAAATTAAAGTATTATGGGATATCAGAGATTGTTTTGGATTGGTTTCAAAGTTACCTATTTAACAGAAGACAAAAAACAAAACTTGGGAAAGAAGTTACAGATGAACTTATGATTGAGAGTGGCATACCCCAAGGTAGTGTGTTAGGTCCATTAATTTTTATTATTTATCTGAATAATATTAACCACATTTCTGGATTACACTATCTTTTTGCTGATGATACATTGGTTTATTGTATACATGAAAATTTGGATCAGGCAATTGTTGACATGAAACATAGTTATTTAATAATATACTTAAACTAAATGTCAGCACATCATGCTGATTATATTTGTAAAAGCTTAATTGAACTTCATTTTGATTATTTCTCAACATTACTTTTTCTACTTGGTAAAAATAAAATAGCGCAATTGCACAATTGGTTTTCAGTTGAAGAACGTATATTATTTATGACTATGATCTTTATATTCGTTGTAAAAAGATTGCTACCGAATTACTTTCAAAAGTTCTTAAGAGAGAATTAATTAAGTGCATAATTACAGTAATAACAATTTTTATATTAAAAAAAACTAACACTAAATTCGTAATGAATAGCATGTTTCATAAAGGCTTAAATGAATTTAATAAGCTACCACAATTTGTAAAAGAATCTAATTCAGTAAAACAATTTAAGTGATTATTAAAGAAGTAGGTATATTAGTGACAGCTCATTGTGTATTCTTTCTATTTTCTTTAATTTGAATAATGTGATCCAACCTATCAATCTAGTGATGTATGTATATGTATTTTGCTTTGCTTTTAATGTTGTTCTATACATTTGTAATTTTTTTATATTAGGCTTGCCAACTTAATAATAGCTATTTACGTAACCAGTTAGGAAATAAGGAATTTTGTTTGACGAACCGCAATATTTGCCAAACCGAGCGTCAGCGAAGTTTGCAAATGCGTGAGTCAAACAAAAGTCCTTTTTTCTGACGTCTTATGTACAAGATTTTTCCTAATTTTGATAAAAATAAATTAATAAATATTACTTATATCTATAATTTTTTAATTTTTTTAAAAATCAAGTAGGAAAATGATTTTGACAAGTTATCAGTCAATAATAAATATTAGAAACCAACAATCACAACAATAAAAATATTAGTAAATATATCCTCAAGCGAGTCAAATGTACCAAGCGACGTAGAAGAAGCGGCTCAAAGAGCGTTATCAACAGTTGTTCCAACAAAATCTAAAGTTAGATATAATATTTGTTACGGAAAATTTGAAAAATGACGAGCACAAAAAAATGTAAAATTCATCAACGAAAGAGTAATGCTGGCCTATTTTGAAGGCAAAAAATCACTAAAGGTCTCCACATTATGGACTCCCTGTTACGATGTGCAATATCCTTAAAACATAATGTCGACATTAAGACCTAAACCATTTTAGTAGCCTTTTTAAAGCGTCAATCAGATTCATATAAAGCTAAAAACTCAAATATCTTTTCAAAAAACGATATTACAAATATTCTTAAAGAAGCTGTTAACAAAGATCACACACAAATTTACACCGATTCATCTAAAACGTTAGAGGGAGTAGGAGCGGCCATAGTTACACCAGATACCAGGCAAAAATATCGACTACCACCAGAATCCAGCATCTACACGGTAGAAATGTTTGCGATCTTTCAAGCACTAAAATGTATAAATAAATCTAATAATAGAAACTTTGTTATACTAAGTGACTCCTTAAGCTCCTTGCAGTTCATTAAAAATATATTTCCGGAAAACCCAATTGCTGCAAAAATAAAACACGAACTCTCTAAGGCCCAAACTCAGACAAAAATATAATTTTCATTTGGGTACCATCACACATTGGAGTTCAAGGAAACGAAGAGGCTGATAAATACGCTCGTGAGGCAATTACCGCTACACAATCAGCAATGGTGTTATTAAATGACAGTAAAAACCAAAATTTATAGTGCGTGGCAATCAAAGTGGCAAACAATGACATCTAAACTTAAAAATGTTAAAAGGTCAGTTGAAACCGTGGCCGAAGTTACCGTCGGATAGGAAAAGTGAAGTCATCATCACGCGATTAAGGCTTGGCCATACACAAATCACCCACGAACATTTTTTAACCAAAGACCCAGAACCCAAATGTGATTTATGTGATGTGCGGCTTAGGCTCGATGCAGACGGGCGAGTACATTCGCGACGAGTACGCAGCGTTCTCGCCGCGAGCTCGTCGTCCCACTATGCACACGGGCGAAGCTTTTCTCGAAGATCGCAACTATGAATCATCAGTACGTTGTCGACTTCAAACATGAATGCATCAAGACGTGTTGCAGTGGCGTACTTTACTTACCATAACTTGTACTATAACTATTAGAAAGAATTTAGGTTAAAAAAACGTTAAATAAAACTTGCAACAAGTAACTTCAACGCAAGTGAAAGTGACTCTTATTCTTGGAAGTACAAAAAATTAAAAGGGAAAGAAAAATTTATATCTGAGTTATCAGTTTTGTATCCAATTATACAAGACGATCCATTATACAAATAGGATACATAAGATTACCAAATTATACACGTTTTGTATCCAATTATACGATCTGGCAGCCCTGAGTACGAACCACCACTGATTAATTTCTAGATGCGAGCACAAGCGGCCGGCGAGACGTGTGAACTCCCCAATGTCTCTACAGGTACTGCTTAACCGCCGGCGAGGATTTCTCGTCGCGAGATCGCGGCGAAGTAGCAGTTCCTGGCGAGCGTCGGCGGCTAGTAGCGTGCACGCGGCGAGTTCGCTGCGAGCTCTCCTACGTGTGAATCGCACCATTTGTTTCTTTGGTCCGCTACCCCGCGCGAGAAAAGTTCGCGGCGAGCTCGCAGCGAACTTCGCGATAGAACTCGCCCGTCTGCATCGAGCCTTACAGTTTCTCACTTTATGGTGGAATTCCCAAAATACAACGAAGAGGGAAGCAACTACCAGATACCACAAAATATCCAGCAAGCTCCAGGACCTAATTGTATGTTTAGAAACATTATAAAATACCTGAAAGCTATTCGAATTGTAAATATCTAGAAAAAAATGTAATATTTTTGCCTCTTGCTAATAACCCTATGGGTTGATGCAAATTTTTAAATAAAAAAAAAATAATTTTTAATAGCAAAAGTAAATATTTTAGAAATTAGTATTGAGTATATAGTTCTTTTGATATTTTTATCTTTTAAGGTAGCAATGATTATGGGAATAGCTAGTGAATTGCGAACATCCGAGTTAACTTTTTTACCAATAGAAGATGTTTTCTTAGAAGAAACCTATTACAGAGTTAAAATTCCAGAAAATGTGACTAAAATTATACGAGAATTTGTAATATCTGGAGGGACATTGAAAATGTAAATTATGTGACATTATTAGAAATTATTTAAATTTAAGACCGTCGAATGTAAAACATAACCGTTATTTTGTAAAATATTGTAATGGAAAATGTGGTACTCAACCGGTGGGCCTTAACACATTTGGCAATTTACCGAAGAAAATTGCTGAATGTATCGGCTAGAATCCAGTTTTATTTACCGGACATTGCTTCAAAAGAAGCTCGGCCACATTACTGGATAACTCAGGAGCCGATATTTTAAAATTAAAAAGACATGGAGGCTGGAAATCCAATACAGTTGCGTAGGGATATGTGGAAAGTTCAATTGAAAATAAAAAAAATATTTCAAAGGATATTCTGGGTGAGAAATCTGTTTCAAATATCTCTACATCTATGAGTACTTCGAGTAGTTCAGGAATTTCTTTATCTAATTGTAATAATTGTGTAATTAATATTTATAATTCGTAAGCAAATAAGTTATGTACAGGTAGATATTTGTTATTAAACGTTAATTTTTCTTAATTTTTGTCTTTTATTTTTCATAACCAGTGATGAAATAAAGATTTCATCACTGGTTATGTAATATTTTACATTACGCAACCAGTTACGTAAAGTATGCCCTATCATAACGTCAATTAGTTTAAAAAAATGTCATATTACATGTCAAAATTAGAAAAATAAATAAAATATGTTTGTTTGACCCGTATTATCCAGTGATCTGTTGCTATAGTAAATTATTACTATTCAGTAATGTCAGATAATTAAATACAATTTTTTATACAATTCGAAAAATATATAAATATTGTGTTTTCAATGACTGCAAAATACCCAGTTTTCGATAGTAATTAATTTCAAAAGCTAAATGGACAATTCTGATTTAAATTAAAATGTGACACAATGAAAACTGTTGGCTGGGTTCATGATATTTCTCTTGCATTGTAAAATGAAGTACAAATAAAATTATTTTGTTTATTTTTAACTAGCGTTTTGGTTATTCGGTTTGTTGGGAAAATATTGTGTGAAAATTATACCGTCTGTTGATTTTGGATCTTCTGAAAGCATCACTAATCTTTCACAACCATTAAAATTGTTGCTCAACTTTATTTAAAAGTTTTGGCAGCATTGTAATAGCATTGATGCTTCTGCTAAATTATGTTCAAGTTCATAAAGAGCTTTCGTATTTTCTGCATCGGGATTGAACTCTAAGTCCTTATGCTCATATAACTCAACTTTAACCTGTCGATGTGAACTGAACTTTAATCAGCTTTTCGACTGCACTATTCCAAAGGAGATTAACTATTATTCCGCTGAATCGAGCCACCCTTTCTCATTATCTATACACATGTGCATATTTTGAAATAAAAAGTTCAACAACATTCACCCATTTGAAGTACATTTGTGCTATTTACTTTTAAGGCTATCCAAGTTTGGAGCTAATTTTCGTTCAGCAGACTTCGTAACAACCTGTAATCAGAACGAACAATATTTTCTGTTCCATATATAGACAATAAAAAGGACGAATTACAGATAGATACACTTTGAGGGAAAATTTCCGAAAGAACAGGAACCCAATAATGAGCAAAATAAAGAAGCTAGAAAAATGGCAGAGAAACGTACCAAAAATGGAATAATACAGAAAGAAGCAAAATAAACAAAAAGCATGATTAAAACAAAAAAGGGAAGTGTTAGGGACAATTTAGCGTCAGAAATGATAAAACGTTGAGGAACAAAAATGAAAAAATGAATAGAATTAATGGTTAATAAAGGAAAACGAGTTACTCAAGACTAGAATATTAATACCAAAAATTACAGTATTTGTCCTGGAATCAGTATTATAAAAAATGTGCACGAAGATACTAGATAAAAATAAGAGAGAAAATAGAAAATAAGATAACGGAAGAAACACAGAATCACATGGTTGTATTAAGAATCCCAATAGGAAAAGCAAAATAAGAAGGAAATAAATTGTACATAGTGTAAATAGATAAAGACGGTATTTAACACTGTACCGAAATAAAAGTTGTGGAAATGTCTGATGGAACTAAGCGTGTCACAAAAAGCGAAAAGTAAGATAAGAAGTAAGAAAAAAATGGAAAGAACTCCAAGAACCTCGAAATGAGCACAGGGATTAAACAAGTGCAGCTTCAAAGCTACAAGAAAACAGAAAAGACAAAGAGGGAGAGATACAGAAATAAGGAGACATGAAACAGACAATATTAAGTTATACAGCAAATAGGGGAAAAATAGCTCAAATGATTTGGTCACCGAAAAGGTTAACGAAACATAAAAACACAGAAGGGTAGACAATTAAAAACATGGAAGAAAGAATACAGAAAATCGACAAAAAAGAGAAAAACAGTAAAGAAACTAAAACAGAACTACCTATACTAACAGAAAAAGGAAGAAATGGGTAGACAATGAATACATGCCGACGCCGTAAGGCATAAGACTAAGACACTTAAATAGTATATTGTATCACAAGGGCAGAAAATGAGCTTTAGCAGCCCGAGGCTATTAGCTGCATGAGCGAGCTTCGCTTCGCTCGCTCATGCAGCTAATAGCTAAGGGCTGCTAAAGCATTTTCTGCATGTGTGACACACAACTGTTTTTCGCCTACCAAAAAAAAACAAAAAATAGGAAAATATAACACAATTTGTCATTAATGTTCAAGATAAAAACTTTTTGTTTTTACTATAAGGACAAAAGTAACCTAAAACTAAAAGTCAGCAGAGTTATTCTGAGAATTGAAAATAATTATAAATAAAAACTACAACTAAGCTTATTACGAATCTAGAAAGTTAATTAAAATTACAATATGATAATAAAACAAAACTAAACGTACATCAAAAGCTCATTGAAAATATTTGTCGAATAAAAATGTTTTTCAAAAGAATTTAAAGGAAGAAATTAAAGTTTTGATTTAAGGAGAAAACTTAATTAGGAGATTTCTTACAAATTCGCAATCTCCTTAAATATTATTTATTTTGAAAAGTATGATGATATGGAAAGTTTTTCAAACCAAAATGGATATCACATTTGTACTGTTTTTCACAATACCTCTACTAACGAGTTCATTAGTCAGTCAAGCAAATTTTTTTGGTTAAGTCGCTGGTCGCGCTATATTTTCTTAAGGTCGTTGAACGAACCACTTTTTCGCGACAATGTTGGTCGCGAGTTTGTTAGTTCTTTGTATATACAGGGTCAGGCAACGATGAGTCGATTCTTCGTTATTCCAACTCATATGAGGTAAAAGGTACTTAAAAAACAGGATTCAATGATTGTCAAAGCATTTTTTATTTAATATTAACAATTCTTGGTGAATATAAAAAATAGTTTCATCGATTTTTTTTAATAGGCTATTTTTTATATTTTGGTTGGAATTTATCTATTTACGGAATAATGCATTTTTGCCTATAAAAACCACTAAAACTATAATTATACACGTACGAAATTTACATGCTGGAGCCCAATTGATGTTTTTAATTTTACGTCTTAAATATTGGCCACTAAATAATAATAATAATAATAATAATAATAATAGTTTATTTATTCAAAAAAAAAAATACAAATAATACATCATTAAAACAGTATAAATTTTTTAAAAGAACAAACAAACTTATGTCGTACATGCTCGTTAAAACCATATGTCGTGCACAAGCTTATGACTAAGTTTAATTATATATCTTTCAATAAATATAATACATATTAAAAAGACAAAAATATCAAAAATAGCCAATAAAAACCTTTTAAATAACATATAACATATTTTTTTATAACATATTTTTTATAACATATTTTAATAATAGTAAATTAACCAATATGACCTTTTTATAAAAAAAAATAATTTGAACACATGAAATATCGATCTAATTTAAATAATGATAGAAATAGTAGGTTACGTTTAACTTGAAATTGTTTTATTTTCAATTAGTTCATGTATATCTCTCCTATCACAATTCAATAGATACCTTTTAAGAATATTTCTTATCAGCGCAGCTGAATTTATGGTTGTTAAATAAACCTTATACATATTTGGTAAAAAGATGTATATTCTTCCAGACAGATATGTAACATATCTTTGGCCCACAGACTTTTTACTAGTCTCTGTAGTTACATAATTATTTGTTTTATATCGGGTAGAATAGTTGTGATCAATGCTTTTTAGGATATTGCGGTTTTTGTAGATAAATAATAAGACAGAGTATGTATATAACTGTCTAATATCCATAATTTTACTTTCGTTAAACAGGGAATCTGAAGGGTAAGTCCATTTTTTATTTAAAATAATTTTTTAGATTTTTTTTTGTAGAACATCAATCTTTTTCAGGTGAATTTGAAGAATTCCGCCCCATCCGAGTATACCATAGTTTAATCTCGACTGTACAAGTGAATAGTAAATTATTTTCAAATAAGGAATATCTAAACATGTTTTAAGATATCTAAATTTTGCAAGGAGATGTCTTAAACATCTAGCAATATCTTCAACATGTGCATTCCACTTGAGGTGTGAATCTAGTTTTATGCCTAAATATTTTTGGTTTCGTTCGCTGATTTGATAATACCGTTGCCATCGTTTTGTACTCGTATTTCATTGTAGTGCGGTAAAGAAGATCTATAACTACAAAAAGGAACAAAATGGGTTTTCTCAAAGTTAACAGTTAATTTTTTATGGTTAAACCAGTCAATAATTTTACATAAATCTTTTTCTGTTTTTGTTTTTAAATCCTCCCAATTTTCAGCTGTGTAAATAATGGCGGTGTCATCAGCGAAACTAATTATGTTACCATCACTTTTAATAATAAAAAGGCCGTTTATGTAAACACTAAACTAAAGGGTAAGATTTTGCTTTAAACGGGTGATTAAAGAGTTCGTCATTTGTTTTAAGATGAATCCTACATCCACGCCAATATTTATGGGTGATCTTCCTAATTATAGAGTTCATCCCCCGCGGCCGTTCTCAAAGTGTGGGGTCGACTATGCTGGACCGATCCTACTATAAATAGTAAATTTGTCAAATCACATGTTTGTATTTTCGTTTGCTTAGTTGTTCGCGCAGTTCACATTGAGCTGGTTATGGATTTGACAACAGAGGTTTGCATTAATGCATTAATAGTATATCATGCAACGATCATGTAATGATAGCTATTAATAGATGAGCTTAAGGTAAGTTATGACATGAGCCGCAGGCGAGTGTCGTAAATCTTAAGCTTAAGTTTGAATTTTTTACTATAATTAATCTCCTTCCACCAAATTTCACTATCGTTGAAGAATTTTATTTGGATTTTTAGCGGAGATACATGACTCTTCGCTCTTCGCAAATGTGGAACATCGGAGGCTTTTCCTAAAGTATGTGAGTATTGCTAAATTTCTGCAACTTCCAAATTCAAACCTCTGTACTGGACATTGTTTTCGGAGTTCATAGGCAAGCTTACTAGCGGATAGTGGAGCAAATTTAACGACAATTAAGCGGCATGGTGGTTGGAAATCTTCAGCAGTCGCCGAGGTTTACATCGAAGATTCCTTGGAAAGTAAAAATTCTATTGGCCGAAAACTGCCTTCAGTGCCATCACTATCAGCGGATTCTGCTAAAACGTCAACTAGGAATGCGGTCGTTTCAGTTCATAGTGGTAAAATTGTGGAAGGATTTATACAAAATTTGACATTTACTTTGGTATTAATGCCTTAAAATGACCACTTTAAGGTACTGTTGCCTTGAAGTAATATTTTTAGTTCTACAGGGGGGTGTTAAAAATTGAATTTTTAACAATAATAAATTATATTTCTAATCATTTTTAAAAAGATTTTTTTTAAGGATATGAAATTAACATTAAAGTAATCGTCCTAAAATCTTGAAGATTGCGCACAGAATTAACCTAAAGATATAGATGGTATTGAAATGTTCCCCTATAATGTTCCCCTATCCCCTAAACTCACCTTATTTATATTTGTCTGAGTAATAGGTGATCAAAATCCTGAAAAGTTAAGTGGGACACCAGGAACCCTAAATGATTTTTGAATTTAATTTTCTTACATAAATATTATAAATACAAAACAAACAAATTATAATTGATGACTTTACCAAAATATTTTAGGCTAATTTTGTCGTGAAAACCGCAAACTCAAGAGGACATTCTCGCTTACTTTCAGCAACTCCGGCATTTAAACGACTTGAAAATTTGCAAATTCCTCAGTTTGAAAAATGTCCTGTAGTCTTGAAGCCCCGCAATTATATTCGAAAATTGTTTGTTCCGCAAAATAAAATATTCAGTGGATTAAAACCGGCACTTAATAAATTATCTCTGAAACACCAGAGAATTTGCCTCTTAAGGAAATCTTGAGAAAATGAAAACGGTTAACGGCTGAAAATTGCACAATGAAAGTTAATTATTCGTTTGAATTTTTTACTATAATTAATCTCCTTTTTATTGAAAAGTAAAAAATGCACAAATTCTTTAGACGGACAGAATGTACTTTCCAAATAAACGAGTTGTCCGTAAACATTGCGAATATCCATTGTATTCTTAAAAGTAAAACTTCTATGATGAGTTTGTAGGTTTTATGGTGAATTAATTTTTATAGCAGTATTGTTTTTGACTTTTTCAGTAACTGCATCAATAGTATGAAGTTATTACTAGAATAAATAAGACTACAATGGTTCCTGGCTGTATGAAACCTTCTCCATTACCTCTAAAAAACCAGTACATCGAAAAGTTTAAACAAGAATTAGTAGACTTAACCCTCGAGCGGGCGCGCTTTTTAGAATTACACGAGAAGGCGCGCCGCGGCAATCTGCCGCATTTGGTTTTTCACGTTTGTAGTTTACAAATAACGAAGAAAATGTATTTTACTTAGTAAAATAAGACAAATATGCCATTCATAATCATTTTATTATAGTAAAAAAAATATATATATAACATTTCCAAAACAAACAATCTAGGTAGCGCCAGCGGCAATCTGCCACAAACACGTCGCAAATTCGACCTGGTTTGGAACTTTCGCTTGTACCAACTGAACAGAAATATTATATTGCACCAGATGTGTCGATAAGCGGAGTCAATAACATAAACAAGGAATACCTAAATGCCCAGTTTCGAAGGGCTCATCACATTTTAATTATAACAAAAAAACAAAAAGTTGCGGCAGATTACCGCTGTCGCGCCCCCCAGAGGGTTAAATTATGGAAACAATTTACACGTAATTCAAAATTCTCCTGTCTTTTGAAAACTACAAAAGTAACGACAACAAAACTACAATAACTTGTAAACTAAACGTCAGATTATTATAAAATTTTGAGTAGTGGCACCATCAATATTTCATCATACAAACTTGAGTCACCAGAGTTTATGCATAACAAGTGCAATGAGAACGTACCCAACGGCCGCCATGGAGGTAATCCTAAGACTTACACCCCTCCATATAGTGGTGGAGAGTATAATAGCGATAAGGACAGCATACATAATGATCAGAAAAGGATCCACCAAACGCCGGTTCCGACTCCTTAACAAAAGATCCCAATACTGGATAGGACTACAAGGAATGAGGCAGGTCAATACACTACTGGGAAACTACAATACAATGCAAGAGAGATCAGACGACTGCACCAGCAAAAGTAAAAACAAGCTTAGAATACTAACGGGAATCCTAACAGGGCACTGCCGGTTGAGAGGATACCTAAAGAAACTCGGATTAGTAGAAGAAGAAGAATGCAGATGTTGCATGGAAAGGGACGAAACCTCTATTTACATTGTCTCAGAATGCATAATCCTGCAAAATCCGAGGATACGAAACCTCGGAGAATATCAAATAGAAAAGGGAGATCTACCTAACCTGAAGCCTACCGATATCCTGAACTTTTGGAAAGCAATAGGACTGGAGGACCTGCTCTAATCGTTGAGACATCCTTAACGTATGGGCAGCAGAAGGGGCACAATAGATCTTACATGTCGCAGTGTATCTAGACCCCCACCAAACAGAACAGAACAGAATTAAATGTCAGATTATTATAAAATTTTGAGCACTGGCACCACCTACATTTCATCCTTCGAACTTGAGCGACCAGGAGCATATTAAGAGTTTTATGTTTTTGATTAGGTAAAGATATCAAAAATCCCTTTGATGGAGAATCTTCTAAATACCTGAATTGTCCAAGAGGTTCAATTATCAAAAATGGTTATTTTATGTGAAGTAATAATTGTTAAAATTGTAACGTTAAGTTTTTGAAATACGGATAACACTTTTTAGGAATGTAAATTTAATTATTATACCAAGGGTTTAGAACATTTGGCCAGTTATAACTTCTTAATCATCGTTTGTTTAATAAAACTTGGCGCATATCTCAAATTTATAGGTCTAGAGAAAAAGACGGACTGGACAAAAGTCGTGTTGGGGACCGGCCATTTACTATCGGCCATTTTTTTCCATCCTGGGCCGTTTTATTGAAGAGAGGATTGTATTCTACTCTTCCTAAGAAGTAGGATTTTTGAAAATCAGTTATTTAAAAAAATATGTAACTATGTTATCTACCTGTTTTAATCCTAGATTATCCACTTCCTCTTTAAAATAATGAACTCTGCAATTGACTGCTTCTCCACCTCTCCAGGCAAGTTCTACTGAAGCGATGTGGTAAAATTTTCGCTGGAGTCCGCCACAGTGTCTTCGTCCCATAATAAAACCATTGCTTAGTATTCTTCCAATTTTAATGAAGCAGGGCTGGATTTCCTTTTATTGGCGCACATCTGCAAATTCCTTCATTTCGCATTACGAGCTTTCCTACTAGACTTGAAGATAGTATCTTTAAATGGATCAAAAATTATTTTCCCCTTCATAACACATCTCTTGCATTTTTTTTTTGCAACGGTGTTCCACATTGTCTTCACAACTAGTTCTTTGTAATTTTCACCATTTTCTTTCGTCATATTCCATGCCCAATCTTTCAGGATTAGGTTTAGTTGCTCTAAACTTGTAGTTTCCAAAAGCTCGTATTTCTTTGCCTTGCAGAATTCCGTAAACTGTTACCATATTGACGTATGGGTTTTAACTGTATTGTACGGTACACTTTTCTCAATCGCCAGATCAATATTAGTCATAGAATCACTTCCAAAGCGACTCATTTTCACTACATAAGCTGACTAGCACTATTTAAAACAATATTACAAAATTTATTGACAATAAAATCAGAAAAATTGTTTGGCGTCGTTTTCTGGTATCCTAGGAGACCATATTTACTTGTTATCCAAAGTATTGTAATTTTTGGTGACAACAGCTGTCAAGTTTTGCCGCGGATATACTCGAAAAAACTACTGACAGGAGCTGTCATACAGTTTTTTCATCTATAAGCCATTTATAATTCAAAATTGCGCGTTTGTGATTGGTGGAAATTAAGACTATGACAAATAGCCGACTATTATTTTCTGCCTAATTCTATCGAGAGTACCTTGTATTTCGAAACAATTTGATGAGACCATATGAACATTAATAATCTGAATAACTCCCGAGAGCTTTAGCTCGAGGGAGCTATTCTTTGATTATTAAAGTTCATATGGTCGAATTGAATTGTCTCGAAATGCAAGCTGCTCGAGATGAATTAAAGAAAATAATAGTCTCTATTTGTCATAGTCGAGTAATATTCAGGAAGATTATTTCATGAACCCCACCAAATCATTCGCTAAGATTGTCTCCAAACAGACTCCTTTCTCTTTTTGATATTTTCTGGAATAGATTTGCTTATATTTTCACTGATTTCCGTAGTGGAACATGAACCAAAACGAGACATTTTCAATTTTAAGTGAATGTTACGTCAAGTTTTGACACTTAATAGCACACTTATACAATCGACTAAAATAGCCGCTCATATTTCTTTATTTACCTAAATAGTCGATCATATTGCATATCATGTGACTAAATTCATGACTTTTCATTGGCGCAGCCATGTGTGAATGAAATAATCACTAATGTTTCACCGTAGGCAAGTATATTTTTGACGTTTTTCTTTTCTCGGGGTAATGTTTTGTAAGAGGATTTTCTCAATGTAAGTTAATGGTTCATAATTTGGCAATACCGAAGCTTATGTAACCGTTATAGATAATTTATTTTTTTAATTTTTTGGTAGAATTTTTTTAATTCGTTCTTGACAGTTCCCCTTTTGGAAGAGCAGTCTTGAAGTAAGGTTACAAAATGTGGGAGACGGTGGTGAGAGCTCCCTGTCACAAATCCAGCCCTGGCATTTTCATGTTATACATGCATATCATAAAATACATATAAACAGGATGTTTCAGAAAGAATATATTTTCCTTTGTTTAACTTTTAAATGCAAAATTCTGGGTAAAAACCTTCAACTAAGAAATTAACCTTCTTCTCTAACTGCCTTAAACTAAAAACTTGACTACTTTTCCATTTAACGGCTTCAAGAAAAGTGCAGTAGAACGCCGTATTACCATTTATTATTTCTGTTAAGTACTGAAAACACTTTAGATAATTTACTGCGAGGATTAAGTCATTGCTACCCGGAAAATCAGAAAATGAAACAATAGAACAAAAAGTATTTAGTTACAATGCGGTTTTTCATATTCAGATTGCAGCAATGGAAAACATTTTCCACGAGAACGAATTACTAATTCATTGCGAAAGTTTCTGGAACGAAAGAGTTCATTTCTGTCTGCTGATTTTCTTTCTGTTTCTGTTGAACGTGTACAGAAACTTTGAACGTTTTTTACGAAGATTGGTAAGTACTTCAGGAGCATGCCAAATTAGAATCGTTTAATTTTCAGACCTTTTGCTGCTTATTGTAATCTTGCTTTTGAAGTATCGATTACAGCCAACAATAAAGTTTACTATTTATAAGGGATGAATACAGAATTCATCATTAAGCTAATACTACACAGCGTAATCAACTTCTATGGCAGATCTACCCGTTATTATACAGGGTGTTTCATAGGTAAATGAATATGTCGCGAGAAATAATACAACATTTAAACATCAAGATGTTCGTCAACTATTATGTGACTCCGTATCAAAAATTTCACCGGACAATTGGCAAAACGCTATAAGACATGTCATAGCAGAGGAAGAGAAATTCTGGAAACTTGATATGTTAATAGAGGAAACAACCAATTATTATTTCTGTGGGAAGTGAGGAAACTGATGATGATGACTCCTTATCGGGAGAAAACGACTTACTTATTTAGGTATGTAACTCTATATTTATATTAATTATAATGAGTTTATATGACGCTAGTACCCGAAATACAAACAAACAAATTTATATGGAATCACCCCGTACCTCTAAAAACGAAATATGAGTGTTTTATGAGAAAATATTTTTTTGCAAAGATTTTTTTTAGTATGTATATCTTATAAATTTGGTTGTGTGTATATTTATTATTAAATTTTAAGGAAATGTCCTAACCAAATATCTAGTAGATGTACTATTTATATAAAAATAAATGTGGGTACTTAATATTGACAGTTTACTATTTTTTATATTAAAGTAATTTGGTGTTCCCCGTCAATGAGGTATGGAATTATTGGTTAATCCCTTAGGGTTTGCTTATTTACATTTTTTGATGTATTGTATTCGAGATTTTTCGGGGTGGTCATAGTAAAATCTAGTGAAAATTCAGATAAGAAGGTATCAACATTTACTTTTTTTCTACATAAAGAGCTTTGCATTAAAAACTGTGCTATCGTGCATTTTCAGACGGAGTATAGTAACTAGAGCTTATTTCATTTTCTTATTTGACGATCATTGTAATTATTAGCATTTTGCCTTAACTTCTAAACCTTGTTGCATAAGGTCAAGTTACCTATTTTTTATTAGTTTTTAATAGATTTCCTTAAACTTTTACTACTGCATTTTATTTCAATAAATCCCCAGCCCCACTTAACAAGTTATTTACTAAGATCAGATTATCCCTGAGAATTTTAGATACACCCTGTTAGTTAAAGGTAATACCTGCTATACTTGGCCACGGGAACAACGCCCCTAGGACAGTTTGATCTTTGGTAAAAAACCAGTAAGCCTAAGTACCGTTCCGCTCAAAAGTTTGGCAGACACGCAGAAAAAAAAATAACCAAAAATCTACCGGTTATTACAAGTTCTCATTTCCTCGCAAGCGTTTTGAATACGGTCATAAAGTTCTTCTCTGGTATTTATTTCACATTTCGCATACATTTTTTACTTCAGATATCCCCAGGCGTAATAATCAACGTGATCAAAATCCGGCGACCTTGCGGGCCACTCATGTGGCCCACCCCTGCCTCGAACAGCTTCTTTAGTTATGTTTTAATTGAACAATAAAGTTAGTTGACCATATTACAGCTTAATTAAGCAAAATTGTTAAAGAAAGAATCGCTTGGATGATAAACCAATATTAAAAAGACCTTATCTTCTTGTTTTAAGCAACATACTATTTTTCAGTAAAATTCTGACTGTATTTGAAATACTGATATGCTTTGCTATCACCGCAACTTACATTGCGGTTAGTCCAGATTCGAACAAGATTCTTTCTTTCCCTAATATTCTTGTCTCCGGGATTCTCCATTTCACTGTGGAACAGATGTTGACAATAGGTCATAAACTGCACGACTCGAAATTGTCTTTTTTACGGTAGACTTCTTTAACCTAAGCAGCACGTGACCTCAGAAATATTGTATATTTATTTATAAATTAATGGTCCAATTTTAAGTTATTTAGAATATTATTTCAAATTTTATAGCATTCTTTTACAGCGATTTTGGAAAACGTAATTAATATTATTTTTTTACTACTGAAATCTTTATAAATTAAATAATATTATGGTAAAATTACCACTAAATGTGATAAAGCTTTTTATTTACATTTGATTGTTTTTTATATTTCTGACTTACTTAAATTCTAGAAGTAAATTCTTTGACATATCCTCACCTGAAAAGAAACAAAATTTTATTATGAAACTGTCATAGAAAAGTTTATCTAGAAAACACTAGTAGTCAAAATAGCACCAGTGATTTTGATACAAAATTAAAATGTTTCGATTCGTATTTATCGGTTTTTAAAGAATTTGGCACATGCGCGTCAAATCCGCCATATTTTATTTTCCATCTAATTCATAGAGCTTTCTAAAATTCTCCAGAAACTGTAGAATTATCTGCCCTTTGGCAACACTCCTGCCCTTTATGCTCGCTTGGTATAGCTCTCCCATTGAATGACCTGAAAAAACCGATAAAAATATTATTGGATTCGCCGCTTTGAACTTACTTGAGATGTTTTCTTTTACTTAAAATATAACTTTGTGTATTTTGTTTTAAATTTTATACACGGTACGCTACTGTTCTGCATGTCATAAATAACTCCAGACGACTGGATAGCAATAAAAATAATATACCATGCAATTGCTGATTGGATTCCACGCGTCGAACGGTTCCATACAATCTGGTCTACTGTATAGTTTATATAGGGAATAATATTTATTTAACTTTCCGTTTTCATCCTATATTAAGTAGTAATATCACAAGAGCTTCGAAAATAATCGATTATACTTCCGAGTGACGAGACGAATTTCGTGTTTTGAAGAAATACGTCGAGCGAGGAGGAAGTATAAAATATTATTTTTCAAACATGCTGTACATTTGACGTTTGTCCTGGATTCCTATGTAATTGTTGTCAAAATCAGTAGGTATTAAATTTTCGTAGAATGTAGCTAAACTTCGATAATTATATTATCAAAATGTCTGATATCAGCGATATAGAAGAATTACCATCGACTCCACACATATCGGATAAAGGAGAAAACGCAGTACAAAATATTTTGCCCCGAAAATCTAAGAAAGTGTACGAAAAACTATATCAACGGTTTATGGACGGGAGAAATACAAATATCGACATTCTTCTAAAATGTTTTGATTCCTTATTTTCAAGAATTGATGGAAACTATGAAATCATCTAGTACATGGACACATTATTCAATAATACAATATAATATTTATAGTTCTTCATCATGTATCGGTTGTAGAAAAAATAGCGTATGCAACTCTCATGTAATGGTTATTAATACACTCTGTAGTGTTTTGAAATAAGCCTATATATTGAGTTGAAGGTAATAAATATTCAACTGAGATTAGAAAAAGTGTATCCAATCCGTAGAATTTGGCCTGCCTGGCCAAGCAATTATCGCTGGATTTTAATTGTTGACCACACACGGCTGAAATTTTGTTAGGGATTTGATCTATCGTAGATCAAATAATTAAAAAAATATGCACCATAAAGAAGTTTGTCTTAAGCCATGATGAAAAGCTTTATTATCCTGTAAATGTCGAGGTTGCCCAGCACCTTGACACTCCAAGTTTCTTTTGTGATATCTTAAACATTAATCCTTTCTAGTTATGTTAAAATTCCATTTTTACAGGATCTTAAAAATATTAAATAAACTTTTTACTTCATTATTCTAAATATCATTCATTTTTATTCATAACATAAAATATTTCTATACAGTTTTATTTTATTAAATAGGTAAATGTTTTTATTTACGCTAATATAATCAAATATCTCATATAAGCGAGACCACACCCGTTAGCTTTATCGTATTTCATTCAAAATGAAAGTTCGGAAAAATCGAAACATATCAAACCAGATTGTATTCACACTTTAAAGTGGGGAAAGTTGGGAAATTTAATTGTGTCAATGAGTTATTAATAGTTTAAAATAAGAACGAACTATTATAGTTTCAAATGGTCATTAGATACCAAATCTAAAATAAAAAATCTGGAAGCTCAAGAAAAATAACAACTAGTTGATTATATAGTACAATATCTAGGATAGACTGTATTTCTGAAATATACAGTACACAAAATAACGATGTAATTATTTTTTTTTTCATTTTTTAGTAAATACAAATTAAATTACAAAATATATAGCTTATTTAAAAAGTTTTTGTATACCGCACGTATGTAAATATTGTCATTTGCTTTTTATATTTGGAAAATCTCGCTCGGTAAAGTTACGACGTAAAAACTCCAAAGTTTATGAACTCGATTTAGGGAACATGATCGATGAGAAGGTTCGACTTTAAAAAGTGTAAACTTTACCCTGTATTCAATATCCATTCAAAATATGTTCCACGAAACTTTTTTTAAAGTTCAATCTAATAATTTACCAGTATCATATTTAGTGGGTTGAACGATGTTTAATTCATGAATACTCGCATAGAAATAAGGTTTTTTACTTTTACACTGTAAAAAAGTACATTGAGTTTAATAAAGCCAGTGCAGATTCTACTGAAGCAGCATATTCGGAAAGTAAGTACCGCTTAACAAAAAAAACTTGTACAATATTTTTTTGCGGGAATCACGTGGGCTCCACCTCGAGTTTTAGAAGAACGAAAGGCGCAGACGACGCGAACACCATCCGTCACACGAACGTCCAACTCTGTCAGCCCAAACGCAAATGAATTTCCCCTTTCGACCTTTCGTGTTTCTCAGGTTTACCCCTGAACGGTTTCACATACTCTTGAACTCTCCCTCCACAGCATTAAGGCTCCGCTCTGTATCTTTCAGAGTTTGTGCGGGGTAGCGGTGAGAGGCGTGGTAGACATTTTATTACATTCTCGAGCCACAATAAGCAGGGCTGGCTTAAAATATTTGTGAATTTTATTCGTTACATATCAAATTTGCGTTATCAAGGTTAGTTATAAACAAATACTATTGAAAAGTTTAAAATTCATTATTATGGTAAGGTTTCTGTAGTCAAACTTTTGATATAATATTATTTAAGCAAGTCTTACCCAAGAATTCTATAGTTCGCCGGATTTATGGCCTTCCTAAGGTCCACAAAGAAAACGGCCTCCTCCGTCCCATTGTCAACACTATAAACTCGGTCACCTACAGTTTAGCCAGTCATTGTACTCAATTCCCATTTTAGTAACAAAATCAAAGTTGTTGGTTTAAGTCCCAACCGCGTCTGGACTTCTGTAATTCAATACCTGTTGGATCATATAGTCCAAGGAGTAGTTGTTTGAGGTCCAGACGTCAGTGCAGTGTGTGACATTTTCTAATGTCGTAATTCTTGGAAGCTGTGATTTTAACTTATTTCACATCTTTTGTGCACGTACAAGATAGTTTAGGAAAAAACGGATACAAAGACCAAGATATCCAAAGGTGCATCAAGTCTCATCTTAGACCCAGTCATAGGTCCAAGAATTCTCAATCAACCCACCCGGTTTCCAGTGCATATCTTCCATATGTTCAAGGTGTCACTGACCGCATTTCCAAGGTCCTCAAGACAGTTTTCAACCCACCAAAGAAAATATTAGAGATCCTTCCCTCAGCCAAAGACAAATATCCCCCGCTATCAGCTAAAGGCATCTATAAAATTACCTGTTCATGTGGTCAGGTTTACATTGGAGAAACTGGACGATCGGTAAAACAAAGCATCAACGTTGCATCCGAACAGGACTTTGGAATCGTTCAGCCATTGCAGAATATCAGCATGACACTGAACATATGATCCTATTTGAAAACTCCAAACTCCTAGTAAATTGCCCCCATTTCTACCACAGAAAAATCCGAGAATCCATCAAAATAAAGAAAAATCCCAACAACTTCAATCGGGACGAAGGATATTTTCTTTCCCCGATATGGACTCCTTCGATTCAGCATACTCATCCACCCGTACCATCCTCTACTAGTCATGACTCCAGCCGTACCATTCTGCACCAGTACCCCACCCCCCGACGGTATAAATACCGATCCTCAACCAAATCCCAGCAGTTAGAGTTTCTCCTCTGGTATGGTTAACATACTGAGTAACCGAGCTCTCACTCATTCTCCCGAAGAAGCCTCCTACGATGACAGGCGAAACATCGAAACCTATTCTCGAAATGACACGGTCCAAACCCGGAAGACGTATTAATTCTACTGATTCTGGCCGTGGTAGCCTACGAAACCATTAAAACAGTAATCTTCATAGAAAAAACTTCTCTTCAGATTTACTTGTAACTTCTAGTTTGCTGGTAAAGGATTAATCCTTCGAAACATTTGTTGATTAGTCTTCGGACCTCATCGTTATTTTTTATTATTTTTTTCTGATGGAGTTAGACTGTATGATTTCCTACCTACCTAGTACTATCACCTCCACTTCCGTTGGACTCGTAATATTATTTTAATTTTTGCACTTTCTCTCTAATTTTTCGCGTTTTTCTTACAATAAGATGTTCGTAAATATTAAACGCATAATAGATAGAGCTATTACCAATTGCTGGCTTTGGCAAACTTTGGGAATCAATTTATCGACACTTTATACTCCATACTAAAAATAACTTGAATTGGAACACAAACAATCTAAATCAACTTGGGTCCTTCCTCTAAAATTTTATTGTACTCCACTCTCCGAAATCCACTTCTACAAGAGCACATATTTCACTCTATATAGGTATAGCGATCCTAGCATTCGAGAAAAATATATAACCTCCATTTACTACATTCTTAACTGTCTTTCTATCTCTTTCGATTTTCACAATGGCAGTCCTGAATTCATAAAAACAGGTCCGAAGTTTTGAAGTCTCAATCGTGTTTCTTTAATCAGCTCACATATTGACAATTCCATTCAATTCAAGCTCCCTATATTGTGCGGTTTGGTCGTGACATGGTGAACAATGTGAAACTGTCTCTTAGATTTTCTGAATTCTGGATAGAAATCTTTAGAAGATTTTTACACAAAGCCAATAAATTGCGCCCAATTTTATTTTCAAATATTGAGTGAAATATATAAAGAAAAAAGCAAATTTGTATGATACAATATTGTACTGACGAAGTTCATGAATATTTAATATTTCTATAATCGATAGATGTCCACCTAAGTATATTCTTTATCAGAAGTGTACATTTTATAGTATATATAAGAGAGTGACGTAATCGAATTACAAATATTATTCAGTAGCTAGAAAATTTCTTGTTTTCGATACTTGGAGAAAGTGAAACAGTGGGAAAATTATTGTAGAAGCAAATATAACATCTAAAAACTTATGACAGTTGCCCCAATCACTTCTTCATTGGAGTCAAATCAAGCAGGTAGTAAGTCGCAGGAAGGTCCGTGGATAGGAAAGCAATTGAAAGTGCAATTAGCGATTTTTCCATTGTTGCGATCGACTTGTGTCACGGAGCATTGTCTTGGTGAAAGAGCAGTTTTTTCTTTTTCTTTCCGCGTCGTTTTTCTTCCTTCAGATGCACCAATAATTCCACATAATATTCGTTATTGATGATTCTTCTTTTCTCAAGGTAATTGATAAATAAAAATATGGAGATTAAACCTTTACAAGCTAACCCATGCGTTTGGGTGGATTTCGGTGGTTGCTGTCAACTAAGCTGACTGCCGATTTGACTCTGAAGTGTAGTGCTGGATTCACCTAAAAGTCATTTTTATTGCGCTTAAACAACTGTTCTAGTGCTATAAAAAGTCGAGGCGTTGTTGTTATTGATTGACTGTGAGCAAATGCGGTACCCACTTCGTACAGAACTTTTTCATGGACAATTGTTCATGGAAAATGGTCGATACACTACTTTCGTGTATCTTTAAGTTATCAGATATCTCACTTAACCATTTCGCTGCTGATTGACGACAATTGTCATCATTTTTTCCTCATCCTGTGAGCGCCCGACGATAATTGTTCGTCAACCTGTGAGCGCCCGACGACAATTGTCGTTATTGTGCATAGTACCGTGAGCTTCTGCTGCCGTGAGCACTACTCTTCTAATACACGTGAGCACACCAGATGAGGTCTAGGGATTTGAAAAATTCTTTTGTTTGGTCTGGATCCGTAATGTATCGAGTGTGGAGGGGATAACGAGTAAACCTGTGATTTATAGTTTAGTCCAGTGTTTCCCAAACCGTAGGTTGCGACCCACTAGTGCGTCTCGATCCTAAAACTATGAGAAACCATCAGAAATGAAAAATCGAATTGTGTTTTGATTGTTTTCTTGGTTCTTGATTTTTGGCATCCGGGGCAGACAATAGAACCACTACCGCTACATCTCTCCAAGATAACTCACACACCCTAATAACACAGAAACATCTGTAAGACATCTTAGAAACATACATATGGGACAATAGAAACATCTCTGAGACATCCCTATATACCTCGCGATGTTCTTGGGATGTTTCTGGCAACAGCCGTGTCCATACTTGCGATGTCATACAAACATCCCGTCGGGATGACCCGGAATGTACTACAAACGTCCAGGGCACTTACATCAAACATCCTTGGGATTTAAATGAAACATACTTGGGATATGAGAACAAATAATATTTTCCCCTTTACCACACATATTTACACTCCTAGGAGTGTAAATACTAAAAAATTAAACAAAAATGATTTTAAAAAATTTTTATTCAAAAAACAATTGAATTACCATTGAGTTTATTTTTTCATTTGCATTCTAAGATTGCGTTCTTTTGCTCTTCTTACAGCCAATCACCAATTCTTAGCTCGGTTTCTTGTTATTGGAAGCATGACCTGATTTCTGTGCAGATTCTAAAATAATTAAACATAAATTAGTGATGTGAAAAACCGTGCTTTTTTTTCATGAAATCGTAAGTTAAATTTAACACACTATTTAACCTCTAGTTAAATCTATATTAGTGTCAGAGGATAACTTATTGAAAGGACGACTTTCAACATCAAGTGTGTTAAGAATTTGTCTCAAAAAAGTTAGTTATTTACGTTATAAACAATTAGGACTTTTTTATTTTTTATAATGTATATCACTGTAATTTTAGAATTAAATTAGAATAATTTTAAATTACTATAATTCTTTTTGAATCGTCTTAGAAAAACAAAATAATCGGGAAGTAATAAAAAGTTTTATAATTACCAATTATTGCTTTTGATAAAAGGGTCGTCCCAAAGGTATTTTTCACATAAAGGAAAACTGCTCTGCTAACGAGTCCTCAATGACTGGTGCAGTGCAGGTCTAATCAATTCATAAGTAGTATTTCCACCAAGCTGGGCAAAAAACTGTACCTTCAATTTCAAAAACTATTAACAATTAAAGTCACTTGATATGCAAGCCTAACCCACCGTGTGGTTTTTGTACAGACTATATATACAATTATACAGAGACTGTCTAACATGTTAACATTATAGGCTTCTTCACTTAGTTTTGGGTTAGTTTTAGAATATTCAGCTTATTTAAAAGCTTTCTGTTTTCTCGGGACTCCATCGTAAACATAAAAATATATTTCACTTACTTCATAATAAAATCACAATCGCCACGAAAACAAAGTAAAGATACCATAAAATGGCCGAACTAGAACTTTACGCCGCGCGCAGCCGCAGAGTCACCCAATCATCGTTAACTGATAAATAGCGGGGATATCAATAGTTTTCGTTTTTAACTAATTACACTGGGCAACTCATTCTTACATCAACGAATAGTTGTTTGTTAAATAATGACGTAAAGTACCTAGGAAATCTTTTTGTAGATATTCAGTAATTATTTTAAATGAAATGAAAAATACAATAATTTTTATTTGCATTTAAATTTAACTATCAATGTATCAAATTTTACAACTGTTTAACCAGATTAAATATCAATTACCAAATATAAGTAATATGAAAAAAAAACTCTTGAAAAAATATAAAAAAGGATGTTTCTAGAACATCTTAATAAAAACATTGCAAGGATATCCGAAAAGAAACATCTCTGGCATGTCGTACTTAAGTCTGAAACATTGGGACATTCTGAGGACCATTGAGACATACCAGCAAGATCCCGTGTTATTAGTGCAGGTTGTGCACACTCTCGCAACGCTGCTCTAAATATGGTAAATTATATATATATATATATATAAATAAGGAAAGGATACGATACAAATAAGATTTTTTAATCCACCATGGACCGATGGACCGAGGAGGTATTCCGATAAGGAAAGAAGGGTCGCCAGCTGAGAAAGGTCGGGAAACACTGGTTTAGTTGTATTCATTTTATTGCAGTTTTGAAATTTTTAAATCAGAAAATGGAAAAAATGTATTACCCTGGACAAAATTTGTCTCTGGACGAGTCCATAGTACTATGGAGAGGCAGACTAATATTCAGGCAGTACATCATGACCAAGAGGTATAAATATGGGATAAAATTGTAAATGCTCACTAAACCTGACTGTATCATCTTGAAATTTACAGTCTAACGGTGCGTTGGATGATTTCGGAGTAACTGGAAATGCAGCAAATATAGTACTAAGGTACTAAGGGATACTCGATGTTGGACACAGTTTATTCATGGATAATTATTACAACAGTTACCCTGCCTATTGATAGTAGTACCCTGTACTCTACGATTAGACAGAAAGGATCTGATTGAATGAATGTTTATTACGATAGAATTCCAAATTCAATAATTTAACATAACAATACTTATATAAACACATAATAAACAAAATAAGTCATAGAAACCACAGAAATGGCTTGTGCGTGACTATAAATTATAAAATCCTTTTTTTAAATTATAAAACATGAAAACATATAGCCTAATAACTACGAAAATTTAAAATATATACAAAATTAGTAAATTTTTCCCTAACTAAAATTAGTTTTATTTTAAAATTATGATTCTTAAATCAAACCTTATATTTTGAAACATTATAAGTGATTAAGTATTTGCTTATTATGTTCTATTCAATTAATTCTTATATTACTTTTCTAGGTCTGCTTTTGACATGCTCTTTAAGAATTTTTTTAAAAGTGTTTAAACTTGTTTGTTTCTGGATATTTTCTGGTAAGCTATTGAATAATTTAGTGCCTAAGTAAAGATAACTCCTTTGTCCCTTATCCTTTTTCATCAAGGGTACGACATATTTATGTCTGTTCCTCGTCTCATAACTGTGCTCGTAACCCATCTTTATTTAAATATTGTCTTATATTTATTTGTACGAAAAATAATTGTCGTATATCGAGTATGTTTGTTTCTACCAGCATAAATAAAATCAGCGTAGCATAGATAGAATTATATTCTGTCTCTTTCTCCCAGCGCTACAAGAAAACGAGCCAAAGTAAAGTAATTTGAGCAAATACAAAAGTAAGGATGCAGCTTCCAAATAAACTAACTTTATATCTAAAGCCTTGTTTTCTGAGCACCAAGAGAAGTTATGATACAACATATGGGCAAGGTTTTCTCTCATTGGTAAGTATTTCTTTGTCGGATTTGAATACTGTAGAGGCAAAAAAATTATAAAAATGACACTGTAATGTAACAACATTATCCCCAACAATCCCAACATAATAATGCTAACTAATTAGAACTTTGTCAAAAATATCGAATTATTATGACCAGGCTTCCAACAGGTCACTGAAAACCTAAGCACTAACATGTAAAATAACAGGCAACTTAAAATAGAGTCATTTTAAAATATGCTTTTCTTTTTATGGACTTAATTTTGGTTAATTAATATAAAATTTATGGTAACTACACTTCACTTTTATGAATAGGTTTATTTAAATCAGAAGTTTTATTTTTATTTATAACATTGGGTTGAGAACCGAGCAATTGTCTGGTATAGAAAAAATAACCTTTTATTCTTGTTCACCTTTTGCTATTCCTTCAATTGAATTAGATCCATTTTAATACTTGACTGGTGCTTTCATATACTTTCGAATAAAACACTCATCATTTTTGCCTAACCCCTCTTCTTTCTGTTCTTTTCAACAAAAATAAAAAGAAAACTGCAATTAATGAAAAATTCTTTTTAAAATGTAGGTTATCATCGACCCTCTTTTCAGAAATATACTAAGCTATTAAAAGACTAAGAATTTCTAAAGAATGTACCTTAATTAATCTTCATTGTAATTTTTGCACCTTAATTATCACATTTTCTTTCATATTCCTTTCTAAAGGGTGGATTTAAAAAATATATTAATAGCTACAGACAAAGAAGCATATTTATAAAAAATTTCAAATTCAACATGTACATTGAAAAAAGTAAGTGGGAAAGAAACGTTCATCTTCATCCGGGTAACAATTGTAAAAAGCATTTAAAACTAAACAGCAAGTTGAGAAAGAGATAGAGGAGTTAAAATTGGTTACAAAGAAGTGGGGAGACGGAAACAAAGAAAACGTACCAGGAGAAAAAGAAGCGGTTTAATAGAGTATAATAAAGATATTAAACCGAGAAACAAATTACGCGTTGCAATCCCAAAACAAGAAACAGAGAGCAAAAGTAAAAGTGAAGAGATCTATTCCAATAAATAAAATTCCAAACTCGTACAAGTCAATAGCTATATCCGCTATAAGATGTGCTACCATCTATAGATGGTACATGTTATCTTATAGCGGATATAGCTATTGACTTGTACGAGATTGGAATTTTATTTATTGGATTCGAAAAGCCCAACTGATGAAGCCGAAAGGCAGAAACCGGTCTTAGGATGTCGAACCTAATAAATTAAAATTCCTTACTGGTTTACTTCCTAGGAAAAACTAAGTTATAAACAAAAAGTGGTAAAACCGAGGAGAGAAATAATATAAGAAAAAATAAATACGGAACTTCCAGAGAGAAATATAGAAAGAAGTATTTTTCAGATATTTTAAATGAGGAATTGGCAGACGAAATGGAGAACACAAGATATTTGACAATGAGAAAAATCTATATAAAAAATAAAAAAAACAAAACCCCAAGAAGTCATGGTATAATGGCTGAACACATGAAATATAGGCGAGAAGTACTGATTAGCAAAACATACGTATTGGCTCAGAACATATGGCAGAACGAACAAATGCCTAAAAAGTGGGAAACATCACTACCATATCTTTGTTCAAATGCTAAATACCACAATTACAATCATTATTGGACTTGACATATAAATTTATATCAATAATCAGCAAGAGAAGATTGGAGCAAGTCATGTAGCCAGGAGAATATCAAGCATATTTTAGAGGAGTAAGGACCAAATATTTAGGATAAAGAAACCTCTAACATATTATGAATAAAAATACCAGCAGCATAAGACCAGGATATATACTGAATAAATGTCAACAATTTATAAGATATGCCGATGACGTATATATTACAGTCATACCGAAAAAGGTGAATTCATGCAAAGAGGGCCTAAGGCTAAAGATTGTTGCGAACTTTGTTTATCTAAGAGCAAGGACATCTAGCAATTGCAAAAGACAAATAAAAACGCAGGAACTTTATACTATTCGCTAGATGTCCAGAAACGCAAAGTTCCGCCGTTTAAAACATTATTAGACCAACAGAAATATATGCATGTGAAACCTGTATACTAAATAAGAAAATACAAGACATAATGCACCGTTGGAAAAGAAAAATAACTACAAGAATTGTGGGAGGAAGCAAAGTACAGGACTGAGATGAAATATGGTTTCTTCTATTAAATACTCTTCTTTTTGGATAATAAATCACTTTTTATATTAAAATGGTTTTAATACAAAAAGTGGTTTATTTTCATGAAAGGCATAAAAAGTGCCTTCTGTTGGAAAATGTATTATGTGTAAAGTTCCTAGGTCTATACATTGACGAGTATCTTGACTGTGAAACAATTATTTCAAAACTTAGCTCTGTCAGCTATTTATTTAGAAACATGAGATCAATTGATCCTGTTATATTATGCACAAGCCGAATCCCGACTAAAATACAGTTTTAATGATGTATTTATCTGACAGAAAAAAAAATGATTCATTGTATCGCTGGTGTCTCTCGTTGTCGAGATTTTTTTTAAACTTATGAAATTACATTACCGTGTCTATATGTATTCGAAGTATGTGTTTTTATATTTTGTAACTTAAACTCATTTAAGACTAATAAACAAATTCACTATATTAATGCAAGGCAGCAAAATGACTTGCATGTACCATTTTCAAGGACTAATCTCTTATATAGATCACCCACTGTGACAGGACTGACAGGGCAAAGGTTGTTCAATTAACATTAAATCATGTTTAACAACAAGTGAAAAGCTAACGGAAAATCTTCCTAGAATGAAATTAAATTCCAAGGGAGCATACAGAAATAAATTCGTGTACACCAGGGGTGAAAACTACTGAAGAAAGAAACCGAAAAATTTCTGCATCAGGCGGGAATCGAACCTGCGTCTCCAATATTCCGTACTGATTCCCTTGGAATTTAATTTCATTCTAGGAAGATTTTCCGTTAGGTTTTCACTTGTGCTTTCATATTACGAGCACGTCGTATTAGAAAACAACACTCCCAGGTGCAGTGGTTTTAAATTCAACAAAGTTTGGGGAAAACCTTGACGTCCTGAAAAGTGGCTAAAGAAAGAAACCGTGAAAGATCTGAATTAGGACATCCCTAATATCTCTCCTATTAACCAGCTAGATCATTGCCGGATTACATGCCTCGGTGGTCTAGCGGTAAGAGCATCAGTACGGAATACTGGAGACGCGGGTTCAATTCCCGCCTGAGGTAGAAATTTTTCGGTTTCTTTCTTCAGTAGTTTTTACCCCTGGTGTACAGTATGCTCTCATGTGTAACTTGAAAATACCTACTACTTAGAGGGTGGATTTTACTCTTTGCAAGCGTTCTAAATGTTGAAATGGTTGCCAAATTTGTGTTTCTTAGTCTCAGTTCTATTTTTTTATGTATTTTTGACAAATTATATACATGTTTCTCCATGTCACAAAGAAAATAAAGTATACAAAGAGTATAGGATCAATTTTAAATAAATTGTTTTTTCACATCCACATTTTTTCTCCATTTTACAAACAGTGCTATTGGAAGCTGAAAGACTATTCACATCCAGTATCTTAATTTCAGATGAACTCTAAACGACTACGTCCAAACCATCTTTTTTATTTTGTCCTTAAATACAAAGTTCTCTCAACTTCTTGATTCGTGGTGGGTTTTCCGTCCAATTTTAATTTTAAATGAAATGTTAACATTGGAGTGCCAGAGTTCGAGATAAATTATTTATAAAACAGCCTCCATTGTCAAGGTGTTACGTTCTTTTTGGGCCGTACCCAATAAAGTTTTCGCTCGTTTGAGCGAAACGTTTTCGTAACTTGTGTATTTTGGGTTAAAATTATTTTGATTAACGTAATTACTTTGTAATTGATGAACAAAAAATTAGCGTAAGAAAAAAATGGGCATACTCGAATAGCTTCCCGTTTTACCTGTTTTAATCCAAATTTTGAGATGGTAGCGCACCAGGTTGGATAATCAGGACAGGGAGAGATTAGAGATTAAAAATTTGTTTTGGAATGAAATGGATTATTTCAAACAACAGACTTAGAATTTGCAGACTACTAGTACATAACTACATATCGGAAGAATCTAGATGTCCTCCACACATATCTGTCGAAAACTCTAGCAATCTCCAAAGCACAACAAATGCCTGTGTAAGTTTTCATTTGCGTTTCAATATTAATATCCAAATTAAGTAATTAAAATTTACAGCAACCTGCCCTTAAGCATTATGCGTTCAGATTGACTTTTAATATATTGTTGTTGCTGGCGGTTCCCCAGAGTTGAATCCCATAGTACCACACTGGTTTGATAACAGTTTTGTACAAGAGGATTTTATTTTCTTCCGATAGTTGTGACCTTGTCCTTGGTCCGATAAGCTAGTACATTTTGATCAACTTTATACCCAATTGCTTACGTTTTGTAAAAATGTATTTTTCCATGTAAGTCGCCTATCAAGGAGTATACCAAGGTATTTGGCATCAGTACCTTGTGAGATTTGACTATTATTAATTAGTAAGTAAAGTAAAGTAAAGTAGTGTGACGGGTGGTTCAGTCCGCCTGGTGCAGAAATTTTCTTGCCGCGACTACCGCTTTCTGCATGGCTTAATGACTACAGTTATCTAGCCGGGACCTCCGTTTTAGACGTACTCTCCTAGGCACGGTGGGTTGCCGATATTGTGAACCACTTGACTTGACCGGGAATCGAACCCGGGTCGTCTCGTTGCGAGGCGGATACGCTACCGCTGAGACATGGCACCCATATTATTAATTGTAACTGGTGAGCATGTTTCTTTTCTTAACGTGAATTTCACATGTAGCGACTTAGATTCAACGATTTTGAGGCGCCATTTTTTACACCACTGCCATTGTTGGATTTTATTTAGGTTTTCTTGGAGAATACTAGAAGCTGTGGTAATGATTATGATGTAACGCTAAGATCGCTGTCTCGTCCGCATAGGTTGCTGTAGTTGTGTATACTGATTTTGGTAGATCTGCAGTAAATAATAGATATAACATCGGACCTAGTACAGTTCCTTGTGGAACACCAAATTGTATTCATTGAAGATTTGAGAAGTCATTCTCCTGTTTCAATAGAAAATGTCTATTAGCGATATAGGATGAGGATTTTAGTTTATAAAGTAGTCCCTTTTGCTACACCTTATCCAAAGCCTGTGATATATCTAAGAATGCTGTACCTATGTAATCTCTTCGTATAGATTTTTTTCATACAATTTAGCTAGAGTGGACAGCAAGCTTATAGGCCTATATGATGATGGTTCCTAATGATTTTTACCAGCTTTAGGGATTAGGATAATTTGAGAAATTTTACAATAACTTGGGTAAAATTTGGTTCTTAGTATAGTGTATATAGATGTACAATATTAAGTTTGTGTCCTTTGAGAGTCATTTCTTGAAGTACTTTTCCTGTGACCAGGTCGTACCCAGGAGGGATTTTTTGATATTGATTTGGTTCTTAATTGTTGCTAGTATCTCTTTCAGTTTAACTTGTTCATGTGGGAGGTCCATTTGATTCTAGAAAGTCTTTTATTTTACTTTCTTCTTCTTCTTCTAGTAATTCTGACTAAAATTGAATTTGTAAAAGTAGTAGGTAACTATTTTAAGATTCGTAAGTAAAATAACGTTTTTAGACATACAAAAGTAAAAAAAAAACCTTTCTAATAATGTTAATACTTCTAATGTATTATTATTTATTTGGGACTCAAAGTGAAAGCCAGATTGGTTTATTAAATTCGTCCCGGGTGACCCTAAGGTAAGATCAGGACGCTACCCGACTGTCTCTCGACCATCTTTTCAAAGGATTAAAAAATTTGGGACTATACTCGATATCTCCGACAAAAAATTACAAAGAGCCTGATAAAAATAATCTGTAGTTTGCTATTAACAAAAATTTAAGTTTGGGTTGGAATAATCTTCTTTTACTAGTATTTTTAGATGCCGGAATTTATTATTAACCCTATGATTCTCAAAAAATTACGGAAAATGATATAATCTTTTAGAATTAACGAAATATTTAATGGTAGATGCATTAATGTAAATCTTCACATTTTTAAGCAAATACAATAAACACGAATCACCTAAAGAGCTCATGATTAAAGAATTTTTGGTTATTATTCACACTAATCGCTTTGACCTAGTATTATATATACACTGCTGCTTCCAAGAGTGATTCCGGCGTTGGCTGTTCAGTCACTACATCCAAAAACCCTATTTGCTCTTTCCTTATTTTTCCAACATGCACTGTGCACGCTGAAGAACTGTACAGTATTCTTCAAGCCTTTAAACACATCGACTATCCATTGTGCCATTTGTACAGACTCTCTAGATTCTATCTTATTTATCCAGGCATTATACACCGAGCACCCCCTTGTCCAAGAAATACATCAGTCTTATCACCACATCCGTTCCCAAAACACTGTAGTCACAGTTATTTGGGTACCTTCTCACATTGGCATATCTGGCAACAAACTTGATGATCAGCGCGTTAAAACAGTAGCCACAACATCCACCACACCCTTCAAGCACATTCAAATTTGCATAGGCAAAGGTCAAAAGAATTACCATTTCTTTATGGAAAAATCACTGGAACTCCACAAAAAAATCCCTACATGCAATCAAATCATCGCTCTTCAAACCTCTTTACACTGGACCTATAGGACTCTCTAGACAAGCAACAATTCGAAGGATTCATATTGGCCACACCAAACTCACACAGCTCAAGCTCAATCGCAACCTAAAAGACACATTCCAAATCAAGATAGTACTCAAGTTCTTGAAAGAAATATCAGTGTACCGCAAATTACAAACTCTTTAACACAATCATTTTGTAAATTATAAATATTATATGATTAAGGTAATGTAATTGCTCAAGTGCCAGTGGTCGTAGTTACCGAGCAGGTTAATGTGAATAAACAAAATCTTCAGTTATCTGCTACATGCTTGTCTTTTCATTCAGATTTAAGTCAAAATCAAGTAATCTAAAAGTCAACTAAAAAAATAAAGGAGAATGGAAAATATATTTTCACCCTAATGCTTTTTGCCAGTCCCGAGCGACCTAACAAAAATATACTGTATCCCCACTTTACAAGATTAATATCTCACTCCTAAATGGTACAGTGTCTTTCTTTGGTAGAAGTCAGACTGGACATATATCTGGGGGTTAGATTAAAACTTTGAGAAACTTTATGTCTGTGAGAGATTAAACCAGCGTTGTCCTACGCCGTCATGTCTGATTATAAAGACAATACGGTGCTTAAACCTGGTCACTCCAAAAATTCTTCTGCGAAACGCAAAGGAAGTTAATGGTACAATTAAAATGGGTATAATGATTTCAGAAATTAGAATTTCTTGCTCTAATTATTTGAGCCAGTACGTTTCATTTTAACGAGCAGAGATGATAAATGCGAATTTCTGTTTCGTCATTAATTTTCATTTGAGTTGTCGCTGGAATCCTTATGGAAGCCTTTTAGTTTTATTGTGGTCATAAATATGAAGCGATTATAGTAAATTCATGATTGTAGGATTAGTTTAATGGCAAATGTTAATTATTTAAGTTTGAGGCTTAACCTTGATAATGTTAGGTAGAGTTTAGGCGTAAGTTTTAGGGAATAACGTAAATTTTACTACATGTCCAGATTTAAATGTACATTTAATATTTATAAATGGTCCTCTACTATATAAATAATGCAACATACACGAATTTCTGAAAATTGCAAAATATTCCAACAAATTGTGTATCTCCATTAAGGGTTGATCGTTATTTAGGGTTTTGAATTGTGAAGTCAAATAAACTAATGCGTTGCTCTGGAAAAATGTTTTTATTTATTTAGTTAAGTATGTTCAATTACAATCTACAAAACTCCTACCTGAAAAAAGAAACGACATTTAAAGTTTAATCTATGTCAATTGCTTTTTAATAAAAATTATATTAAAAAAAAATAGCTTCATTAATTCCATCTCAACAGTTTGGATTTAAAGAAAACCATTCAACTATAGACCAAGTCCACAGAATAACTAATATTATAGAAGAAACCTTCGAAGACAAAAATTAGCTACTGTCTTTCTGGATGTAAATAAAATAAATCGATTATTGCCAAAACAGTATTCAGAATTATTAGCATCATATATATCAGAAAGATACTTTAGAATTAAACAGGAAGAAGCATACTCTAAAATTAAATAAATTAAGGAAGGAGTATCCCAAGGAAGTGTATTAGGGCTAGTCGTATACCTATCGTCTAATATAAAATATTAAAATCGTAAAACATATTTTAAAACCTATATTAGTCAGGTCATATGGGGTGAACCTTTTTAGTCATCGTCTGATAATTAGGTGTGACACAATGTTTTTGGAAAGTTTGTTTCCTGTTTGGGTGAGACTCAAGTCTTTTCGTGTAGCTTTCACTAAAATGTTTAATTTAATTTTAATTAATAATAGGTTCTTGAAGATCACGACCAATAATATTATTATGTTCAAACCACGGAGAACTGGCTATCATTCTTAATGCCTTTGATTGGAATCTCTCCATGATTGCCCCACATGTCCATATAGGTTTGAGCATTGACAGTTGGGATGTGCGTCCAAGAATCTAGTTTATCTGGTAAAGTTCAAGCAAAAGCGGCTTTCTTCTGTGCTTCTTCTAAGTTAGTCTTCTGTCCAAATGCATTCTAAGATATTTGACATGGTTTTTTTTGCGGAATATTTTATTTGTTTAGAGTGACTGTAGGGCAGTTTCCTCGTCTGTTTGTGAAGGTTACGTGAGTTGATTTTACTTACTTACTTTTATTCACCACTTATTCAACCAAACGTGTAGATTGTCAAGTTCTGTTTGTAATATTTGGAATGAAATTTGTGGGTTTGCATGTGATGTTAATACAGCGGTATAATTAGCGCGTTGGCTGATGTTGGTAAGTCAGATATATACAGAAGGTATAGAAGCGGCTTCCTTGTGGAATCCCGTAATTTAATGGATGAAGTGGTAATGTTCGTCTTGATGTTTTACCATAAAATGTCGATCTTCAAAGAAGGATTTTAGGATGAGGAAATAATTGAGAGAAAGGAATTTTCTGATTTTATACAATAGTCCAGAACGCCAAACAAAAGAAGAAGAAAATAAAAATAAAGTATTGTTTTCTGTACTTTAAAAAACAATTAAAATAACGCTGAATGAATTATTGTCATAAGGTATATACCATTTCCAACAATTTTTTTATTGGGCTTAATCCAATATAATTAAATCTAAAATAGAAAAGAATCTGTGGCGCATAAATTCCAGTTTGAAGCCCATTTTCCCGCATTCTAATATTTTCTCCACAACAGTTAATGGAAACTCGTCGTTAATCACACTGTATTTGGAACACAAAGAATAATAAACATAAATTTTTTATTCGTAACGATTTTAGTGAAATCAGTCTGCTGTTCTCTTCGTCCATATAGAAAATACTTAAAGAAAGGTTGGCTGTAAAAGATTTATAGCGAGTTCTTACTGGGGATGCTGAAACTAGGGGTTGTAGATATAATCAGTTTTAAGGACCTTTCCCTTATTAAATCCAAACCAGAAACAGCAATTGCGGTGTGTTTCAAAACGGTCATAAACGAAAAGGTTTTAGATAAAAATGAAAAATAAATCAATGAGAAAACAACGAATTCTTTGTTTTGAAAGATTTGTTTATTTAGAATTTCGTTTCTGCATATTTTGCATTCATTTTAAACGGCGTTGGGGAAACGGGCCTACCAAGCATACGTAAGAGAGTTTCTTATGTAATCCACTCGTCTTTTTCGCCATTTTTATTTTTATATTTCATTTATCTTTTATTAATACTTTGTTTAGTGACTTTTCTATTATACCTACTTACTATTTTATATACCCCTGGGGATTCGGGGGTAAAAGAATCGTTCCCAGGTATGACCTGCCTGTCGCAAGAGGTGACTAAAAGACCAGACTGCAGAATTTTAAAATGCAGTCTTAAACAATCTCCTGGGGGCACCAAGCGACACCCACTTGAATTCACGCCTTAACGCGACACGCGGGGCTCTGTTGCGGCGAACCGGCTTTCCCTAGCTACTCGTGGGATGTAGATGGCCCAGTCACAGGCAAAAGGACTGGTGCTAAGGCTTCCCAGAAAGCACTGAAACCCAAAAGCAAGGTTCTTGTAACTTCCCTAGAGTAAATAGAACTACTGTCGGATGAGGAAGTAAAAGCTGCTCTTCTAGGTGAAGCCTTGAGACTGACACTCAAAACAAAAATAGAAAGTGGACTCGACTACATAGCCGCTAAGAGGTTAGTCATAGAAGAAAACCTAAAAAACCAACTACCAAAACAGGCTTCAAAGCAGGTTACGATGAGGGGGACACGAAAGGAGGCTCGAAAAAGCACGACAGGGGCTTTAAAAAGCACAAACAGGCCGTTCCCAGGTCAAGTCGCAATTCTCTGAAGCCCATGACGAAATCCCACCTGAGGGACTCAAGTGTGTTTTGCAAAATGCCCGCACAAACCTGGCTATCTGGTTATGACGTACGCAGATCGTACTAGTTCAGATTGGCTGAGTGATGTCAACCCAACCATAAATCCCTGGGAAGGGGCAATCATGAGGGCCTTGGAAGGGAAGGAACAATAGCCTGCACATCTACATCCCGGATGACAGAGAACAAAGGCCAGAAGTGGAAAAAATTCGACAAATAACTTATTTCTGAACCGATTTTCAATCTGAAAATTTGTTTGGGTAGAGAATTAATGTCTTCATATAAAAAAGGAAAATATATACAGGGTGCTATTTAAAATTTTTGTGGTGAGGGTGGTAATTCGGGATTGGTACAATTGGGGGTTGATTTTTAAATATGGTAAAAAGAATTTTTGAAACAAAGCCATATTGTTTTTGTTCGACTGAAATTTATTTCCCAAACCGTTTCGGAGTTATACCGTGGTCAATTAAGTCTGGGACACCCTGTATATATTCAAACAAGGTGACATGTGATATGATACTTTCCTACTAAATATTTTATTTTCAAACACCTCAAACTTATCGAGTGACCTACATATTTCGAATTTTAGGCATTTAATATAGGGTAGGTATTTATGTATGAATATCACTCGAAATGGTTTAACGTTAATTTTGCTTTGCATTCCCGTTTATCCATTCATGTTGTCATGGTTTCAAGTAATAATAATTTCTATTATTGTGTTTCGATAAATTTCACATAGTTATTGTTAAATTAAAGTATCGGATATTTCTCAAAAGTTGATGCGCATTGATTCTTTTGAAACCTCAAAACGCCAACAGTTAGAAAAGAAATAAATTGGAGGCTCGAGAGGAAGATGCTTTACGAACACGTTCAAGGCAAAACAGTATTTTAATTTATCACACCAACTTGTAGCATTTAAATTTACTATAAATTACTGTTTTTATTTATACTATCTATAGTAATATTTGAAGTACTTCAAAATAATCAAATAATCAACTCCTTCATACATTTTTCTTGTACTTGTTTTGCCATAACGTTCTAACCACATTTTCTTTATAATTTTCTCCATTACCTTTTCGCATATTGTCATTTTCCCCAAATTTTTGTAATTTAAATCTATGTTGAGCAATACCAAAAGACTGGAATGAAAATTCAAATAGGTGCATATGCGGGAACGACTTGCCTGAATGGATAGTTTGGAAAATCAAAGGTAAAGAAAAAACCTGCTTAATTAACACATGGCGAACCTTTTGAGTCCTCCAAATTCTGAAGTAAATGCTCTGGCAAAAGGGAATACTTAATTGGAAAGAAAATCGGTCAACGTTCATACAGATGTCTGGTCTTTGGGTATAATTCTATTTATAATCTTGATGATGATGTTTATGATGCCTTTCATGCGAAACAAGTACAGTAGCACTTATCACTCATCATTCATTGTATTTATTGAATAAATAAATAAAATAAATTAATAAATAAAAAATAAAAAAAATATTAAAAGCCCAATCTTTCAAAATGGATACTATCAGTTCAGTGGAAATGTACATAGGTTCTGTCACTAGAAAACCTAAGAAATTGTTTCCATTCGTACTTTTTTGTTTTCACTGTATTATGAGGCTCAGTATTTTGTATAATTTCGCCTATGGCATTTAATGATAAATCAACTCATTTTTAAACAATTATTGATAAACGTCAAAATTTGACGGTTCTGTTAGTTTGGGTATTATTGTATATTGATGTCGATGTACTTGCAATCTAACAAGCCGATTCCAGTTAAAATGAGTCCAGTCATATGAACACGAAAAACGGTAAGTACAGCAGTAATAAGGTACTTTTAATTTAACAGGAATATATTCCTGTCCTCTCTACGATCATAGAACGTTGATTTTAACAGGATTCCTGTAAATCCCACAATTCAATCCGGTGCTCTGAGCAGTACGCGCCGACGTAGTAACTCGTAAGTGACACCTGCCTAATCGGCAATACTCTTTACGCTATTCGGCAACCCATATGCCACGCAGACCCAATGATGCATCAAGAGCGTTACGTCATGAGGCTCCGTGGTGCGTTCTTAGATGGCGACTCAGAACAACAGGTTTATGATTACATAACGGATAGGTACATCTATGGCCAACCGCAGTTGGCTGGTATTCTTTATTCTTTACTATTTCATAGTTTCATTAGGTTACTATTGAATAATATGAATTGTTTATGAATTATTGTTTGTAGATTAAATACTTTTATAAATAAATCTCTACAGTACTGTAATGTATGAATGAAAGATCTTTAATTCAACGGGAAATTCCTGTTAAATCGAAATTACAACTCCGGTAAAAGTAATGTAGTTCGTTAAAATAACTGGAATATTCCAGTTAAATCAATGTAACGATTCCGTAATTAGTACAGCATATTCGGGTTGTTTCTAGAGTAATTAAAAGACCGGAATCGTCACGTAAAATTAACAAATATTCCTGCTGTCGCTTATATAGGGGGAATTTCCTGTAGAATTCGCCGAATTCCTGTTGTATATACGAGTAAATTTCTTTGAATGTGGTTACTACGGAAATGAAATTATTATAAAATCTTCGATTGGTGGAGCTACTCTATGTATAATCAGGTGTTATCGAAATTATACAAGGTAACTTTACTAAATTGATCGTTCTGATAGGTTAAAAATTACACAAAAAAAATAATCTGTCACATTGTTTTGATTTATTATCGATCGTCTTTTATATAGAAGATATACATATAAGGCAACTTGAACTTGAAGAGGTCACTTTTTAAAAGAATGCCTTGGGTGATATTTTATCATTAGTATGAAAGTCTGCAGTTAGTTGCACCTACCGCATGGATAACCTAGAATGTCCGTCTTGAGACAGAATTGAATCCGGTCGAATGACCATTTCCGTCCCGTAATCAGGAAATCCCAGCTCAATTCAAGTTGATTATGTTATTAAGATTTTCAGCTCGAGTTCGAATCCCATGTTGTAGATCAGGTATAGCCCTCTCTGTAGTGTCTACGATGTCGTAGGATTTCGACACCTGATATGAATAACATTGTAACTATATTTTACTTAGTTTACAGGAGAGTACTTTGAAGATATTCTGCCCATATTTTTTATTGTAGCTTTTTATTTTTTTTACATATAAATAATTTTCTGGAACATTTATTGTGTTTTTTTCCTCATCTTTCTACTAGTGTAAACTATTCAATTGTGAAACTAGCGGAAATACAGTTTTAGTCTAGTTACGATGACGTATATTTGAATATGTTCCCATGAAAATCATTGTAAGTATATTGTAAGCCTAACTTATGAAGTCGAAAGACAGAAACCGGTCTTAGGATGTCGAATCTAATAAATTAAAATTCCTTACTGGTTTACTCACTTTGTATTAATCTCTGAAAGGGATAAAAAAGAAGAGAGTGACATCTTGACTAGATTTAGTCAAAATTTAATGTCAATACTCTCTTCTTACCATAGATGGTAGCACATCTAAAAATATACGTACAATGTTATTTACATAATTGTTTGTACAAGTACATGGGTATTGATGAATGGTAAGTGATATGAAATGAAGCAAGTACAATTGTTATGTGTCTATTATTTAATGAAAATATAGAAACTTTACATTTGTGCAATTTTACATACTACCTACATAGACATTTCAATCAAACATTGCATTCTTGGGAGTTCTCAAGAGAAAACATATTCTTACAAAAGAATAATGAACCAGTGGGTGAAATACTAATCTTCATCATCAACTTACAATGTCATTTTTCCAAACTAATGAAAAATTTTTCGAGAAAAACATTGTAAGTACCTATATTACGTTACAATGTTTCAAACTGAAGTATAATTTGCAGTTGCGATAATATTATTTTCTCTAATAACAATAGATGCAATTGAGATTCAATAAAAATTCTTGGACTCAAATAAAGATCGTTCTTTAGTGAAGCTGTTTGAGTTATGGAAGTCCTCAATCTTCAAATTTAAGCCTCAACACAAAACAGGCGTGTAAATAACTAATCATTCGACGAAAAGCTGCCGTCAGCAGTAGATTTTTTTTTCTGTTTTTTATTAATGTCCTATTTAACAACTGATCCTTTTGAATAGATAAAAAATGCTTGAAACAGCAATAAATAAAACAGATCAATGGGAGCTTTTTACACTTGCACTTAGCTCAAGATAAGTAACAGTACTCAGCAAATGAAATCTTACTTCAGTTTTTTCCTTATAATTAATTTGTAAAGTTAAAACAAAAAAATAACGTGTATTTCAACTAATCTACGGAATACATGATTTATTCTGTTTTGTTTACCAAGTAAAGGGTTTATATCATAAAAAATGGTCCATCAAATGGCGTAAAGGCAAAAATGTTTACCCCGTTTTGTTCGAAACCAAAATCCTTTAATCCGTCCATTATTGTTCAACAAAACCATTAAAATTTGGACGTTGAAAAAAAAACACTGAAATATTAAACTCTGACCGTTTTCCTTTTTGAATTTTTCCAGCCTAATTGAACTTTTCGAAAATAGTGTCAATAAAGTATGTATCCAGAGATCAAAACCATTATCTGTGAAGGTATACAGGGTGGTCCTTAATTGTACATAGAAGTATGGTAGATTCCTCACTTTCACATATTGCGATATGAAGAAACTTGCTCTAATAAAACGTTTCTAATAATATAAATATACAGGGTGTTAAAGGTTAAATTTTAAGATTTATTTTTTGCAATAACTTTAGCTTTTTAGATAGGTACACATAAACATGGAACGATGTGTTTTTGGGAACGAGAAATCGTAATCTAGTACCTATTTTGATGTAATTTGTAGAGGGCGCTAGTTACGCCACATTTGTGGCATAAATGTGCGATAAACTCTTTTGCTCTTTAAGTTAGCGCTATTTTTATAAAAAATATTATTTTAGTAGAAAAAAAGTACACTTATTAGTAACCGTAAAACTTAACGGTTTACGAGATAATCGCATTTTAGGGATCAGCTTAATGATTACACTGGTCGGCAAAAAAAATTTTTTTCTGGCTCTGTCACCATTCTTGCCGATTCTTATGTAAAACGACCTTCTGAATCCGAATATGACCTCAGTTTTCTCCCACCACCCTATTTTTATGTATACATATCCAAAAACGCTAAAGTTATTGCAAAAACAAAATCTTAAAATTTAACCTTTAACACCCTGTATATTCCTTATTAGCAACATTTTATTAGAGCAAGTGGGTTCAAATTAGAATATTTTAAAGTGGGGAATCTACTATATTTGAGTATAAACGACTCTAAGAAGAAGCTGAAAATTTTGATATGGAAGATAGAAATACAATTTTGAAGAGGAGGAAAAATTAATTTTAAAGAATCACAGCTGTTTCCAGAAACTTTTTACCAGAATAAGAAGAACGATTTATTTATATCCGAATTCTCGTATAAAGTGGATAGTGGGTAATATAAAAGGTGCCTTTTATTAAAAAAACTAAACTGAAATTTTGGCAATAAACAATAATTTAAACTTTTTGATAATTTTATTTTAAATAACTATAATATTTTATAGAATAATAGAAGGAAAAGCATATTATGCATAAATAGGTAATGATTATTGGTTTGTTATAAAGAATTTATTTGTCATTGAAGTAATTTGTTTAAATTTTATTAATAGTTAGAGTTTCTTATAAAAAATAGTTATTTATGTGCCAAGGACGAAAAACTGTCTATTATAATCGAGTCTGCAAATTGATAGACGAGGTGCAGCCGAGTCTAGCAAGCAGGCGAGATAATAGACAGTTTTTCGCCGAGGCGCATATTACTTTTTTCGTCGACCTCTTCAAAAACGTACTAATTTCCGAAAAAAAAATCAACCATTTTTGAAGGCAAACACTTTTCGTCCGCAATCACTTTTCGTCCGCAAACACTTTTCGTCCGCTGTGGTCACTAGGATACGGCACGGTGCTTGCTGTGGTTGCTAGGATACGGCACCGTACGAGTCATTTGAGGACAAAGTACTTGCCTTCAAAAATAGTTGACTTTTCATTCGGAAATTAGTACGTAAAATGTCATTTTTTGTAGAGGTCGACGAAAAATAATATTATAATAAATATTATTAAAAAAATAAATGATTACAATTTTCATTTGAACTTGCATTAACCCTGAGAATTTAATAAAAATACTGAATTAGATAAAATAAAAATTTTTGAATATAATTTAAATTTGGCGCTGAACAACATTTAGAAATTAAAATATAATAGTAATAAAAAATTCTTTAAAAAAATATATATTAAAAAATATTAAACAATACAATACGTTTTATAATCTCACTCTATATGTTTCAATTGTATACTGATTTTTTAGTAATTGTCATTTTGTCATTTTAAGTTTTGACACTGTTTCTTTTTGTATGTAATTTTTTCTGAATTTCATGTTATTCGTCTTAACAAAGAAAATAAACATTTTCGAAAGCTCGACTTAAAACGAAGAAATCGTACTAATTTATTTACTATTGACTGATTCCCACTAATTTTTTTCTACATAAATTACTATTGAACAGTCACGAAAATATCCACTTGTACTTAAGGACCACCCTGTATATGAATGTATAGAACAAAATTCACTGTTGTTTAAGCTGCGTTATATGTCAGTTCGCATTCGCTAACTTTTTAGAGTCATCATGTTAACAAAACTGCTGAAAAATGTTTAGTAACGTCAAAACGATACAAACCAATATTTTGATAACAAATACACACAGCGAAATATTTTGGAATCTACCTTAAACAAAAGCGTAAAACATGTACTGGACCAAAATTGGTAGGTGAGCAACTTTTTGAATAATGAATTGTGAATTCATAGTTTTTATTCACCAAAAAAAAGTTTCGACCCGGGCGTATTTTTTAGGTTTATACAGGGTCAAAAATTTAATATAAAATGTATATTTGTCTTGAATTAAAAGCGGGCTTGAAATTTTTTTAAATTTGGAGGAAAATATGCTTTTTAAGAATATTCTAACAGTGACGACAATTTGAAAAAGAATCCAGTGGCTGAACTGTAGCCTCTCTGGCTTTTTGTGCCTTACGGATTAGCTTCACAGCACCCACTCCGTTCTGTACAAGTTCTTCACCGGTCGACTGTTGTATTTTTCGGGAGTTAGCTTAGCTTGCCCGTATTTTGTCTTGTGCGGTCGAGTGCCTCTTATTCTGACAGCATATAGTGGCGCGGTATAAAAATTGGTGACATTTGAATATTTACAGAAGTTGAAAACAAATTTTTTTAGGGTTATAATAACATATATGTATAAGTCATTTGGCTTTCCAAATACCTGACAGAAAATATTTTTTTATACAATTTTAATTAATAGAAACGTATTGTTGGTAAAGCACGGTATTACGACTTTATGAAGAGACATAAAAAATCGAAATAACAACAATGACTATCTTTAACAGAAAAGTTTTGGCTAATTTATCCAAGTGGCTTTTTTCGTGGACGGAACGTGGCGGCCACGACATTAGAATCTTTAAAGTGTATTGCCAAAATCTTTGCTACGTTATAGAAACGGTTCTATTACGTGACGGTGACTAAAATGAGGAACACTTTCTTGGTGGCAAAATAAAATTAAGTTATTCTTACTGCGTAGGGGTAGATTTAGTGATTATTACGTAATAGCCACGCAATCGAAGTTGCGGTATCAGTTTCTGTCACTATAATGCTACTTGGGTATCTAAAGCAAGATATAGTAAAATCAATTAAAAAATTAAATGTGCTGTCGATGAGACACAATCAGTTTCTTTGTCAATGTTTTTCTCAAGTTTTGGACGACTGTGCAAAAAGGAAAGGTCACTTTTCAAATTTCGTTAAAAAATGCCAAAAATGCAGAATTCCACCTTATTTCTTCGGTTATAACCAAATTATGATTAAATGTTGCTGTAATTATGGTTCCCGGTTAAAATCACGAACTCTTGATTTTTTTAACGAATTAACATACAAACATGTTTGAATAGTCAAAATTATAGGAAATTTAACGTTCTACAAAAGTATAGGGATGCTCTTGCCGTAGGAAAAAAGCTATTGAAAAAACCGAGTAAGGTCGAAAATTTTGCATAAATGTGCGATAAACTTTTTTGCTCTTTAAGTTAGCGCTATTTTTGTAAAAGAATATTAAAGCCATGTTATTTTAGTAGAAAAAAAGCATACTTGTTATTAACCTCAAAACTTAACGGTTTACAAGATAATTGCATTTTAGGGATCAGCTACATGATTACACTGGTCGGTAAAATTTTTTTCTGGCCCTGGCATCTTTCTTGCTGATTCTTATGTAAAATGACTTTCTGAATCCGAATATGACCTCATTTTTCACCCATTATCCACCGTTTTTTTTTTCATCCATCCAAATTATGGAAAAGTGATAAAAATAGTGGGTCACCCCCCGAAAACGGTGGGTGATGGGGGGAAACAGAGATCATATTCGGATTCAGGAGGTTATTTTACATAGGAATCAGCAAGAATGGCGCCAGGGTCAGAAAAAAAAATTTTTTTGCCGACCAGTCTAACCATGCAGCTGTTGCCTAAAATGCGATTATCTCGTAAGCTGTTAAGTTTTAAGGTTAATAACAACTATGCTTTTTTCTACTAAAATAACGTGGCTTTAATATTCTTTTACAAAAATAGCGCTAACTTAAAGAGCAAAAAAGTTTATCGTACATTTATGCCACAAATGTGGCCTAACTAGCGCCCTCTACAAATTACATCGAAGTAGGTACCAGATTATAATTTTTCGTACTCAAAAACCCCCAGTTCCAAATTTTTATGAATACATATCCAAAAACGCTAAAGTTATTGCAAAAAATAAATCTTTAAATTGACCCTATAACACCCTGTATATTCCTTATTAGCAACATTTTATTAGAGCCAGTTGGTTCAAATCGTAATATTTTAAAGTGAGGAATCTACCATACTTCTATATACAATTACTTAAGGACCACCCTGTATGCGTCTCGGTAATACGATTTAAAGTGACATACACATCAAATGTACAAACAATTTTATAAGCAAAAATTTAAAATTGAAACATCTCTCTTTCAATTTACATTCAGTCCGGTTTTTTTATTACAAAATACATACTATAGTTAAAAAAATTTAAGTAATAGCAAGAACATGTAAGTAATAATGTCGAGATTATTAGCCGCAATTAATTTAAAATCGATTGATCATATGGACGATCAATTTTTTACTGCAACATTTTTTGATACATTTCTCTTTAGTCTATTTATATGTATGAGAGATAGCAAAACATAATTTTTTACACAAAATGAAGAACGGTCATTTAAAAATATTATCTTCTGAATATTTCTTAAAATTTCGAGAATTTACCTGAGCCAATAAAAGCAGCAATAGAAAATGGTTTGGACCGACTTAATGCGGAGAGTGTCACAGATTGCACAGACGCAAATTTTGTATTAAAAGTACCTACTTGCAAAATAAACTTTTTTAGATTTAGAATTTACAATATTATTTAATTAGCCACTTCACCTGCAAATACTTAACAAATTGCAAAGCAAATCTGATTACAGGTTTCTTAATTTTCTACAGATGCCGAAGTTTTGTATTGTAGTAACAGTTTACAAAGAGAAGTTTAGTTGTAAGTTGCAGCTTATTGGGAATTTGAATAAAATTGTTTTAGAACATTTAGAGGTAAAACTCTTAGGTAAAAATGTGGCTGACGTAGGTTTACGTTAAAAAAACCCAATCCGGAAAGTCTATTTTCAACTTGTTTTTCGATTTACTTTATCTTTTTCAGTATTTTTCTTATTTTGGCAATAAGTGCCCAACATACGGGATAATTTTTCCATCTTTTATCTAATAATTTCCTTCAAACGACAGATTAAATAGTGTGATTGATAGAAGGTCCCTCAACTTTGCACTTGTATTTATTAAAAATTCATGTTTCCTGCTTTTCTTTTTTATACATTTTTATTGTAATTATTTTCCTGATATCCTTAGGTTTTTCATCGCTTAAAATCTGATTACAAGATTTACATTTTTTTAGAAATGTTAATAAACCAGTAAACAAGTTTATGAGGGAATTTCCAGAACATTCATTCAAAAATTCTGAAGGTATACAAGTGTTATCCTTACAAATTAAAATGGCATTAGGAGTTGAAAGGATGATCCTGATAAAAGACTTCAATTCAGAGAAGAGATGACAGGAATTATCGAAAGAAATCCGATCTATATATATAGTAATTTTCTTAAGAAGTGGATAGGAACAAATGGCAAAGTTCATTTTCTGAGTTGCCTTTGAAGTAAAAACTACTGTAGATGTTAGATTGCCTAATTGAGAGGCTATTACAAAGATAAATGTAGGATAATTTATTGAAACTATGAATTCGGCAACTGTCAGCGAAATTTTCATAGACACCTTTTTGCAACGATAAAGAATGGACAGTTAGTCGTTGGCTGCAGAGTTGGTTGTTGGCTGGAAAGTTAGTAGTTGGCTGGAGTCAGTAGTTGGCTGGGTGGTCGAAAAGGTCTCCGAAAGAGAAGCGGTCGGCAAAAAGTAAGAAGTAGCTTTTCAAAGGATACAATAAAATATAAAGAAGCACCCGAAGGTTACATTCCGTAAAGTGTATTTGTTTTTTACATCTCTTGTTTTATTTCTTAGAGTCATTAGTGGTATTAAGACATAATAACTGCTAAGTATTCAGGGAGAGACCTCCGTACACTTCGTAAAGATCGAAAGGGCGTTTCACCCTGAATACGTGGCAGCAACATGTAGACCAACACTGGACCTCGTGACAATATTTAATATTTCATTCAATTATTCGTCATTATGTAATTGTAATTATAATCAAGTGTTTCCTGCTGGGTTAACACTTTTCCTGAACCTTTTGGATTATAATCTCACACATTTGAAGTGCTCGCGGAACCTTGGAAGATTCGATCTGCGCTGACATTCCAACACATGCGGGCTGCGATAATCTCTATTCGTGCAATATCTCTTTGAATACCTGCAGGACCTAAATCTCGAATATTATTTTTTGGAAGTATCTCCGTTTTTGTATTTTTTTACCTTTTTTATAATTTTTTAATTAATTTTCGCTTAGAAATACGTCCAGTCGCTAATGTTCTCGTCCCAAGATTTATCCAACGGATGACAGTTATGGAGTTATGGAGCGGACCTCATGTATACACGTCTATAAGCTACAAGCATCAAAAGCCGAATGATGAATGTTGTGACAACGATACAGGATGGAGTGTAGAATGGCAAAGAAAATATAAAATAGTATACGGCTGTACGAATAAGCGTACTAAAAGTAAGTGATATTGAGGGTTGGACGCTGAAAATATAAATGTGATCAATTTCTTTAAATAGTCAAAAAAACAGTAGTGAAATCAATACACGATTTTTATATTACAGACAATTACGGATCCATAAAAAACTCGTAATAGAAATGTAATGACAAAAATGGTTCTTCTGAAAAATGTCATTAAAAACAATTACAAAATAAATGGCGCTATTCAATTTAGATTTCTCTCAAAGATTATAATTCTTTTTTTACACGGAAAGGCGAATAATATTTAGATATCTCATTCAATATAATGACCAACACACGTGCGTTAAAAATGGCCTAATTTTTTTTGTTACTGTTGTGGTAATCGATGGGATCATTTGTCTGATGTAATTAACTCCATTAATTTCACCCTTTGGCGCTATGCTACGCTCTCTTTAAAATTTCAATACCGACACGTGACCTCCGTAATGATTTCTCGTTGGGTATAACTAGGGGACCGTAAATTCTATTGTATTTCAATGTAAAATGTTGCATTTAAATTGAAACTTGGCCACCGTTTCTCTTGGAGGAGGGAACTTCAATGTGAGATATCCATAATGGGGATTCTGGATAACCGCAACAAGAGGATGTCAACTATACCTACCAAGATTTTAACTTCTAAAGGCATATCTCCAAATAATTAAGACACAAGTCTACGTGAATCTCTCGCAGACTACACGCCAATTATTGCCATAATAAATACAAATATTAATAGGAACTCATAAAGATACAAACTGGGAAGCGATTAGAATGAATATCAACAAAAAAACTTTTTAAAGAAGGGATAGAACTTTACTAACTCGTGAATTTTCGTATTATAAACTGATTTATTTTAAAAGGTAAGTTTTAATAAAAAAGCCAACATTCCTATTAATTACAAGCTTTATTTTGTCATTTAAAATTATTATATATTATTAGTTAATTATAAGTGGTACATCTGGGCCCATGTCGGTCCTTTCCAGGATTGCTTTAACGAACAATTAATTTTTGAATCTAGTAAATAAATCACTTAATACTGGGAGAATTCCTATTTCACTAAAAATCAGTTGAGTTATACTTATCCGGAAAATAAACAATACCAATAATGCTGATGAATTTAGACCAATAAATACCTTGCCCCCAATAGAACAAATTATAGAAATTGCTGTTTATGATCAATTAATGAATCATTAGATGAAAATGAATATTTTGTAGTAGTGTTTTGGACTTAAAAATGGCTTTGAGACCATTGACAGGCACATAATGTTATCAAAATTGAAACAATATGGTATTGGCGCTAGACTATTGGAGTGGTTTCGTAACTATTTAAATAATAGCAAGCCGAGAGTCCATTTTGCTGACCAAACATCCTGAGTCCTATAGAGATTCCTCAGGGATGTGTATTGCGTCCCCTTCTTTTTATTTTATACATTAATGATACTGAACTCTTTGTTAATTGTGAATTCATTAATCTTTTTGCTGATGATACTTTAATAACATGTAGGAATGCGAATATGGATAAAGTTAAAGAGAAAATGAATGAATTATTATCATCGGTGAATAAGAATAAAAAAAACTAAAGCAATGATATTTACAACGAAATTCAAATAATTGAACATTAATAATGAACACATTGAAGTTTTTTCTAATATCAAATATTTGGTATTTCAACTAGACAATTATTTAAATTTTGGTAACCAGTTTAACTATATTTCTTTAGTAGAATTTCCCAGAATTTAACTGAGACCAAAATTACTGTATATAATTCATAATAATTCCGCAATAAACGAATTTATTAAAATACTATCCACAAAAATAAGCGAATGCATTGAAAAAAAAACAACTGACGAAACATTAAAAAATCCTTGGTTCACAAATGCATTATTAACTTCTATTAACAAAAAAAATTACATATTCAAGAATCTCAAAAAAGACCCACATAATGATATATTGATAAACCAGTATAAAATTTACAAAAATAAGTTTACTATTCTAATAAAAAAAGTAAAGTGTGATTACTATATGAAACAAATAGAAGAAAACCTCAACAATACAAAATTTCTGTGGGAAAAAGTGAGAGAATTGACCAACACAAAACCCAACAATAATGTAATCTCGGCAGTCCGTAACCAAAACGGAGATCTCCTTCATGGCAGCAAAGATATCGCGAATGAGTTCAACCTCAGATTTGTTGAAATGGGGAAAACACAAGTTAAAACATCGTTATCCCAAAGATCATATGCATATATTACAAAAACAATATATAATAATGTTCCTGATACAATCAATAGTGAAAAAAACAATTTTAAATTCAAAAGAGAATTGAAAAAATATATTCTTGGAAGTGAAGTAGCAAAGTATTCATGTCTTGCTTGCTATATTCCACATATACATTGTGTTATTCTCCTATTCCAACTATTCCACCTATTCCGACTTGTAACTATAACTTTTAACTCATCAATTTTTTATCTCATATCATAAACTGATATGATCTATATATACTTGCCATTGTAACTATAAACTTTTATTAATTCTCTCCCCATTTCATAACCTTATGCAATTTTAATGTGTTACTGTGTTTGTAATGTATTTGTTTGTAAATATCGAAATAAGTGAAAGATCACTTATCGATTACTATTTTGTTCCCCCCTTTTTTTCATTGTAAATCTATTTATTGTATATTTATATATTACTAATTCAGCCACATTTTGATTATTGCGCATCTATTTTATACTTATTAAACTTAAAAAAATTAAACATTATTAAAAATCTTCAAAATCGTGGGACGAGAGTAATACTGAAGATAAATCGTCTTACTCCAATTACGTCAACGTTAAATAAATTATTTTAGTATTTAAAATAGTAAATCATGGCACCAGAATACAAGATGTACAAATAACAACTACATTGCAAGAACTGCATATCAAAAAACTATGAATTATTTATTCTTTAAAGGTTTCAAAAATTGCAATGACCTCCCTTTATCTATGCGTACAGTCCTGTTTTAAAATTAAACTTAAGGACTTTATTAAAAATATTCAATTTAGTTAAGATTTTATTAATTCCATTACTTAATGTTTTCTGTGTTATATTATTTTGTACTTGTATTTGATATTTGAAATGTGTATATGTATTTTAGTGGTTTTTATTTATGCACCTTTTAGATTCATATGTAAAAAAAATAAGTCTGTTCTTTATAAGTATATCAGGATTCCTAATTAATAAAAATCTATCTATCTATTATGTTTTAACTTTTTTGTCCTCTTCGTTAACTCTGTGTGTAAGGATAGCATGAAGCTAATTCTTGATTGTGGCTATTGTCCACGACTAAACAAGTTATGTGCATGTCATATATACATTTATTGCTGCTATATTCATTATACACAAAAATAAACTATTAGATACAATCATGCAAAAAAGAAACTTTATAATTTCATTAAAACCCTTCAAAACATAGGATAGAATGATGAGAAATTGTTAAATTTATGATAACATTAACTTATTTCAGTCCTATCTGTATAATTTAAAAAAAAAACAGCGAATTTTTGTATAACGCATTTGTCAGATGAAAACCAGAATATGGCTCTGTTGTCTGGAGGCCTTATTATCACATCCATACTGATCAATTGGAAGCTTTCCAACGGCGTTTCCTAAAATTGTTAAGCTTAAAACCTGATGAAATATATCCTCCAGTTGGCTTGCCTCACGATCGCTTACTTACTCGAAAGACAGTTTCAATGTTTTGTTTTCCTATTTAATAGTTATTTATGCACCAAGTGCGTTACATAGATCCTAACGCCCGGAGGGTAACAATCAGCCAGAGGTGAATAAAAGATTTTATTTTTCACGAAAAATTGATTTTATTTTAATGAAAAACCGATTTTTTTGATATTTTGACGTTTGCTGTCAGTGTTTCATTATATTTAGTGAACGTCATTGCTGCTTTGTGTTATATAAGTCTTATAAAAGTAATGGAAATAAATATCGATATTCCAAAATATATCAAAGGAACCAAAAATTTATTGCCGGAGTAATCCAGACCCTCCTCGTAGAATTAGCGGGCGTTATGGTCATAACGCCCGCTCATCATGTCCTAGGGCATTATGAGTGTATTTATGGCAACCATATCCAAGGTAAAATAAACAAATAATATAGAAGTGAAAAATAAAATTGTTAATAATTTGCCTTGTTGCTGTCCTTTGTTGGAAAATATTAACTTTTTGTTACTTGACTATTATCTAGGAATACCAATATACTTAATCTTAACATTCCCCGCACAAATATATTGAAAAGGTTTTCCTTATACATATGAATAACAAATTGTATATAAATTCTACCAATTTCACAACGTAACATCAGAACATACTTATATTATGGCTCAATCATCTAGGTCTTTTCTTGATTTTAGCCAATCTGCAGATCACTTTATAACCAGTGATACTTTGCATTATCACTAATACACAATTCTCAGGAAGTTGTTATTTGTTCGAATAATTATTTAAAGACATCAACATTCGTGTCCTTATGGAAGTCACCATGTTCAACAAAACCGTTTGAACCGTCGATGTGTATTATTATTAGTCTGTGTCCCTTTCTTAACAATAGATTTAATTTGTAATAGTTTCATTATGTTAAATTAAAGCGAGCAATAATTCTTTAGCGGCTCTGTTTTTAAATATACTTCCAGGTTAAGACAGATTGTTCCAATTCTTGTAATTTTCACGAAGAGGCACCCCATTTACTTACCATGCACTTAATAGTAGTTTACGTAACAAGTCCCGAAAGTGGTATTTTACTGGATGAGTGGGCAAATTGCAGGGCGAGCCGCAGGCGAGTCCTGCAAGCCTGCGAGTCCAGTAAAAGCACTTTTGGGACGTATTATGTACAATATTTTTTTTAAAACGCGTAGTGTTGTACTATAAACATCATATTATTCAGTTTACATTTTTATAACAAGAACTCTTTATTAACTAATTTTAACAATTGCTTGGGTCGCCGCCTTAACAATTTCATCTGATATAATTTCATCTTCCATTAATTCACAATCAAAAGCATCATTTTGAATATCCATTTTATAGTAAATGTCACGTTTTCAACTAAACGTCAAAATATGTCAAGTTATTTTATAGTTTTAAATAATACAAAACTCGGTTACTATAGAAACCAATTGACCGCTATCTTAGACTAACTATATTATTATTTTTTTCATTAAAGATAGGCCGGAAAGTAAATAAAAATGAGTCCGGTAAAAGCTTTTACCGGACTATCACAATAATTTTCTGGCTCGGTCCGACAAAATGAGATTTTCTGAACTAAAAATAAACCGGAAAGTACTAATTTCTGGCCGGTTTTAAAAAAAATATTATTAATATAATTAGTAGTATATACGAAGTCAGTGTGAACAGCAAGGAATACGAGGTGCGATCAATTTACTGCATCACACAGTGTTACGCACTGAAATAAAATGATAGAATTTGTTTTGACCGTTCCCTGTATGCAGTCCACGTTGACTTGATACATGCCTGTCACCAAATGTTACCACCCACTTCTGAATTATTATTGGTCAGATTCTCGAATAATATGTTTCCTTTGACTAAGCCGCGTAAACACCATAGGAGACAGTGTAGTAGGATCGAAAGTTTATATACGTTGATATTGCATACCTTTCTTGTTATTTCTGAAATATTAAGCTAATTAAAATTGCATTCTGGAGACTTTTTGATATTTCTAATGGTGAAACGGAAACTCATAATCTCGAAAGCAATGTAGTTACAGAGCCTTTGGAATTTCGTAATAAAGACTTACATATCCAAACACAAAGAATTATGTTAAATATTTTTAAATGCTTGAAATGTGAAAATCATAAAGACTCGCAAAATGGAATAGTAAAAAGAATTTACGAATTTCCGAATTTGTGTTTTCCATTTTTACTGTCGCATTGCACGCCTATGCTTCATAGAGGAGATACGGCCTATGAGTCGAGATTTAGTTTTTTTGCTGTTTACATTGACATCGTATAGACTATAGTATCTTTTGGGTGCACAGCTACTTTAGAAAATAAACTTGTTCATTGCCACACATTTTAATAGGTAAAAGTACACAGAAAAAGGTTAATATTTTCGTTTTGTTTATTCAGAGTTCATTTAATTAAAAGAAGAACACGATGGAAAAAGTTTTTTTATGGACGATGAAGCACTTAGGAGTCACAAATGATATACTGTTTATTTATACAATTTGGAGGTTATGACTTTTTATAAATTTACTTTTTACGAAAATTTTGAATGGTTAAAATTTTAGAATTATAATTTCCTTTTCAGACTATTTTCTTGGGTTTGTCATTTATAAAAATAAAATCTTCTCTAATGATAATAAAAGTTTAGAGAGAATAATGTTTTATATTATTAATGAATTGAGTAAGAGAAGTAAGATAAAACCACTCCAATGATAACCAGTTGAGAATGCTCTTCTAGCATTGCCATAAACCGAACAAATTATAATGACATTATTAATAAAATTTTAGATTGACAGTTCTCAGTTCTCATCCTAATCAACACAGCCAACAGCCACAGTTTACTCACTTTTACCGAAATAGTCATTCACTATGCGTCTACTTTAAATTCAATGTCATTTTGAACTTCAAAATTTTCATATTTTGGACCCCATTTTGAAGGAGTTCCCGAAGTGGTACGGAGGGGCACATCAAACCCTAAGCTTACTTTTTGATGCTCTATCAAAATCTGAAGTCAGAATTTTAAAATTCATAAAGACAAAGAATCAACACACATGCATACATACATACACACAGATCGAATTCGGATACCAAACAATTTGATCGGTGAAAATCTATAATAATAATAATACGTTTTCACCGAACAAATTGTTCGGTATCTGAATTCGATCTGTCTGTATGTTGATTCTTTGTGTTTATGAATTTTAAAATTCTGACTTCACATTTTGATAGAGCATCAAAAAGTAAGTTTAAGGTTTGATGTGCCCCTCTGTACCTCTTCGAGAACACCTTTAAAATGGGGTACAAATTATGAAAATTTTGAAGTTTAAAATGACAATGAATTTAAAGTAGACACATAGTGAATGACGATTTTGGTAAAAGCGAGTAGACTGTGGCTGGGTTGATTAGAATAAGAACTGTCAATCTAAAATTTTATTAATACTGTCATTACAATTTGTTCGGTCTATGGCAATGCTAGAAGAGCATTCTCAACTGGTTTATTATATATTTTGTTATGTCATTTTGAAAATGACTTTCGATTACTTTAAAATAAGTGGTTTTATGTACGATTGACCAATAAAACGCTGAACCAGAACAGTTTTGCGTCAATAAAGTAGCACTTTATTTTACTGTAAAATAAAGTGCACTTTATTTTACTAGTAAAATAAAGTAATTGCCAACGTCACTGACAAGTTGCAAGACAACTCATTTGACATGTTTAAAAAATAAACATCTACTTATCATCGCAACTGCTGTCAGCCAAAATCGTATCAAATGTTAATTTTTTCAATTTATTATTATTTTTTAATTGCAAGCGAACATAAAATCATGTATATAACGCGTACATAAAAAGGCTTTATGGACTCCTCTCTCGCAAGCTCGCTCGGCTATAAAATTATTCCTTCAATAAAGCCCTTGTTTATGTACTTGTAATATAAATAGCTATTATTTCCATGAGAAGAGAAATTGTATCTAGTTTGAGTATCAAGTGGTTCCACAAATTCTCTATTAGAGTTGTCAACAGTAAAACTGTAGCTTCTAGAAACGCTATTAACTTGTTGAAGTTGTTTTTAAATTTTTAGGTGCTTTTTAACATATAATATATCGACTATTGCCATTTTCATAGGTGGTTGTAGGAAAATTTTATGAACTTATAATTTTCCTCACGTTAGTGTCAAGGACACATGGTTAGTCCTTAAATTTTATTAATATATTTGTTTGAAATTTTTCTTCATATTAGATTTAAGTAAAGGATATAGTTCAGCGGTATAAATGAATGTATTCTTTATTTATTTTATTTTTTCATTTTTATGAGAACTGAAGTTTTTTAAGATTTATATTATTATATAAATAATTCCAGGTTTCTTAAATATCCCACTTAAGTAAAGAATTATTTTAAAATGTGTTAAATTGGGGCTTATTTGTAAAATATTGTTTATAAACCATTTCAGTCATAACTACAACTAACAATCTTCCTCCTATATAATAAATTTAACAAAATAATTTTTTCATTATTATTACATTAACCCTCGGCTGATAACGTTATGTCTCTCGCACCGACTGATTCAAATTTTTACGGTTGAAGCCGCTCTCATTTTTATTTGAATCTGTACTTCACAGTACCTTTCCAAAGTCCGTGTATCTATTCAGTCGTAGATTGACAAGTGTCTAGTGTGTATGGTTGAATAAAAATTTTTAATATAGGTAATTTACGCTTCGGTTCCACAAACCGTTATCACTCCTGACATATTTTGAAAGTAAGAATAATTTGAGTGATGTTTTGTTTGTAGTACAGATTATATTATATTTTATGACAATACGTTTATAATGAATTATGAAAGGGAATAAGAATGGTTGTCACGGCTTTATGGGGAAGTTTTAACTGATTCAGAGGCTGAACCAGAGGATGAGGAAGGGAGTTTGATAGACGATCATATAGAAACTGTAGAGGATGTACACTCGGAAGAGGAGTTTGAAAATGAACAAAACTTGCTTGTTCCTTATTAACCAGAAATTGAACAAAATATTCCTGCACAAATTGCAAAAAATATTTGTGCCTAGAGCACCTGACTGGGATTACGTAGAGATTGTTATGAAGATTATGATCCTACAGATTTGGAAGAATAGTTTCAGTAATCCAAATAGACTTCGAGAGTAAAAGTTTATTTTTCTTATTTTCTAATATATAAGTTACTGTTAAATGTTTTATTGAAACCAGATATTTGTTTTTTGTGTTATTTTGATTTAATTAAAATCCTGTTCATAAAAGTTACCCCTTTTTCTTAGCTCACCTAAATTATTAAAATAAGAAAAAAATATATAAAAGTTGATATATTTATGTAGAGAATAAAGTAAATAATCAAGTTTTTACAAAAAATGATCATTTACAATTAATTTTTATTTTATTTTTAATTATTGAAAATAGACCGACATTATCAAATATTTTAAATTTTTTCATGTTATCAGCCGAGGGTTAAGTCAATATATGGCTGATACAGCTTAAAACCAGACCAGCGATGAGATTCAAAGTTTAAAAAATCCGGTTAAAAAATAAGGGGGTGTGTATTATTTCAAAATTGTAACACATTTAACACTGCAAGTATATCTAACCTCTAAGAGTACTCTAGAAGACTTCTTCAAGAACCACTACCAATGTCAAAGTATTTACTTTGAAAACTCACAGAAAAATAGCACAAGACTATAACAGCGAAGTTTTCGCGAAGGAGAACCGTCCCGCTCGAAAACCAGAACGAATTACTAGCTTGTGCGGCATGAACTCCGTTTATGTATGTTTTGCAACTCCTCCGTCGTGCGAAGTTCGGAAGTATTCGGGAGTTTTAGGAGTTTCGGGGATGTTGCATGGAAGTTTTTCGTTTACACTTTGCGCCCCTTTCGCTGCTTGAACGTTAGAAGGAAATTTGTTCGTTTGCTGGACAGTTAGACAGGAAAAAATAATATAAAAATGTTAAGCTGTTTGTTTCTTATTGGATCAAAAAAAATAAATTTATGTTAGTGAATTTGTAACTTTTTAAAGCCGATGTTTTTGAAAGGTGAAAGGAAATTTTTGTTATGCTAAAAAAGGATTTCTGAAAGTCTAATGCTGAGGGGTTATGATCAGCTAAAAAGTTAATCACTCTACTCGCTTTAGGGAGATTAAATGTAGATGAGCTAAATAACGGAGTTAAGATAAAAATTTAAATGGTTTTTAAAGAAAAAAAATGGAAGTCCTGGATTTGATATTTTACTTAGAAAATATAGGGTTCTTTATAATAGTAATATATAACAATAATAAAAAAGTATATTCACTAAGAAGAAATATAATAAAGAAATAAAATAAAGGTAAGGTAAATAAACATGGTCTACCACAGAAGCTTTAGTCCCGGGGGACTATCGCTTGGTATACTTAACATGGATTAACATAAGATTAGTAGAGAAATCATTTTGACGTCGATAAGACGTGTTTAAAGGCACCATATAAAGACGTGCTTTATACGACGTCAAAATGACGCCAAATACACGTGTACTATTAAAAACTAACTTCAATTAGTTACAGCATCATTTTTGAAATTAAAAAAATATTTTTATTTAGATATTAAACTCTCGTTTTGTACAGATTGTCAAGAATACGAACAAGTTTGAAAACGCCAACATCGGACAAAACGTACGAGCTGTCTCTATCATAGAGAAATAAAATAAAAAATCGCCATACATCGCTGTCTTTGCAATCTACGTTTTTTTTTGCGGAGGTGAAGGAAAACCCTTTATGGGGAAGTTATGAGCCTAAAATCTCAAGGTCTACTGTGAGACTCTCCTTTCAAAGCATACTCACTAAAAAACTTCACCCCCTGGTTGGGTCCGTCTGACCGAAGCCTCCGGTGACACTTAGGCCTGTCGGCCCATTGTATCTTCCCTCTCTGTTCCAGTACCTTAATGCCCTGTAGAAGATTGTACAGGTCCTGTACTGAGTGGGAGTTGTATAGTTCTGGGTCACCTATTGGCTGCCCAAAAATTTGCTGTCTTTTGCGGTCCAGTGCCTCGCATCTACACAGTATATGTGTCACTGTTTCTGTTTCCTTGCCGGACAGTCTGCAGGTAAGGTCACCATTGTACAGTCCCATCTTGTTGAGGTGCCCCTTAACTGGCAATCTACGTTACTACTTTATAAAACCTGTGGTTACTACCCTTTCTGCTGTTTGAATCTACTGAGAGCTCGATTGGCCACGGGTAAAAATGTATCATCCTTTTCCTTCCGAATGCTGTCTCACTATATCTTCTGCCAACTCATTTGTTAACCTGTAGGATATAACATTTAAATCTCGCGCGCGAATAAAGGCGGAAATCATCATCACGCCATATTGTTTTGATGGTTTCACTTCCTTCTTCTTGTTTCTCGTGGTCGTGGTGTGATCGTGAAATCAGAAAAGTAGTTTGCAGAGTGATTTTAGTTTGTTTTATGATGTGAACCCGAACCTTTGACTATAAATATTACCCGAATGTATTGGCTCTGGTATATACATACAAAATACATGTGAATAAGAAACAACTGTGTTTGTGGTACTAAAGTGTTGCAGCAATTCTTATTTCAAGGGTAAGTTTAAGGAAAACCAAGGTTAGTGATTGGTGTAAAGTTGCAAAAATTTACTAAACGGTAGATGGTGTGATAACATGCCAAGTTCAGTATGTGATGATATATATTTTTATTTAAAATTGATTCCATTTTGTTTCAGAATATCAGAAAAAGTTTCTTTCTCTTCTAGTTGAAATAAAAAATCAAAACACAGAAATTTTGTATTTGCTGAATCAAAATCGACCCGTGTCAGGACTGCAAATGGTAGAACTTCCAAATGATATTCCTGTGAATCTTCGTATTCAAAAGTTTCAAGATTTAAAGATATTAGAAGATTACCTAAACCACGAGAGGAACGTAGCAGCTTTGGTAAGTATGGAATACATATAAGAACGAAAGTTCAAAATGATACTAGTCTGTCTTGTTACCTAGCTCTTTAACTATTTCTAAAATTATATTGTGATTATAAAAAACAGTTTTAGATTTTTTTTAATCATTTCTGTTTTAATATACAGATGTTTTTGGCAGGGAGAATATTTTTCAAAAGTAGGAGAAAAAGATAGAACTACCAAAATTAATATCACATTAAAGAAAAGTTGTACTAAGTAAGTATTTTTTAATATATTGCGACGATATGGGCCTTTTTATCCCTATGAACCAGGATAAAGCAGGTCTATTACTGGATATTTGATTGATTAAGAAAACAAATCTTTCGCAGAACTACATTAGTAAATAAAATTTCTTACTTTAGTCATTTTTTTAATAATAACTCTTTCTTGTTTTTAGATGTTGTTATATGTAATAGTGAAACTACTGAAAGTGAAGTAGATGATGCCATAAAGATTTGGCTGAAACACGCCCCAAAAAGATTGATTATTGATTCTACTGAATTTTATCAAAATTTTGTCAAAATATGTTTTTTTAAAATAAATTTGATTCGTATGGATGCAGTCTAGAATTATTTAGTATCACATAACCTTTTTGGTGACGTCGATTTTTGTTATCTTGTCGACGTCATTTCTTGGTCACTTATAGACGTCGATTCTTAGTCACTTATAGACGTCGGTTTAATGTGACAAATTGACGTAGAATCGACCTTCATCTGACGTCGAATATTTGGTCATTTCGACGTAACAGATGACGTCTGTATCACGTGAAAATGACGTATTGTTGCTGGCTGGAAAGCAGCAAGGGTTAGTCGAATGTACGTCGAATTTATGTCAACAGTTGACGTAGAAATATGTTGAAACAACGGTCGATTCGACGACACAATGTCATATTCTAAAAGACGTCGACCTATAACGTTTAATCGACATCGACCTATGACGGAGAAATGTTACTTGTTGTTGACGTCGCATATACGTCCATATACATCGAAAATATCTAGGTATATAAGGTAGGTATAATAAAGAAATCAAAATTACTTTGTTAAAACTAAAATTATTATATCTCAAAAACGGTGGCTTTTAGGAAAAAGTATTGACATATTTTTATAGATAATTTTATGATCTAAAATTTTTTTCTGAACCAATTTTTTGATAAAACTTACGATTTTGCTGAAAAACGCGAAAAATCCATTTTTGTGACTTTTGACCTTGAATAAATTTTTTCCAGCACGGAATCGATGGGGACTTTTCAAATTTTACATAGAATGGTGCTCAGAACATTCCTACCAATTTTTAGCTCTATGCGAATTTTTGTAGCTTCACTACTATTTTTAGGTCTGATTTGACCGGATTAACCAATGGAGTTGAATCTAAGTTCATCCAAAAATTATTATTATCGTAACTTTCAAATGGAAAAAAGTAAACGATTATGGTAAGTTTATTCAAAATTGATTAATTTATTTTATTTTTTGATGTACTCCCAATCCAAAAACCGAAGATAGATCCGAGAAAACAGGCTAAAAGATTATTTAGAGATAATTTTATCACCTAATGGAATTGGATACTAAGTTAGTTCAAATTAATTAAATATGTAAATAACACAATGGGGTTGATCCACAAATATCGAATGTGTTGCTTAACTAGAATCGAATATATGAAAAAATAGATAAATTGACAATACAATTACAATAAAAGTCCCTGAGACTAAAATAAAAATAAAAATCCCGATTAGAAAAATATCGCGATCGGAATAATTTGCTCTGCTTACATTATTAAAAATATTCGATGAAAAATCATGTTCAAGTATGATATTTTTAATTGTATCTAGTATTTCACTAGCGTTAATTACATTATTTTCAGACGTAGTTATCATTTGTTGAGATATGTTCGTTGATTCAGTTGTTATGTAAGTGATATTATTAACTAAACTTGTTATATCGGTGGGAATATTCGATGAAAGATCATATTCAATTGTAGCATTCTCAAATGCATCTAATATTTGACTAGCGTTAATTCCACTATTTTCAGACGTAGTTGTCGTTTGTAGAGACACATTCGTTGATTCAGTTGTTATGTAAGTGATATTATTAACTAAAGTTGTTATTTCGGTGGAAATATCCGAAACGTTGATATTTTGTAATAATTGTGATGTTGGGGAACCGAAAAAGTTCTTGATGGTAGTCTCTCCATATTCCGTAAATGTTTGAATTAAAAAGGCCATCTTTATGTCAATATTTATGTCCAATGATTAGTTGACGAGTTGGGATCTAAAACAATAGTTTTTATAAATAAATATAAGTAGCTCATACTTTATGTTTCATACATGCAAAGTATATTTGTGCTGCTATGATCATTTAAAGCTATAATAGAGACAAATGATGACACTATACAAAAAGTTGTAGAGTTCAACGTTCAACTGCATTGATCAACTCTACGATTAGAAGTCTGATCAGTAAAACTACCACCGTGAATGCAGTAAAGGCATGTTCATAAGTCAAATAATTTTCACCCCTCTTATGGTCCATATTATATTGAGTAAAGATGGTTTCAGCTAGGAACCGCATGGGAGAAGAGGGTTAGGGCGAAAGCGCTGACGAGGGTGAAGTGACAGGAGAGATGGGAGAATGAAAGAGATGTAGCTGCCTGGACGAAGAAACTTATCCCAAACTTGGAACAGTCTTTGAGATGCCAGCATAAGAACGTGAACTACTGCCTCACACAAGCCATGACGAGATGTTTCAATACATACACTTTCCGTACTGGAAAGTCCCAGACAGAAGTGTGTATGTATTGTGGCGAAACAGATACCCCATCCCATAGCATTTTTGCATGTACCAGATCGGCCTCGGAAAGGCTACGGATGGAAGTTGACCTGGGAACGAAGCTAAAGGAGAAAAAACCTGGAACAAACAATGATAGAGACAGAGAGCAATCAGGCAGTAGTGCACGGATTTACAATGAGGATTATGTTAGTAGAAGAGGCGGACGAGAGAAGACTGCAACAGGGTTAAGATAAACGGCCATATTTGGATGAATGTCTATCCGATGATTCCTGGGTATGTGTTGGAAAACCGGAGGGGTTTTAGTCGAAGTTGCGCCCGACACACCAGACGCATTAAACAAGCGTTTTCCCCCTCAAAAAAAAGGCCAATGATCCAGTGATCTTCGTAAAAAGAAAGACTGATTCTGTTATAATCACATCATTATTGACTCGAGAGACCAGTAAAAACGGAAACTATTTATAAACCCGGGGAAGCTGAATTTCCGGGTGAAGTAAAATACATAGGATCGATTCTGGATATTAAAACGGGCTAGCTGAGTAAACTAAAAAGACATAATATGTATAGGAATTACATGAGCAATAAAATCTTGCTCTACTTCAGCACTGAAAGCAATGCTAGACCTGCTTCCGCTTCTTTAAAATGCCTTTAAGGTAGTAGTACTCTCGATACCACAATAGTCAAATGTGTGCTCTCTGTTATTTGACTACTGCAGTATTTATATTTGGCAACGCTGCGTAAGAGTAAAAGAGACAGAAATATGCTTTCAGTAACTGTTTTTGAGTGCTGTCAAATACAGTAGTATGGGTTTGACATTAGGTTATAAATAACTCAAGCACTTCGGAAATTGCTGCGAGAGAGGGGGTCGACCTACTATTAATTCAAGAATGTAACTCAAGGGCAAATGGTCAGTGGGTTGAAAATAAAGGGGATGCGGTTATTGGGATATAGTAAAATTAGAGGGGATAAAGTGATTAAAGGAAATGGCTTTCTAAGTGTGGATATGTCATGGGGAACTGCATATAGCTGCTATATATCGCCAAACATTACTATAGAGGAAGTAAACACTATACTAGAGGAACTTGCAGCAAGTATTAAAAAAAAGAAAGGGCCAATACTAGTAGGTGGACAAACTTGATAAAAGAGGGGACGTGTTAGATCTTCTAACAGTTAATACTGGCGAGGTCCCGACGTCCCAGAGAAATAACAAAACGTCAAGAGTCGATATAACACTAGCGAATAATGTATGGTCCGCATGATATAAGGGTATAAAGTAAGAGAGGATGAGACACTCAGCGAACATAAATATATAGAATTTACAGTAAACCTAGGTAAGATTCAACCCATTCAAAAGAGAGTAGAACGGATTACACGGTGGCCATGTAAAGTAGCAGATAAGAAAAAGTTAATAGATACTCTTAAAAGCAAGAACAAGAACAATCTGGCAAAAAGCCCGGAAGAATTAGTTAGATGTATTGAGGAAACATTGGGGGAGATTTATGCAAGAAAAAAGTAAATTGCTTTTTTCTTGCTGAGAAAGGCGGTCTATTGGTGGAATTCTGAAATAGCTAACAAAAGGCAAGAATGTTTAAAAATTAAAAGAAAATTGACAAGAGTAAATAAGTGTAATCAAAAGACCGAAGAAGACCTGTTAGAGCAATGTCGAAAAGCGCGCAATGAACTAAAAAATACTATAAGAAATGAAGAAAGTACACAGAAATGAATTGGAAAGAGCTGTGATGAAATTAACGAAGATCTGTGGGGAAAGGGTTATAAAATTGCAACAAAGGGACTCAAGATTGCATTCCCAGCCAAAGTAAGTGTGAGCAAGAAATAAACGAAGCGGCAATGAGATTAAGGCGAAAAAGAGGTCCTGGGTTAGATAATTTGTATTGTTTTGGAGTCGATTTTATTATATCCTGTACCAATATGGATTAAAACAGTAGGAGGCGCACGTTACAGAAATGTCAGACAAGGTGGGTAGAATCGAGGAAAGGCGAAGGGACAAAGAGACCATCCCTAATGTAATAACATGGCTAGAGAGAAAACACGGATAAGTAAGTTATTACACCACACAGACAATTAGTGGACATGTTAACTTTAATAGCTACTTGTATGCCATAGGACGAGCACCGACAGAGGGTTGTAGAATGTGTGAAGACGAGGTTGAAGATGCAGAGTACGTTATCTTCATATGTATAAGAAAGAAATAGTCTGAATAATATAATAGGAGCAGAACTAACGGTGGAAAATTTTATGTACCTAGTGACAAGGGACGATAATACCTAGACCCTCGTAATGGAATACATAGAAAGATTAATGGGGGCCAGAGATCAAAGGGCTGAAAACAGATAGAACTCCGCTAACCCACCGCCCTGAAGTAATACTGATTTAGTTCCAGGGCGGACCAGGAAAAGCATAGGGGAAGCAAATGATAATCTCCGGTACTGATGCTGAAACGTCTTCGCCAAAAAGGTACTGATCTTAATACGTATAGTACCAGAATTCTTCAGCAAAGAGAAACAAAAAATCACCTTCTGGAAAAATACGTATCCAAGAGGTGTATAATAACCAGAAAGATAAACAATTCGCAAAGTTCGGATTATAAAACAGTAACAGCCACTCTTCTCTGACATTTTGTCTTCATGGGACGTGCAAAGTAGAAACTGAATTTTGGGGATTCAGTTTGAGTATAGAAAAAACAATCGAACACATCACATATATTATATAACCTCTTGGAAAACGGTTGATAAACTAGAATTGTCCAATTCTGCAAAAATCTCATATTGAGAGAATCACAAAACATCTCTTTAAGTCACAGTAAAAAGAGGATGGAAGTAGCCGACCAAATTGTAATCTACATATTACAATTATTTTGACTTGCAGTGAGAAGTGTTAACATGTCCTTAAAATGACATATGGATGTCATAGTCATTAATTGTTGATTGTGAATTTTTTTTAAATTTTTCATTTACTTTACAAACAAATATAAAAATTTTATGGAATAAAAATTTTTCAAAGCCAACGTACCGCAAATCAATAATACTAAAAATTAGCATATCAACATTTGCATCGCCTCCAAATCGAAACAACTACTCCTGGACCAAAAGTCCCCACATGCAATGAATTACATGATTCAGACGCGAGTTGGATGGTTGTTTAGCCAAACCAACACTTTGATTTCGTTATCCAAGGAGCTCGTCATTCTTAGACCGGTTTCGGCATTTTTGTGCTGAAGACTGCCTTGGATCCACTGGATACTTATAGCCACTGATTGTGACGAAGCTTGTGTATTTTATCCAACGCCCACTTCACTCGAATAACGAAATCAAAGTTACAGGAAGTAGGCAGCCCAACACACAGTACAGTCTAGGATAATAATGGCCAGGCTGGCAATTTTTAAACAAATAAAATTACTTTTAATCGTTTTAATAGCTTAATTTCTTACCTGCGAATAACTTCTCCGATACTTTAACCTAGGTACACTTTTAATTTTTATTTAATTTTAACCACAATATACTCAGACGACAGTCTTAAAACAGAATACAAAAATAATTTACTTAAATGAATAGTTAGATGTGAGGATTATAAAACGTTCCCCAACATTTTAAAAATTCCGTTTGATAAGTTTTTAGGTATTAAATTATCTCTCGCGTTATTTTGTTTTTGCAAGTTTGTCATCAATCAAATAATTCTAACTTTTATTTTCTTAGCAAACAAAATTGTTACACCGATAGTCAATTTACCTCCGATAACAGAACTGTGAGTGATCCAAAAATGCATGAGAGGAAAATCAAATCATTCTTCAAGGAACTCCTTACTGAGTTTTTGAATTCATTTAAGAAAAATATTGAGAAAGAGTTTTCCGAACTGAAGAAATCTAACCAACAGATATCCAACTCGGTTGATGAACAGAACTAATATTGAAGTTGTATGTGAACTTCAGCAATTACAATACTACTGAGTATACGCGATACGGCTTAATTGATTATTTTTGGGGTTATGATTTTTTAATACTGACGTTTAAAAACCCCCTTGGACAGGCTTAAAAATACAGAAAAAGCTCATCATTGCAAAATATTGAGTGCTTTGCTAGCAGTTTCCGTGAATTTTCCATTTGGATTTCCTATTTGAACAAAACCGCGGCTATGCTAATATGGATGCATGGCGCTTCAGTTTGTTTCTTTCTTCCTGCATAATAGTCTCCAAGATTTGATTCTCGGACATATTTGTGATTTGATTACACTCTTGAAGCGGGCTTTCTTCCTCAATTTAGCAATGTAGTAAAGTTAATCAGATGCCAGCACTACATCAATGATGCTTTGAATTTAAACTTTACTTATATTTATTAATAACTCTTGTATCTCTTCCAGCCCGTCCTTCTCGCTTTTCCGTTAATGAAATTTTCATACAGATGTCAATGAGAGTTGAATTTTCTCGCTGTAAATCTTTGTAATAAGAGTAGGTCATTACCTTGATTCATTGCAACTGTCAGAAGTAGTACTGCTATAATAGGCATCTCTCCCATTTAGGCTTGATATTTCAGCTTAACTGGTCGGAACCCTAATATTCCTGACAAAAAAAACGTTTCAAAAATTAGGTTACTTCCCCCAAATAAGCCACTAGTTTCCAGTGATCAGAGCTGCTGTGTCGACAAGAGGGCAGTTTTATCTAGGCATAGTTATATAAGACAAGTGTAGCCCAACTCCTTAAGGGCGGGCTAATTGATAAAACATACTAGCGTGAACTCATATTCTGGGTTTTTGGAAGATGGAGAATTCTGGTTTTATTAGCTGATTTATCGACATCTTTAACATCACTGACTCTAAGAACAGCGCCCTCCAGCTGTGGTGTCTTTTCTTGTCACCATTCTTTTGGTTTTTCGTTGGCATGTGTTACAAACAACAAACATGTGGGTAGCTGGGTCTATTACCAGCAAGCATTTTTAGACTTCCTTAGTTATTCGGATGTTTACCAATGTCCTAAAAAAAGCTATAGCCGATTTGTGGCTTCCATGATCCTGATTGCTCGACTTCTACGCTTGTTGCACAGTAGATGGCGTGTTGGTCTCGTTATGGTTTCTAACCGTTTAATCTTTTGAAACGGACTTTTTCCGGTGCCCTTAGTATAGAATTAGCAGCCTCATATCACATAATGATATAGATCACCACAAAAAACATTACTACCACCCCATATGTTATAAAACATTTATCAATAAATTTTAGTAAAGTTTTTCGGGGCAGCAGCAATATAAATTACCTTTTCTACTCGGTAAACATATCTTTTACTGATTAAATAAAATTTATGATAAGTTTCGAACGCTAAGTATCTCATTCGATTTGTATAGGGTGATTCGTGAAGAGTTCCAGTTAAAGGTTGCTTACTAATGAAAATTTGATATAGTTGATATGTACCTAAAAACTCTTTCTTGCATTCATACCATTCATACCATTAGTTGTGGCGTCAGAGTTCGAAGTAGTTTTTTGAGTGCAATTATCATATTAGTCTTACAAAAAAAAAGTAAAAATTTCACCAAAATACTGAAATATACATTAACAACCCTGAATACTAAGACTCCTAAACAGAGACTAAATAAGTAGATAAACGAGGGCTCATCAAGAAGTACCCGTATTTGATATAAAAATGTAAGTTTCTCGCAATTTTATTTCTTTTAGTTTGGCAGTGGTAGTAATTCTTAGTGCAATTAAAGCAATTTGGCAGCGACAATTCCGAAAGAATGTGCTGTAGTGCGTTGTCATGCTCAAATATCTCGAATCCGTCCACTACTCACTGGACGTCCACTACTCATTGGACTACTGCCCCGTAATCGTTCTGCATGAGGATTGTTCCGTTGGACTCCCAAAAAATCTTTGGAGCAGATTCACCCGAAAAATCAATTGCTTTGATTGTTGCTTGGTCTCTGGCATATAATGGTGTATCAAGGTTTCATGAACGGTGACGGCTCAACGCAAACACTCCTGCGAGTTTTGCTTATGGAGTTCCAAACATTGTTTCGACCGCTTGATGTTTAACGTGAGAAATTGCGACACCTTTTTCACATTCAATTTATTATGTAAAATATTAATTGCCATTCCGTTCGCCATGCCTACAGGCCCTGCTGAATTATATCGTAGACCTTTTTCACGTTATCATCGGAAACTACTTCTGCAGGGCTGCCTGGCCATTCTTCATCAGCTGTATAACTACGTTTGAATTCATTGAACCAAGATTTAACGGTCATCATAGATGCTGAAGGGTCCCCGTAGGCAACATCCAACTTCACTTTTATTTCTTCGCAGGTTTTTCCATCCAGAACTAGAAAGCGAATTACGGATCGATATTTCCATTTTATGAGAGTCAAGAAACACATATGATACAACTGCAAAATATAAACTAACATAAAAATCACTCTGAAATTCACTATGGTGACGTTTGACACTTGGTAGTACAAGACTAATTTCAACGTCTCTCAGCAACGCCGGTCTTCAAACACGAATATCCAAATCTACTAAATCTACAAACCATGTTTAGTCCAATCATATTAGGGGTTTTACCTCGGAATGAGAGATAATAAGCTGGAAACTCGTATACACCTTCATTATGGTGTTCTAAAAGTTGTCTCAAAAGTCACATAAAATCTCGTGTCTGCGTGGTAAGTTATTTGAGGTCAAATGTCACAAAAATCGGTCTTTTGCGATTTACTCGGTTTCTATAGCTCCAATGATGTTAACATCTATTACATCAAATTTGCGACAAAATTTGTTTCAAACATTTTTTCATGGGCTCAACCGTTTATGAGATAAATAGGGCTGAGCGCTCAGCCCTCAGCCATACATACTATAATGCAAGGTCAACCGTGAATCTGGGTGAATAATACGTTGTATAAACTTAATAAATCATTCAAATATCATTAACAGTGAATACTTTGTATTACTTATTAATTAATTAATAATTTAATAACATTTTACATACATATAAGTATCTAATATCGATCATCTTCGATATACTCATTTTGTTAGATCTACAAAACTTCATAAACCGGTCCAGTTGTCTAATCTTCCACCCACAAGCGCAACAGCCCATCAGCATATAAACCGTGTATATTACCAAGTACAAAAATGGTTAAGGCATGATTTAGAACCCCACGAATAGGGTTGGGTGCTGCAAAATGAATTCCTGAAGTCAATGACAACAATATTACCACCAGCTCCAGATGAATTACTTAATACCATATTTTGTAATTGTAAGAAAGAATGTGGTTCACGCTGCGGGTGCAGAAAATCGGGATTGCAATGCACTTTAGCTTGTGGTCAGTTTAATGGGCAAGCTTGCCTCAATGCTGTATCATTGCAAAGCGAACCCGAGGAATAGAGTGCAATAAACCATTCAAGATGACAACGATACAGACATTTTCGTAAGCCCGGAAGATGACGATGAAGGAGAAAATTAGAACTTATTTTTATTATTTGTAATTTTTAATTCACTTTAATTTAAATTGTAATATTTATCGTTTTATTTCTACTTAAAATCTACTTAAAATTAATTAATATAAAATTAAGATTTATACTAATGTAAGTATTTCACTAGATAAGTTTTTGATTACACAAATAAGTAGATAGTATTATTAAATGACTATATTAGATACTTATATGAAAAATGTTATTAAATTCAATGTATTAATTAATAAATAATACAAAGTATTCATTGTTAATGATATTTTAATGATTTATTAACTTTATACAACGTATTATTCACCAAGATTCACGGTTGACACGGTATAGTATGTATGGCTGAGGGCTGAGCGCTCCGCCCTATTTATCTCATAAATAGTTGAGCTCATGAAAAAATGTTAGAAACAAATTTTGTCGCAAATTTGATGCCCTACAATTTTTGTAATAGATGTTAACATCATTGGAGCTATAGAAACCGAGAAAATCGCAAAAGACCGATTTTCGTGACGTTTGACCTCGAATAACTTACCACGCAGGCATGAGACTTTTGAGACAACTTTTAGAACACCATAGTTGAAGGTGTATACGAGTTTCCAGCTTATTATCTCTCATTCCGAGGTTGACCCTTTTTTTTGGTTAAATGATTGGAGTAGTTTTCTTGTTCATATCACATAACTGTTGTTTGATACAATCATCTGCGTTTTGAATTCACTGTATATTTAACTTTTAAAGCTATAGTTAATTATCTTGATCTACTATATATGTACTATAACACAGTTAAATATATCGACTTTTTTTGAAAAGATACCTTTACGTCCGTGTGTATAGCATAATAAATTCAGGTGCGCACACACTTCATTATCAATTATATATATTAAAGCTGTAGGTCTTCTTCCTATTTTTTCTTTATTTCTACCTTGATGAAATTTGCTGGTCCCTTGCTTTTTAATTCTGGAAGATCTTCTCCTTAACTTAGGCCCTGAAGACTAGACGTTTGGTCTGATTACCTATATAACCCCTCTTCCTAAATATCAGATAATAGGGTTTTATATGACTGGATTCTTCACTGCCGTTTATGCAGGTTTTTACCTTGCTTTCATCTTTACAGTTTTTTGTATTGTACCTGAGTAAGTAGACTCTTGCGTTTCTTCCTAAGTAACTGCATATTTTACTTTAATATTTGCTGAGCCCTTATTACAAATTCTTATCTCTCATTTCCCGGAAAATTTCCCAAAACCTGTCGTGAATCGTCCTGTATGAAGCGTACAAAAGTTTTGAAGGAGGGTGAAACATCAATTGTCATAAAAAAGAACTTTTCTTAACCCACAGCAAAGTTTCCTCTTAAAGTTGACCTCTCCTTTGAGTTTATTCTAACGTACGACTTGGATGTTCGAAATGTGTAAAGACTTTCGCGAAACTTTTCAACCTTGTCATATTTTTCCTCAAATTTATGTTTTTGTTTTTATAATCATCATAAAATGGATTTACCTTAATTTTACTTTCAAAGTAATTAGTGTTCTGCAGAAGAGGAGAATAATGACAAAAAAAGCAGATACTTTGAAAGAAAAGACATTTAGAATTGACAGCGAATAAAAAAAAGTAAAAAGTATAGAAATTATTGAAGTAAAAAGTTTAGAGAGTCCGTTATGGTGGGTGCTTGCGATATGTGTTACGTTGACAGACATTGGAAGAATTTATATATTCGGATAGTTATTTTATATTTTCCCAGTAATAGTTTTAAATATTAAGTTTTAACGAAACCTTTATGATAGTCTTTAGTTTATTTATTTACAGCTTCGGCCTTTCTACAGAACGAAAGAGTTCAAATTATAGGGTCGCACAGAAAGGACCCGGCACGGAATACATAGCATTTTGGTTGATTGCGGAATTTAATGAAACTCTAGTATGTTGTAGATCATGACCTGTCGGTAACACTTTAAGTGGACCATAATCAAATCGTATGATTAGTTTCGGAGAAACAGGGTGATTTTAAAAGTAGTTACAAAAACAAAATAAACGTTATTCACCACAAATTGAGACTATTTTTGGTTTTTTCTCGTGATTTGGCTAAAATATGTTATAACTTTGGAAACGCAACAATATTATGATCCAAATCGGTATTTAGTTTACCGAGGTAATCACAAATGTACTCAAAAAATCATATTTCGTCGTTTTCTTTACTTATTTTTATTTTTTCTAGTTTAATTTCGAGATTTGTCTGAGTAGTGTTGACAATTTGGAAAAATAATATTAATATGCAAATATAGTATTTTACCATACCAGGGTTAGCAGAAAAGTACCTAAAGATATCCTATTTCTATGTCATTTACTTCATTCTTTCAACATAAACCTTAAATAACCATATGTTTTCAACTTATAACGTTAATATCCCTAAACTATAATATGTGAAAAACCTTTAGCTAAACTTATATTTTTAAAATATAAGGTCCCTATGAAAAGTAACTCTACATATGTACATGACTACTTGATATACATGTAATAATAATTTAGACTAAGCTAATTTTTTCGAATGGCGACATCTTGAACGCATTCCAAAATATTGGTAGTTGTTAAATTTATATTTTCCATAACATGTCTACTGTAGTTAAGGTACCAAATGGTAATTGCCACATGACAACACATTCCCACCACCCCACAAAGTCATGCATAGCCTACTAGATCGAATATACTATATTAGACGGGAAATAATAGATTATTATAGAATATTAAATTACAGAGAATTCTATAAAAATTGCGTAACAGGCGAGTTTTTACAGAAACTCCAAAGATATAGTGACGCTGGCAATTTTTTTTAGTAGGGATCTTATTATTATTATCATTATTATGTATTTTAAAAAAGTTTGGCTTACGGGTTTTCATATATTAACGTTGAATATTAAAAATATATGGTTATTTAATGTTTATGTTGAAAGAATGAAGTAAATAACATCGGAATAGGATATCTTTAGGTACTTTTCCGATGACCCTGGTATGGTAAAATACTGTATTTGTATAATAATTGTATTGCTTTTCCAAATTGTCAACACTACTCAGACAAATCTCGAAGTTAAACTAGAAAAAATAAAAATAAGTAAACAAAACGACGAAATATGATTTTTTGGGTACATTGTGATGACCCCGGTAAACTAAATACCGATTTGGATCATAATAGTGTTGCGTTTCCAAAGTTATAACATATCTTAGCCAAATCACAAGAAAAAACCAAAAATAGTCTCAATTTGTGGTGAATAACATTTATTTTGTTTTTGTAACTACTCTTAACATCACCCTGTTTCTCCGAAACTAATCATACGATTTGATTATGGTCCACTTAAAGTGTTACCGACAGGTCATGATCTACAACATACTAGAGTTTCATTAAATTCCGCAATCAACCAAAATGCTATGTATTCCGTGTCGGGTCCTTTCAAGATATATCATTACATTAAAAGTGTTAAGCTAGATCATACTGAAGATAATTGTTAACAAGTAAAACTACATAGTATGTTGCTACAAGAAAATCTAATTTTTGAAAAAGGTAAGTGAAATAGGCTAACACTAGAAAAGGTGGAATTATATATTTGTTGCATACGTGATATTGGAGCGTTTATGGAATAATTGATAGTTACTGGAGACAACTTGAACAAATCACGATTGTGTATAGAATAAACGATAATTGTTTTAAACAATAATCTGAATAAATTTCATTATTCAACAATTTACTGAGAAAAATGACGTAGGCGATTTTCTAGTTCGTTAATTTTATATATTTTTAGGCTAGAAGGAGGAAATCTTTGATTACTCTGAATTTAAAGTTAAGAAAGCATATGAACCTCTTTTGAACCGGTTCTACTCTATTTATATATTTTTGATAAAAAGGATTCCAAACTATTGTTGCATACTCAAGGTGGCTTCGAACAATGGAATTACATAAGATCATAATAGTTTCGGGTTTTCTAAAATCTTTACAGTTTCTGACTAAAAAGCCAAGATTTCTCAGTGCTTTTTTAACCACATAGTCAATATGATTTTCAAACGACATTTTTTGGTCGAGAATGACGCCTAGATCCTTTATTTGCTGAACTTTTTTCAGAGGTGAACCATTTATTTCGTAAATGTAATCGAAATTTTGTTTTTTCCGAGGAAATGTTATAGAAGAGCATTAAGGTGTAACTTACTAGAATGATAAAAATTAGATAAACGATCAATGTCTTGTTGGAGAGATACTTGCTGTATTTTATGTTTTATCGGAGAATAAATCTTCAAATCTTCAAATCAAAGCAAGAGCCAATATCATTTATAAAAATTGAGAACATTAACGGCCCTAGATGTGATCTCTGTGGGACACCGGAAGTTACTCGTGTAGTTTTAGATAAATTATTATATAGTATGTAGGATGATATCCACCTTAGGAGGCTGTCGTGAACACCGAAATTCTCCAGCTTGATGAGCTAGGTACTATGGTGAACCTTGTCAACAGCCTTAGAGTACACGGCATTCATATATCCTCCTATATATCCTCCGTATAAACGGTTGATACATAAATTATAGGAAATTTTCTCTACTTTAATTTATTACATAACTATTTTCATCGGAAAATAAGTCGGAAAAGAGATATTATCGAAAAAGTGTTTTTTGGCGCCATTTTTCCAAAATGGCGGCACGAGCGGCAAAAATACGAGGTGATAAAGTTGAAATTCGGAAAGAGCATGTCGAAATTTATAAAATCACCAATTTGCAAAACTCCCGGAAAACTTTCCAGGTATCCTCTTATTTGAGCACCAAATGACTGGACTAAAATATTATCTTTCATAACACTATGACAGCAAAAACACAATATTTTATAAATATTTCTTATTTCTGACACTAATGGCAATTGACAAATTAAATTTATACGTTACATGAAAAGGCAACACTGTACCCGGATGTTCGTTTAAGAACTGACAACAAGGGTGCACTCCAACTTAAAGGTCCGAGGTGATAAAGACGGCAATCGAGACATCAAATGAAATGGGCGGAGCTTCATATCTGTATATTTCTAATCTGTGCTTTTGAGACAACATTTAGAATGCCAAAATAAAGGTTTATACATATATTCAGCTTATTTATTGTATTGTATTTTTATTGTTCACGTTTTGAGTTCAGTTAGTTTTTACTTTTTTTTTTTTCGTGTAAACATTATGACTAGTTTATTAGTCGCTTTATGTTTTCGATTTTGTCTAATGATTAGTTTTAAAAATAGTGTTAAACTAAACGTCCGATAAAATGAAATATATACCAAAACAGTCAATTTGAAAACTGCTCAACTGTTAAACGTTAAACGTTACTACTGTTGTTAATAAAAGGTACAAAATAACAAATTATTCCCGGTTTTTCACATCATTTCATTCGACCAGCCTTTGGGATTAAATTTACAAAATCACGTACGATATGTATGCTAATTGGACACACATTTTAATGAGTGATGGTGCAATTTACAATAAATTGTATTTCTTTTATTTGTTGGTCAATCATTTAATGAGCTTTATTTATTTTGACTTAGTAGTAGTAGAGTCTATTTGTATGGGAAAAATTATATTTTTGTCTAGAGTCTCCTTTTAGCTCAATATATTATCATAAAAATATTAATTTTATGATTTGAATTTATTTAAATATAATATTCTTTCATTTAAATTTAGTTGAAAATTTATTTTTATTTTTTTAATTCAGATTCCCAGGTCAACATTATTTTATGTACTTTGGTGAGTTCAGTCAAAGTGCAATTTTTAAAAAAATAGATGTAACCTGTAAATTGTTTATAAAAAATCACCCTCGTATTTCCAAATTTTCCAATTTTAACATTTTTTTACAGTACGTCTCAGTAAGTTGGAACTATATGAAAAACTTTTTTATTAAGTATTAATTTTAGGAAAAAAGTTATTCTTTATAAAAAGTTCTGCATGTTCCAAAATGTAAAATACGATCATCAGATATCAAATTTTTTTTAGTTGTATACGAAGATTGTCAAACAATATGAATTTTGCTCAAGAGAAAAGTACCTTTATTTTTGAAGTATGAAAAAGAAGTTATTAAAAAAACTTGTTTATAATGACATTTTACGTCAACATACCGATTTTGAACAAGATATTCCAACTTTAAGAAAATTTATAATTGATTAAATTTTTAACATAATAATGCAGAAAAATCATATAATTAAAATTATAACATTCATTCAAAAACACTCATTCATTCCTTATACTAATTGTTGAGGGATCAGATGAAGAGACCCTATTGTGCATCAGTTTACCAGGTCAGCCGATGTGTTAAACACTGCCTTTTTAAACTATGTCGTAGCTTCTAAGTGGACTGTAATTTTATTTTTTGGGTCTTCCCAACTCCAAGAATAAAAACAAACACCTTGTATTTAACGGTTTATTAAAATGATGAAGAAATAACTCACAAACTAACAATAAAAGTACTTGGGTATTTTACTAACCCATATTAGTAAATAACGAACGAACAACGCACAAATTATCAATAAAAGTATGTGTTAACAATCACTAAACCATATTAGTAAAAAATTCAAGTAATCACATCATTCAGAAAATATGTAATTCATAATGCGCGTTTGAGATGTTTTGTCTATGAGTGGCGGTGCAACACTAATTCAAAAATTCGCGAAGTCTAGACTCTTCGACTTTTCCCCACTTGTCCGAGTATTCTAGAAGCTAGTTGTTATCGCGTGGGCGAATCGATTTTGGTTAAATGGGTGGATTTTTTATGTCCGTCTTTTTCTATCACGCTGGAGAAAACAAAAATTAATTTGGTTGTGAAGTTATGAGATTATTGCGGACGTGACAAACTGCATGTAATACAAACATCCGTTAAAGGTTCTGCGTCAAGCGCTGTTGTCGGATTGTTGTCGAAATGGGCCTACGTGATCTATATCATGTCGAATATTTGAAAGTGTTTGATGCGATGTTGTCGATTTGAGATTATGTTTAATTTTATTGTTGAAAATTAAACACTAATTTAAATGTCAAACAAACTGTCGAAAGAAACTATTCTTTTAAAAGAAAAAACTTTAACTTAAAAACTTTAAAAAAAAACCAATTCACCAAAATGATTCAACAACACAAAACTAGTTTGTTATAAATAAATTAAATGAACAACCTAGAATTAAGAAAAATTATATCACACCAACAATACAATAGTTTTTAAATACCTTTTTTCAGGAAAAACACTGTGCAATATTTCTCAATCAAAAAGAACACGTCTCATAACAAGTGCACCCTGGTACGTACCCAATAACTGTATTCACCGAGATCTTCAAATGCTAACCGTGAAGGAAGAAGTATCTAGACTACAACATCCTAACCACCTAGCAACAACTCTCATGGAAAGCCCGCTTAAGTGTTACATACCAAGTGACCTACCATTAAGGTTCTAATATAATAAAATATAGTTTTTAAAGTGTTATTTGTATGTATAAACTGTTCTAAGTAACTTGTGATGTGCCCAGTTTTTTTTTAAAAATTTAAATGTGGAAAATGTTATTTTTATAGGAAATGATCACTGTAACATTTCCTGCATGACGAATTTTGTAATCAAACAATTTACCTATTGTAATTATTGATCTACAGATTGTAAATAAATGGGAAGTTAAATAAAAAAAAAACTTCGTCTTAGTTGTAAAGAGATATTTTATTGCTGTAAAACTTCGCCAAACACTCGATTGAAACATCTTCATGCCATTTTTTTCCGTTGTCCTTCCTTATGTCCAAATTTTAAATCAGTATGCGATGTGAAGTACTTTTTAAAATGCTTACTATATCTGCTAGCTTGTGTACTTTCAGGCGACAGTCATCCAATACCATTTGGTGGATTCTCTTCACCATTCAAAAGATGAAAAAACAATGGGAGCTATTCATCACCATGAATAGATGGTTTCTTTATTTTAATGTGAGTGCAATCGATCGATGCACATGGAAAAGTATATTTTGTTTGCTACCTTTCTTTCAGGGCCAGTCCTATACCTATTATACACTAGTCATATTCCTGAATTAGAGAAAAATACAATTGCCATCTTTGCAGATGACACCGCTATCATGGCAGTAGGGAAAACCCACGAAGAGGCTGTGAGAAAACTGCAAATCGTTGGAGAATCAAATTAAATGAAAATAAATCGGTACATATTAATTATACTAACAAAAACAATGAGTGTATACCAGTCAGAATAAATAATACCCAGATCTCTTATGCTAATTCAGCAAAGTATCTAGTTATTACTTTAGATGCGAGACTACGCTGGAAGGTCCATATCAAAAAGAAACGTGAAGAAGTCAACATAAAATTCAGAAAAATGTATTGGCTGCTTGGAAGAAATTCTACCATGTCATTATATAACAAAATATTGTTATACAAACAAATTCTGAAACCGGTATGGACATATAGTATACAGCATTGGGGCTGTGCCAGTCAGAGTAGTTTACTCATAATACAGAGATTCCAGAACAAAGCATTAAGGAGCATAGTCAACGCTCCCTGGTACTGCAGAAATAGTGACCTCCACCGGGACTTGGAGATTGACATTGTAAGAAGTCACGAGCATCGACTCCACCAACACCTGAATGTCGAGGCAATCCAGCTCCACCCTGAACTAGTAAGAAGACTCAAGAGTTAGTGTAAGGGATATTTTAATATAAAAAAAAAATTCTTTCGCTTCTATTATATCTATTACGAGGAAGTTTTATCAACCGTCTACATTTTTGTATTATTATCAACACCTTCCTTCACAGCTTTTGATGCATAAGTGCGGTTAACACCAACACCTCCTGTTGAGGTATCTTGGTGACCCAAGATACCTCAAAAATATTTTCATTTTATCAACGTTACATATAGCACAACCTCTTCTTTCTACAGATTCCATACCCAAAAAGTGAGTTGATAGCCACTCGACATTTTCTTTACTAAATCGATGCAATTCTTTAAAAACACAATCACACGTACTTCTTCTAGGTTTGTAATATTTTTCGGAACGCAAATTAAGGATGAAGTCTGGTGTCTATCAGACTCCAAAAATAAGGAGTATATACTCGACGAGCATAAACAATTTTTTATTCATAGCAAAAGTGAGTATGTACTCATAACAAAAAGTACTTCTAGTTTTTATTCATATCATGTGGAATATCTACTCAGAATTATTGAGTACTTTAAAGAAAACTTGAAACCTCATGTTTACAAGAATTCACTCATTCATTGTCATGCGGAGTGTGTGTCTTGTGTGTCGCGTTCCCACGTATCAGGCAAAAAAATGTACAATTACTTTAGTTTCTAATTATATGGTGTAACTAGTTATGTATGTATATAGTAGTATATATAAGAAATTTTGCCTCAAAATAAATGATAGACAATTAAATAATCCAGTTATAATATTTATCTGTAATTATACACAAAAACGTTCTTATAAATAATTAATTTATTGAAGTAGCAATACCGCTGAAATCCGGAATTTTACCACGTGCTTTTCCAGGTCCGTATTACGTAGTTCTTATTTGTTTGGTCTTTGTAGTTTCAGAAAGAGTTGCTTGGGTATTTTGTCTTTCATTTGCGTATTGGTATTTTTCAATATTTTCGTTATCTTTACTAGTTTTATGTTGTTATCTTAGTCCTTCTTTACAACTGAGAAGGAGTGTTTAGAGGTTATATTTGCGATCGAAAATCTTAGACCTTATTTAGGGGGTACACGTTTCAGCGTTATAACTGATCACAATTCCCTCAAATGGCTTTTCAAGATCAAGGATTCAGTTGGTAGTATCTGCCGTTCGAGTATGAGGCTTTAACAGTATGATTTTGAAGTTATTCACCGGAAGGGGAAAGATAATGTTCTGCCAGATACCCCTTCAAAATCACATACCAGTGGTAGACGCCATTGTTGAGCAAAACAGTTCTTCTCCAACAACTAAAGACTCATGGTTCAATAATACCTATGTTGGAAAAGGTACAACAAAATCCAGCCAAGTATCTTTTATGGAGGAGAGAAGGCAATAGCCTCTATAGGACAACCAAAACCAACTATCCTAGTTTAATTGGCGATGCAGACGGTTGGTTGGAAGTAGTCCCAAACGAAAAGAGGGCTCACATTATTAAAGAACATCACGATCCCCCCGATTGTGGCCATCTAGGTATGTTTAAGACACTTGGTCGCATCATGGACCACTATTATTGGCCAAAAATGAGAACGGATGTGGCTTGGTATATTCGGAAGTGTAACATCTGCCTTAGCACTAAGTCACTGCAGAAGAAACCGGCCCGGTCAAATGCTTAGCCAGTCTCCAACTGTTACACAACCTTGGGATCTACTATCCATTGATCTTGTTGGCCCATTCCCGAGAACATCACCAGGATTTACCTACATTTTCTCTATATGTGATAGTATTTCCAAATTTGTTTTATTGTTCTTTTATTGTTCCCACTACGTATTGCAACAAGTGAGTATCTTTTCTCTTAGATCATGGAGGAGAAATTATTCTTGTTTTTGGAGCTCCATCCAGGATTATTTTAGATATTGGCTCTCAATTTAAAAATAACAAAATGGTGATTACGTACATATTTCGAATTAAATGATAAGATCTTTATAACATTTTTATTAGTAGGTAATAAGCTTAAACGGTAATAAAATACTTAGGTTAAAAAAATCCTGTATGTTACAAAAGGATAAATACTACATACAAGTAATACTACATTAGACATATTAGAGATGGTAAAAAGCAAAATTGTTTAAATATGTCGTCCGACGCACACCGAATTATGTGCACGCAAATTTATTGAAAAAGTCACACCGAAAAAGAAATCTCAAAATAGTAAGAAAGAAAGGGAATACTTACTTTATAGAAAAGGAATTGTTCAATCATTATTACGGCAAACAGCGATGATAGTAATTCCAGTAGCCATGAATCTGAATAGAAAATGTTATTAGATAAATACCGCAAAATTAACTGTCACTTTATCTAATGCTTCTTTCTACTTGCTAATAATTTTAGGTGTTTCTTAATGGCCATAAAAGCAAATTTTATTTTATTTAATTTTAATATTATTTTCTAAAAAAACCCATATACTGATGTTCCATGGAATTGTTGAAATCCCTTTGGTGTTTATCAAGATTTTTTGAATTATCTGCAAATGGGTATAACAAAAGTTCTATCAGACCATAAGATTCATTATCATACGGGTCAACCTTGTCGCCGTCTGGTTTTTCGTCCAATTGAATTCAAATTCTCCAAATATTTCTGCATCGTCTTCTACAAAAGGCTCCCGTTATTAATTAATTAATATACCAAGTGCTCTGCTGTTTAGAAAATATTAAACTGTGAGCACTTTAATATTTTTTGAAATATATAATTATTTCGGGCCACTTTCAGCCTTACCTCATTCAAGTATGAATTTAGTTTATAATTTTGGCAGTTCCCAAATCTTACCTTCGTCTATTATTCCATTACTGTTTGTAGATAAATGAAAGATTCATAATGGGGTTTGAACAATCAACTTAGAATCCTTTAAATAATAAATATGTTAAATCCCGGCAGAAAACAGCACAGACGCCGACATTAGAAATTTCTCTATTTAATATTCTAGTTAAATACTTATAATATTAAAATCGTGTTCAAGATTAAAACTAAATTTCGTGTTTGTAAGGGTAGTTTTTATACAACTGAGTTTTTTAGTGTAATGTTTAACCAATCAGAACGTTTAATTTAGTTAAGTTACTTTGTATTATTTCGATTATACAACTCATCATAAATTTAGCCAATAGCAGTTGCAATTTTTACTTAGTTACCATGTATTGATAAGCGAATATACCCTTGACGACGTTGTATAACCGTTTTTGATTTTCGCATCCTTCCATCTTGAAAAGTTTGTCATAGTAACAATACGTTTGACGTTTATAATAAGCAAACGTCAACAAAAATAATTATACGTATTTATTTTAAAACACCACTCGAGCTCCGCTCTCGTGGTGTTTCGCAAAATACGTCTCGTGACTCGGAAGTATAATCGATTATCTTCGAAGCTCTTGTGATATTACTACTGACTATTTCACGCACTTGTAAAATGAACCAATCAGGAGCTCCAGTCAAGTTTGGATTATCGATAATACTAAACTTGACTCTTGACTCTGATTGGCCTATCAAGTTCGGTGTTATCAGATTTACGTATGCGACAGTTAAACGTCAAATATAAATAACCACGCTAAAAATGAGCAACGCCTGTCGTGACACTAGCTATTATATTAAAGGACTGGGGCTTCAACATGATAAAAATGAATGGTTCTGAGTATAAGGAATGTGTCATAAAGACAACTATTGCAAGTACAAGCGGGTGTTCAAATAATCAAGCTCAAAGCATTGTATATAATAACCGCATCATTTATAATTATGATTGAGAAATATTTAAGTACGTTATGTTAATACTGATTTAATTCAATATGTATTTTGTTCGATGTCAATGGTTCCTGTTTATTAAACTTTATTGATGTTTAGGATCAACTTCTTGCCTTTTCTGCTAATTTCCTATAATTCTACCGAATTCCAGATTTTTTACCTATAACTTTGTTTGTGAAATAGTCTAATAAAATTCCACTCGTGATTTAATTTATCTCATAAGTCTGTCTCTTATTATTTCATAACTCAACAGAGTTGCTTGGAGAAAACACCACTCGTCCTGCGGACCAAAATATTGATGAAAATATACCTTTTAATTTTGAATTATATAAAAACTGAGCGGATTTTTACCTTTTACTTTGTTTGTGAAATAGTCTAATAAAATTCCACACGTGATTGAATTCATCTCATAAGTCTCTCAACTGAGTTGCTTGAAGAAAACACCACTCGTCTTGCAACTCAGTTTCGTTATGAAATGAATCGACAGACTTATCAATCACTTGTGGCGTTACTATTGATAATACAACTCATCATAAATTTAGCCAATAGCCAGTTGCAATTTCTACTTAGTTATCATGCATTAATAAGCGATTATACTCTTGACGACGTGGTATAATCGTTTTTGTATTTTGCTTCCTTCCATTTTGAAAAGTTTGTCATAGTAACAATACGTTTGACGTTTATAATGAGCAAAAGTCACCAAAAATAATTATATAATTGGTTATATCCACGCGAGCATACGAAAATAATATTTTGAATATACTACGAGATTATTTCACTATAAGGCTACTTTGATAAGTATACAGTCAGTGTTGTACCTTGTACCAAATTTTTTTGGACATCCTTGTTTGGCTAAGGACGATTTTTTTAACAATGTAATTACGTTTGTAACTTTGCTTCCGCCGGTTTCATATAGATGGCCTTAGCGGAAAGTAGTGGTCGAATTATAAAGATATCAACGTAACCCCATACGCCAACCGACATCTCCCGACGCGACATCTGGCGACCGGGACCGACAGAAATTGTGTGGTATATTTCCAAGATAAAGAAAAGTGACAGTTCTAGTACACAGGGTCGCATTATGGGTGTTATAAAAATAAGTATGTAATCGATTTAAATTTAAATCGATATAAATTTTTCAATAACGCTAATAAAATGTCTTCTTTTTGTCTCTATTCTACCAGTCTAGCTTACACAACAGAAAAATGATTCTTTCCTTTGAACTTCATCTTATCAATGTTAACATGCATTTTTTCAGTTGTAACGATGTGGCGGTTTTTTTCCGATTTGAAAAATTGCGTTTATTCGGATGAGTATGGACGAGCCTTTATTATTTCATCATGGGTTTTACACGATGCAGAACTTTTTATAAAGAGTAACTTTTTTTCGTAAAATTAATTTAAAAAAAGTTTTCCATATGGTGTAACTGAAGTAAACACACTGTACATATTACAAAGAAAATAGTATTATTAAAAAATCAAAAATTATATTTTTTTATGAAATCGATTACATACTTATTTTTATAACACCCTTAATGCGACCCTGTGTACTTGAAAGATCAGTGACGTTTACGTTTCTGTAACTTGTCATTATCTGTTATTAGAACTTATACAATAATTATAATAATTATATACATAGCTCGATTGTTGGTTTGTAAAGGTTTGTTTTCGTTTTAGCGCTTAGGGCTTAGCGCAAAACAGTTCCTATAATCTCAGATGATCCATCAGTTTTTAACTCGTAGACGCCGGAAACATGATGGCTTTCGACGAGTTTCTTGAATTTGGTGAGGGTTTTCTTTCGAAAAATTATTAAATTTACCGGCTTGAACCCACATCTTAGCAAAACCGATATTATGAACGGTTAATAACAATAAATAGGCGAGTTTTTCAATTAAACTTAAACGATCCATTTAAATCGACACACAATTATTGTTTTTCCCGGCCGGTAGAGCGGCGCTCATGTCACGCCAGCCGATGTTGGGCTGGCCCATAGAAATATTAGTCCATTTGTATCTGCATTATAAAGATATTCTCGATTGAAAATATCAGTGCGGGAGGTTTTGATTGTCTGCTTCAATACAAAGAAATCTGCGGCTGAGGATCATCGAATACATCAAATACACTATTAGTAAAAGAACGTATCGTGAGTGGTATCAGCGCCCCAACAATGGTGATTTTCTTAAAAAACATTAGAAGATTTGTATTGTGTGTGGAAAATAAAACTAAATTCGTCCAACAATAATAATTTTTAACCAGACAGCTACTTTTTTAAAAAACAAACATAAAAATTATCTCCAGAATAATATTTCAATAAATCTTAGATTGATTGAAAACAAACTATGAAAACTGATATTTTCGTTTGACTGAATGGATGTGAAATATATGGCATTAAATTCCATAACAACTAGTTACAAAAATAGCTTTCGATTTTTATTTTTATTTAGTCCATTTATAACTTTGATAGTATAGTAACTAACGGTAAAAACAACAAAAATATTTATCACCTTTCCTAGTTTTTTTTTATGTGATATAAAAATCAATGACTGTCCCGGTTGTATCAAGAAAATCTGTTATTTATGTTTATCGTTTGAAAAATAATGGTGGGTGAAAAAAATTTATGTATTATAAATGAGTATTTTTTTTATCTAAAAATGCTTTCTATTTTATTAGACAAAGTGTGGAAAGACATTTAAAGGATTTACCGAATTATCACTTCAAAATTGTTTCAGTGTTTCAGTTTATATGGATTTGAGTTTCATAACAAAACTTTCTTTTTTACAGTGTTGAAAATGTCGCAGCATTTACGGGACGTTTTAATTTTCTCCTTTAGTTGGAAGAAAAGTGCAGCTGAAACCCATCGAATGCTTGTTGAAGTTTATGGTGTCGCTGTTCCAACAGATAAATCATGAATGGTTTCGACGTTTCAAGGCTCTAGATTTCAACGTTGAATACAAGCCTCGCTCAGGATAGCGAAAAAAATTAGACTTAACAAGCTGTTTCCATATGATTGAGAGACATGAGGGATGATTCTATAACAAGAAAATTGGGTACCGGATGAGCTGAAACTGAGAGACGTTGAATGACAATTTTCCACTTCTGAGCAGCTGATTTAAAGGCCACAAAAGAAAGGTTTTTGCATCGAATTGTAACTGGAGATGAGACGAAAACTCCAAGAAGACAAAAATGATATGCTAATAGTTTTTGACTTATGTCAATTTATGTGTCAAAATAGCCTCGTGCAAAGATCCACGAAAAAATTCAGACCTTCAGAGCTATTCAAGATAACTTAATCAACTTTTTTCCAGTCGATTTCTTAAGCTTTAGCGCATCTTTCGAGATGTAGGCGAACTCGGAGTCAATGTTCTATCGCCTACTACGATTTTTTGAAAATGACAAATTACAAATAGCAGTAACTCGATTTTTTCAAATGAATCACCCTATATTTTATTACATCATTGGATGGCATTTTTTAAGAGCTTTCTGCTGATAGTGCTCGCGGGGTTTATTTTGTAAAACTTTTGAGATTTATTGCAAAATAAGAAATGTTGACGGTTTATTCCAGAATTCGAGTAGGCCGCTGTCGTAAAATTTGACAGATTCATACAATTTTGAAAAGAAAATGTTTACCCAAAATGAAGAAACAGAAATACATTACAAAGTACACAATTTTAGTAATACAATTTGCAAGAACATGAAAGAATGATTAGTAGGAAACAATATAAACATTTTTGACTTATAGCAAATGCTCGAAAAAAATAGGTCCCGTCACTATCATGTTCCACACAAAAAACATTCTTTCATATTCTTGTAAATAGTATTACTAAAATTGTTTACTTCAGAAGATGCGCTAAAGCTTGGAATCGACTGGAAAAAAGTTGAGACGCTATTTTGAGATAAGTAAAAAACTATTGAAGATAAGTCTAAGAAACCCGAGTGCGTTATATCGACAATTTAATGGCAAATCTAAAAATGTAACAAAAATAGCAGATTGCCATTTAAAAAAACAGAACTTAGTTGTGTATCTTATTTGGGACATCCTGTATATAAATAGAAACCTTTTTAGAATGTGCCTCATTGTCGGACCTATTGTTTGCTTGGGTAGAAAAAAGTTATTGAGCATTCACATACCCCTAGGTATATCTACCATGTTTCACAAATTGTAAAAGGAACTACATAGATATTTGACTGAATTTTATCAGTCATTCTTTTTTCATCGCGCCTTCAACGCAAATGAAGTATATTGCTAATAAGTCCACGCGAGGTTGGAATTTATTTATTTGATTTAAAGGCCCAACTGAAAATCCCAAAAAACAAATGTCAAATCAAACAAATTAAATTCCAAACTCGATATCTTCTCATTTTTGATTTGTACTGAAGGTGTGAAAGAGAAAGAGTGATGCTTTGACTAAAAAGTCCGTCAAATGGCAGTAGTGTGCTTGTACATTTTGGAAAACAAACTATTATTTATTAGTTTATTGACATATACCAGCACGGTCAACTTCTTTGTTATTGATATTGTAAGTCACTTTTATGTTCTGGACCATTGTATAAGGATAATATCCTTTTACAATGTCTGTACTTATTTATTTCTTCATACTATAAATAATTTTATCTACTCCTATTAAATTATATATTAACTATTCAACTGCTTTTGAGCAAATAATAGTATCCATAAACAAACAGCGTGAGTTATATTAACTTACTAGTGAGTTATAATAACTTACTAGTGAGTTATTAAAACTCTGCTATTATCACGTGGTTAAACGACGTCAAAGGGTGACTGCGAGACATTTAAGAATCTGGAGACTATTTAACACAAATTTATTAATCTATGAATCATGCTATAAACACGCTGCTACTTTATGTTGATCTGTTCCCATGTATTTTATATAATTACTATGTATAATCAATTAGAATTCGAAGTGTTTATTGTCATTTACGTAGCGCTGCATTTATCAGAACTCTAAATATGTCTCAATTTTATGGAGAAATTATGATTCTTAATTCCCGACAGAGGAGCTTGTCTCGGAGCCGTCCATAATATGCATGAAGACGCATGTGAACTGCGCACTCCCCCTGGTCGTTATAGGACGCCAACAAGATTGAATGAGTCACCACAATCAACTTGTCGTTCGCCCTAAATCTAGAACAAGACCTGATCGTCCGCATATGTCCGCATAGTGTAACTCTAAAAAATATATATTTATATATTTAAAGTGAAATGGTTTATTTTTAATTATCAGATATTATGAAAAGCCATAATTTAACAAATTCTTGAAAAGTGGAATACATTGCTTATTGTGTCCACTATTAGAATGGGATTTTTTGAAGAATATTCCCGATTTAAATGAAGGAATCAATGAGTTTTATCCACATCCCCAACAAGTCATTCATAAGTAAAAAAATGCAGGATCAAGAGAAAATTGATCATTTCCTTGCAAATGTGTCTATGTTGTTTTTATCAGGCTGTTCTGTGACAAGTACATTCGGGATTGAGGTAGGAATAGGGAACTAACTACAAATTAAACACTGATGAATTATTAGTTGTATCATCCTTAAATAAAAAAATAATGTTGGTGTAGTAGGATACTTCTACGTTTAGATAAATCCTGAAAACTATATAAACCTTTAATCTTAACGAACCTACAGCAGAAAAAATTATAAGTAAATATCAACTAACGAAAACGTTGGCAGAAGTAACAAATTTCTACATCTACTATTTTTTTGTGAGGCAAGCCTGGTAATAATGGAAAAATTATGATAACTTTGACAACATTGAAATTTATAATATAAATTCAATAACACAGCGCTTAGACTGTTACGTGTTCTTGTCCACAGCCGAAATGTAAACAAACTCTATCTTATTGTTCTATGTCTATGGTTTTATCGCAAGTTGAATGAAATTATTCACTCTGTTGTGCCCTAAGTTAAGGCCTGTAAAAGAAACTATCCGCCTTGCTATATTTCGAGCATTATAAGAAAACTCAAATGTAAGCACAGAGCTTGGTGCAGACACTAGAAATTATAAAATTATCACAATGCCGAAAATTTTAAAGTCAACCCAACATAGTAAACTAAAATACGAATTAGTTAATCAAACCGTGAAATTTTTTTCTATAATAAATAAATTCATGTAACTATAAAATGCGATTGCAATTGACAGATGAGTGACTGCGTTAGCTCAGCTTTTTGTGTTAAACCATGTTATCGAGTTCATTTAAAATATGCCGTGCGGTTTTCGCAGCTCATAGCCGCTGAATTCTCTCATAAAATTTTATATTACAGTGATAGTAATGCACCAGCTTTTGGGTTAACAGCAAATGCCATCACGTGCGATATGTGTTGTATATTTTAGTAAAAAGGTTTTTTTTCACATTAAATGATGATATATCGTTCCTGAAAATTTGGAATCCCGACCTATGCACCGTTGTTCGCAATTTTATATATTAACATGCTACTGCAGTGGTACATTTTACGTTATATATGATATAGTTTACTTTTGAAACAGGAAGTGCCTAGCCTTGCATTTAAGAGAAATTGCTCCGGTAACACCGAGCGAACCGTAAGTAGTTTATTTTTATATCCAGAATTTAAAGTTGTTTTAAAAACCAAAAAGGAAAACCCAATTAGATTTCGACAATATACTTACCTATTGCAAGGACCAGGCAGCCGGCTTATGGAGAAATGGGTTACGGTTAATTTGCCTGAATTTTTGGTATGTTGAATATATCGACTTCGTGAACAATTGTGTCCATGGGCACAACTCAATCCTATGGCCATTTTTCAACTTACAGGGTGATGAAGTTGAAAAATGGCCATTTTGTAAAACGTATTAAATAGTATATTGTGTCACAAGGGCAGAAAATGAGCTTTAGCAGCCCGAGGCTATTAGCTGCAGCTAATAGCTAAGGGCTGCTAAAGCGTTGTCTGCATGTGTGACACACAACTGTTTTTCGCCTACCAAAAAAAAACAAAAAATAGGAAAATATAACAAAAATCTTTAATTTTATAAATACAGACAGAATTTAACGAGCAACTTAAGTAATAAAAATGTACCAATTTATTTATTATATATTATTTCCAGTTGTTAAACAATTCATAGGACTTTTCGTACCATTGCGCGTTGTCTTGTTAAGTAACAAATTTAGAGAAACATTACTACCTACCTTCTTCTTGCAAGTCTGGTGGAGTATTCGTAAATTCTTCATCACTGCCTGAATTAGGTACTATTCATTTTCACTAATTCACATAATCACAATTATTCAGAATCAGAACGTATTTTTATTTTAAAGTTTAATTCTCTTGATTCTACACTGACGTTTAATGAAAATGTATGTGAAATGTCAAAGTCAAAGGTACGTTGATAGTGAAAATCGTGTTCTTTTTGATTTTTGCGGCCCAAGGGCCGGAAATATTACTTTCGGTCTGATTTTTAGGGTTGATATGATTCATTTTCAGACATGGTAGGCGAAAAATGTAATTTTCTTAATGTATTAAGGATTTTTTGCTGTAATAGTATTCTGATAACATCAAATAATATTGCTTTGTGAAGAAAAAGTATTATTTGATACAGGGTGATTCCAAAATTACCAAAAAAAAATTGTTGATGCAGTGTATTCTACTTTACAGTGGAAATATGAAAATATTAATATTTGATCAAAAAGTTGATCGACGCTGCAGGTTATTTTTTATAGAATTTTATATATTTTGTAATACAAGTCAGTAGTCGACATTGAACCATTTTCAAAAATATATAATTTATAAATTAAATACAGGGTGATTCAAAAGGTATTTAAGGTAGAGAATTACGAAAATTGATTTTTTTGCGAATCACCCTGTAATTTAATATTTCCTACGTTAATTTCTCTACTTTTTTCTTATTGTCTTTAATTTGAGTTTGATCAGTTTTTTATATCGACTTTGTGATGACAATAAGCCTGTCCCAATGTATACCTACGCTTGTACCTGTGTTCATAAATATGTTTTTATTTTATTTAATCGTTCATGATTTATATCATTCTAATGTTATTTGTTTAGGGAAACAAATAATATGTAACACATAATAATAACAAATAATGTATTAATAGGCGTTAAACGGGCAGCGCATCATTTCCCTGTAAAAAATGACTTTCCCCCCGTTTTCGAGGATGCAGAGCACGGTGGTGGTGTTAAAGATTACCTCCGAACCTCACCAACCCCTCCAGCGACATACAATAAGAAAAAATTAGAGAAATTAACGGAGGAAATATTAAATTACAGGGTGATTCGCAAAAAAAATCAATTTTCGTAATTTTCTACCTTAAAGATCTTTTGAATCGCCCTGTATTTAATTTATAAATTATATATTTTTTAAAATGGTTCAATATCGACTACTGACTTGTATTACAAAATATATAAAATTGTATTCAAAATAACCTGTAGAGTCGATCAACTTTTTGACTCACCCTGTATAAAATATTTTTATATCTTATTATATTAATATTTTCATATTTCCACTGTAAAGGAGAATACACAGCATCAACAATTTTTTTTTGTAATTTTTTAATCACCCTGTATCAAATAATACTTTTTCTTCACAAAGCAATATTATTTGATGTTATTAGAATACTATTACAGCAAAAAATCCTTAATACATTAAGAAAATTACCTTTTAATACGTTTTAAAAAATGGCCGTTTTTCAACTTCATCGCACTGTAAGTTGAAAACTGGCCATAGGATTGAGTTGTGCCCATAGACATTGTTTAGGAAGTCGATCTCTTCAACATACCAAAAATTCAGGCAAATTAACCGGAACCCATTTCTCCACAAGCCGTCTGTCTGGTCCTTTAAAAATTTAATTCAGCCAGTCAGTTCCCTCCAATAAATAAGGTATCGATGTGTCATTTTAACCATCTGTGTATCATCAATTACAATCAAGTACATTAGAGGCAGTTCGTTTTAAAATAAAAGGAAGAGAATTCGCCAACGTGTGCCTCTTGACTCTATTTTGTCTTTAACTTTTTTGTTATATTACTCTGCTGTTTTTATTTTTATTATTATGTCCTTACACTTTCTATCGTTTACAATATAATCTAGCTATCTATCTATCTATCTGTTGATGGCAGTGTCGCTACACTGCGACCTGTAAGATCTATCGTGCTCCCTTCTGCTACCCATTCGTTAAGGAATATAATACAAAATTAATGCAAAATCAAAAATTCCCAATTTGCATTGAAGATTGCAAAGTTTTTCTGCTTAAGATGTAAAGTCTCTTCTTCATATCTTCATGACGAATGTTTATATGTTAACGATAGTTGTTGGAAAATGATTTGAAAAAATAAGTAGTTCTTAAAAAAATTTTCTCCACGGCCACTACTGAATGTAGTTATTCTGAAACCACTTATAATAACAGAAAAGAAACATTCTCGCTCTTGAGATTGAAAGAAAATTCTGAAACATTTGGCTCTTATGTATTTTATATGTATTACATTCTATCACTAGAGATAGAATCTGTATTCCGTGATTGTTTACAAAAATAAGGTTCAAGGGTATATTCGCTTATCAATACATGGTAACTAAGTAAAAATTGCAACTGCTATTGGCTAAATTTATGATGAGTTGTATAATCGCTTTTAATATTTCCAATGGTTTTAAACAAGTAATCAAGAAATAAACAAAAATCATAATAGGCACGTCTCAATAGGGTAACAAAATTGTTTTATCAATAATTTTATTGTTTTTTGAGTTAACAATTTGTTATAAACAAATTCTGACCAATATTTTTTTTCTGTAAGTAGTTTAATTTACAGAAACGGCCATATGTAACAAAATACTGAAAAAAATTGTCCTATATTTTAAATACCTTATGGATTAATGAAAATAATTTTTGTTCAACTGTATCACTCACAACACTAATCAACAATTGCACTAATATCCCCTTCACCACACTAACTCACTTTATACCTATATACGTATTTCGATAACCCATTACGGATCTCTACTGAATGAATTAATTGTAAGATGTTGAAACAATATACCTTATACCTAAAGTTTCAATTGGGTTTGATTATCTGCTACTGTACCTGAAGTCGTTAACTTGCTTTGGGGATTAAAACAAATAACGTGGAATGCATCGGCCCATTATCCTCATTAAATAGATTTTTATTTTCGGTTTTCTGAATTACCTACCATATTCTCAAGAAAATTTCACACCAACATTTTTTAACCAATAAGATTTCTTTGCAGCTCGTTACTGTAGTAACCACAAAACTTGGCGATAGTATTTTCCTCCTGGGTACGCGGTACCACAGCGATAGTATTTCTGTGAAGTGTCAAATTATAAAAGTACCTACACCCTTCCGATCACTGTAAAATAATAGAGATTGGTTGATAGCTAATAGATAGATTATTTTAGACCAACAAATGTTTATTTCATACTACTAAAATCCTAGGAATATATTCTTCTGGTACACAGGGTGACACAGCAACCATGTAACAGTATCTGTGTTTCTCAAGATAAAATTATAAAATTTTAGGGCATTAAATGGGACCTTAGTGGCCTCATTTTAGTCAGTTTGTTTCACTTTTACTACTTCCGGTTTTACCGGAAATGATACCAACTTTTGAATTTTGAACGGGACACCCTGTAGATTATTACATTTTTGGAATCTACATGACAACTTCATTTCATCGATTTATCATACTTGATATCTCAAGTGAATAGTTAAGAAGCTATACATAAAAATACGAAAAATCAAAATTGGCTCAAATAACATACCAAAGAAATAAACAATAAATAATATTTATTCTTCATTTGACAATGTTAATAAAAAAATACTAATCCTTAAACACACAAAAAAATATTTACAAACTAAATCAAATTTTCAAAATGTTGTCCATTATTTTCGACACACAGCCTTGCTCTACTAACAGTTGTCTCATAGGCTCGATTTATTTGATCTGCTGTTATGCTGTTAATAGCATCTCGAACAGAAATTTCCAATTGTTCTCTTGTAGTGTATGTTCTTTTATAAACAATATTTTTTAAATTTCCCCAAAATAAAAAAGTCCATTGGCGTAAGATCAGGTAATCTTGCTGGCCATCTGATAGGACCGTTATTTCCGATCCATCTATTTCCAAATCGAATATGTAAATAATTTTGAACCAGACCAAAATTATGAGGGCCGGTCCCATCTTGTTGAAAGGTAACTCTTTCATTTACTTCATCTGGAAAATCGACGAAAATATTCTCAATTTCATTTTGTAAAAATTCTAAATATCTTTCTCCTGTTAAAGCTCCATCAAATATAATGGGACCAAAAATTCTTCCCTCTAATATGCCCAACCAGAAATTAAATCCAAATCTTACTTGTTGATGTCCTTGTCTGATTAGTCGTGGATTTTCTGTAGCCCAATACCTTGTATTATTTTGATTAAATATTCCCAAATTCGTAAATCTAGACTCGTCAGTAAATAAAATGGAGTGATGAAAGTTTAAATTGTAATTATTTAAAAGCCAATTACAATATGTAATTCTTCTAGCAAAATCATTTTCATATAACTCTTGATGAATTTGATACTTGAAAGATTTATATTTATATTTTTTTTAAATTATTCTAACGGATTCCCTGCTTACATCAAATTGTCTTTCTATTTCTCTCAAGGAAGATGTTGTGTCATAATTTACATATGCAAGTACATTTATCTTAACTTCTTCACTTATTATAGATTCGTTATTTTCAGCAATCGGTTCCCTTCTTAACTGAGTTTCAAGTTTCCAGAAATAATTGTTGCTTGGATGATTCCTGTTGGGAAATCTATTTCTATACAACTCAGCAGCAGCCCTTGAATATTTTCGACATTCACCGAATATTAGTAACATGTCTATTTGTTCATTACGAGTATGTATACATTTTTATCAAAAAAGATTTTAGATCATTTTCTTTATTTTGCAGTTTTAATCACCACCTCTATGATAGCTAACTATCAAATTCACCGTCACCTAAATAAGTCAAAATAATGTCATAGTCACCGCCGCCTTGATAATATTAAAAAATTATTTAATGTAATGCTTTAAGGTATGATAGTTTTCTCATTTGAGAACATTAATTAAGAAATGTACAAAAAATGTAATTTAAAATTATGCAGTTAATTAGAATAGAATACGTTTATTATTTTAGGAAGAAAAAAAACAAGGGTTGCAATTTAAATAAGGTATGAAAACAGGGGGAAAAATGGGTTAAATTAAAAAAAAATAAAAAATCGTACAATTCAGTTATGTTGTATTAAATTTATATATTTTTTGGATTACATTAAATAATTTATTTTTGTGTGTAGCTCCTTAACTATTCACTTGAGATACCAAGTATGATACATCGATGAAATCAGGTTGTCATCTAGATTCCAAAAATGTAATAACCTACAGGGTGTCCCGTTTAAAATTCAAAAGTTGGTATCACTTCCGGTAAAACCGGAAGTAGTAAAAGTGAAACACACTGACTAGAATGAGGCCACTAAGGTGCGATTTAATACCCTAAAATTTTATAATTTTATCTTGAGAAACACAGATACTGCAGCCTGTTACATGGTTGCTGTGTCACCCGTATATGAAGGTATCTTACGAAAAGGTCATGTTATAATTTTTTATATTACTTTTATATTTCTTACCGAATCTCCCACGATCTTGAATTACTATCTGGAAATATCTCCTCAAGAATGATTTTTTTTTTAAAGTTTCCCTCGTCTTCGACTCGGGATAACTTTTAAAAAATTCATGCTTTCGGAAATATTTCTGATAGTAATTCAAGCTCTAGCGAGACTTTCTTTTGTGATAGACAGTTTTCACTGAAAAAACATTATGGAATATAAGAAACGTCTTCCAGTTTCACCAAGGTAGTGAATGTTCTTAAGGGAAAACACATAGTAAGTAAACAAGTAAGGAATTCAATTCGATTAGACATTCTAAGACCTCTTTCTGCCTTTCAGCTTCGTCATTTAGGCTTACGAATACAAAAAAATCAAATTCCAAAGACACGTTAATCAATAATTAAATCAGCTAAGGGATTAAAACACTGTATATCGTTGTTCTATATTTAAAATGATATAAAAATAAAAACCCAGATTTATTGATAAAACAAACTAAAACATAATTTTTACCTTATCCATAAAAGGTGCACAGATTTAAATAGAAATATATCTTATTTTCCAGAGTTATCGATAAACTAGGACACATTCTGAATTAATCGTCATTCAAATAATTTCAATTTAAAAGCATTCTATCGATCAAATCTTATCTCTACTTTATCATTTGCGAAAAAGCCTTTCACGAGCTTATTCAATTTTAAATGCATCAAAGTCAACCCAAAAACGTTTCCCATTCCCATCTCCCTGCAAACATTAACCTATTTTCTGAGGATCTACCTATCCGCACAGCATGTAAACCTTAATGAACCTCCTTCTATGTAAACAAGATTGATTTCAACGTCATCAGCTTGAAATACGGATGCAAATTCCTGATGGTATAATGTTTGATGGGGCGGATAGGAGAGATCCTTGTTTGCGTCGCCGGACCGGACAACGCAGCTTACAAATGAACACTTACGTCACCTGCAGAGTGAGAGTGTAAACATATTGGCAGATCTATTGTTTACCCCAACTGGTAAATTTAATTACGTTGCATTTGTTCAAACAGTAAAACGGATGTATTGTTTGTCGTTCCAGCTATACAGGACCACAAAGATTTGGGGGAGTAATTTTGGTACATATATGTAGAATCAAAATAGAACTATTTTAATTTTATGGAAAATTCTACTTAAGGTAGCATAGATGCAATTTTTTTTCAATGTGATGACACTTAGCTTGAGATGGGAACCGTCCACTGACGGTGCTCCAAGGAATTATCTTGTAAGGTCTTCTGGCCAACTTCTTTTCGGTCTTCTTCTTACCAGTGGTTTTTGGTTTAGTGCGTTGATGAGTTCATTGTTGTTGTTTGTTTGTTAATTTTAACGTCTCTTTTCTGACCTAATGGCCTAAACTGGACGGGACCTACAGCTTATCGTGGGCTCCGAACCACGGTCCTCAATCACCTTAAACCCAGGACTATGTCTTTGTCATGCAGGTGATCTACCGACTAAAAAGTGTGTAATTGTGTCACCAACCCCTATCAGTTCCACGAGATATCCGATCTCATCCGGCCTGTCCGGCGTGAATGAAACTGCGTATGACACAAAGTCAACTAGGCCACCGTGTCCGGTGAATCCGAATCAATTAAAATACATACGATACGGCTATGAATAAATAGAGTCTGACTTATCTCGCAAAAGAACAGGTTTATTACAGTAAAAACCATGAAAACATGATTAAATCAAACGAAATCTTTAATTAGGCCGATCAAATGTATTAAAATGTTCATTTTAACTACAAATAAGCATTGAAAGATGAGGTAAAAATAAAATTTCGACCTCTCAAACCTATACTGCTTCTACAAATTAAATTACTGCTCTCCTTTCTTGTCTAAACTATAGCAATTAGCAATGACAATATTTCCAAATTATTCTTGTTACAACGCACTATTACTATGGTAACGCGATTGATAGTTTGTTAAATGAGTTGGGAGAGAAAGAAAATTATTGAAATAATTAAGGAAAACATGAGGGGCGATTTAGTCCCGCAAGTAAGAAAAATATCCTGTACACATTTTGCCTGAAATCGTTTGTTTTTACTAGCCACAATGTTCCTAATTTCCTTTGGGAATGCCACATGGATAGTGAGAATAATGTGATATTTTTCTTAATTTTTCTCCCAACCATTTATAGGTTAATCAATTATTTTTGGATTACTGAAAATATCTTAATGCAATCAAAATTTATTGTGATTATAAAGTCAATAATAAAAATTGAATATGATCGTACTGTATAATTTAGTTTAAATAATTACATGTAAAATTTGTTTTGATTACACGGTGGGTATAATTTAATTATGTAGGTTATGCATAAATTATCAAATTGATAATTTTTCGGTAACTATGATTTGAACAAAGATAAATCAATTTTCCTATCAATTATTTAAAGCATAGTAAATAATTAAATTTTACTTGATGAAAAATCGGTAAAATGTTACGTTTCCAATTTTCAGTAGACAAATGAACATTTCGAGTGTTACTGAAAAATTAATAATTACGAATAATTGAATAATTCTTTGACCAGAAATATTGCATTAACATGTAGGGCAGATGGGGAAGGGACGGTAAAAGGCAATTAAGCGTCGCGTCGTCTGACATGTGAGTGTATCTTTATAAATATAGAAAAATGTTTGAACGCTATTTATTAGTAAAGTGATTTTAGCATACAGTGAAATAGTGGAAGGTGATAATATCCGTGAATATAAATGAAATATAAAAGTTTGGCTTAGCTTGGCTTGATTTTTGCGCATACTGGGTTGGCTTGGTTTTCAAGCTTTTCCAACGGTTATCAAGCTTTACCAAGCTTTCAGCTATCATGGCCGTGGAACTCGTACTGCAGCTAGGTTCCTGGTTTTCTAAAGAGGCATTTTCTGGTTGTTTTTCTATTTGTTTATGTAGTAAATTATGACGTTTAAATTAAGAATTGTTTATACCACACAATTTTTTGATAAAACAAGTATTTAGACGGTGCGGTGATTTGATTTGAAACAGCCATACATAATTTGTTTTTTGTATGTATTTTATTACTCTTATGGAATAGTAAATTGTGTACTTAGTAGTAAAAGCGACACATTCCTGGACGACTATGCAAACAAGCATTGGAGAATTAAGAATTTCTCTTTCGCCAGCCGAACTCCTAAAACGGCCAAAAACTACCCCCTAAAGGGGGACACCAGTTTCTTCGCATTTCAGAAATCTTCAGTTTATTGTATTTTCATCAACAGAAATGGTGTTAGAAGTTGTGTACTTACGTTGGTTATCTTTTTTATCAGTAATTTAAATTTAATTCATGTACCAAATTTAAACAAATCGGCTATTCCGTGTATTTAAAATGGCGGATTGAATTTTTTGACTAGATTCACAAAGCACTCTGTACGTCCGTAACTAAGCGGTTTTGGACATTTTGCAATCATATTGGCAGTCCCTATAACCCCATAAGTTTTGTCGGTTTCTACTCTGGACACCCTGTATAATCAACTATAAACGACACGTTTAAATTCTTTTTCGTCCATGCCTACAAAATACAAACAAAATGAACCGAATTTTAATAAGATTAATGTTTGGCATAAACAATATAACGCGTGTTCGCCATGCGATTAATTTATTCCTAATTGAATAATTGTGGTAAAATCATGTTAACAGTTTCAAATTGAAAAGCAAGCATGATTTACCGTAGAGGAATGTCAAATTTGTAGTAATGGCATTGCTATTATTAACGCAAGTAATGATATATTTGTTTAATAATTTTATATATCAAGTAGTTAAAATGATCATTATTAAAAACGAGGTAGAGCAATAAAAATGTCCATATTGTGCGTTGTGGTAGAAAAGCGTACTTACTATCAATTAGATTGTTTATGTGTATAACTATTTCAAAACGGGGCAATACATTAATATTTTTTCTTTCCATATAGTAGAGGAAACCAGCTATAATTTTTATGTTTGATGACAATTTTCTTCTTGAAGACCAGAAAAATTATAATAGTTGCTCAAAATTCCGCTGAAGAGAAATTTAAGTCCTATGATTTATCTCGGGATTCTCTCGAATTTCTGGAGCTGCTATATTTATTCTGTCTCTTTACTGTTCTATGGAATTAAGTGGCACGCCATAATCTAACTGTTTCATATGGCCACATAAAAAAATTCACAGTCTGAAAACCTGGAAGGCCACCGTCAAATAAATAGCACATCCTTTGTCTTATCGCGAGAGATATTTCTTCTAAAAGAATAGATAATTTTTGACTGAGGAATCGAAGATACTGTGGCTCATTTAAACGGTTTGGAAGGATATGGGGTGCGATGAGATGGTTATTTATTAGCAGGTATCACATAAACCTCGCAGTTCAAATATTTCACCCTGTTGTAAGGCTTTTTCTTGTCTCAAAGAAAATTACGCCTTACTCCACAACCCTTAAAAACGGCGTCTTAGGGACACAGGTAGCTTCAGATGGAGATACGGAAATTCCAGGACTCTTGGTGATCTCAGACTAGTTTATTAGTAAGTGACAGTAATGGGCTTTAATCGCTATTGGCATGGAAAAAGAATTTCTGGAATCTGAAAATAGATAAAGGGGTCCTACACGGTTAAATAACCGCGATTATAAACCAGTAAAATAAAATTGACACGTTAAAAGATTTTATCTACTCCTTGCACTGTAAACGTCAAATATTGTACTGTCAAAAACACCAGTAAGATACGGATAACATACGCGTGTGTTATGGTAATACAAAACGCACGCCGTGCGATTTTTATATAAAAAGTCGATATATCAGTTTTAAACCGTTAATTTCCGAATGATTATTGTCTTGGGATATTTGTTAAGACATTACAACAATCAGATTTATCTATAGTTTTCTTTAAAACATTAATAATAATAATGCTAATTTAATCAATTTAGGCAATACACATTACATAAAAGTTTGACAGAAATGTCAGTCAGTTAATAAATTATAATGGACAATTATTGTTATTCATTAATAAAGGTGTTATTTTAAAACCTTTCAAAATAAATATAGTACCTACAAATAAATCGATTTAGTCAACATATATAACTATTTTAAATCTGTCATTACTATGAAATTAATTAGAAACGTAAATTTTATATTTAAAAAAAATAGTTAAAGGACCACGCACCATCCTAATGGAAACGGGAGAACCGTCAAATTGTCTGAATTTTTGATATGTGATAGTACTTGATGTCCTGATCAATAGTGCCCATGGGCCCAATCCTATCCTATGGCTAGATTTCGATATACAGAGCGTTAAAGTTCAGGATCCCGAAATTTTAAAATGTGTACCAAAAAGTCCCTGTAAAATATTTTAAAAAGTTTCTGGCGGATATATGTAGTCAAAATACGTACTTAATAAATAAAGTCAAAATATATTTTCTTACAGGACGATGCATGTTTCCATAGGCCTTTTTGTTCAAAGTATGTATTTTTAACAAGCAGAAATAGCCTGAAATATCGATAAAAAGGCCTTTTTGTTCAAAGTATGTATTTTTAACAAGCAGAAATAGCCTGAAATATCGATAAAAAAAAGTCACCGTCAAAGTTTCTGAATATTGGATATAATGTAGATCTTCACGCCCTCCTTCAAAATTGTAGTATAGTACGTAATGCGTGTTGTAAAGCAGTTACGCACTCATGGAATTACGTAATTTTTCCATTCGTGCTTAATATGCTACTTACCACACTTGTTACGTAATATACTATTACCTACGGCCACTATAGAAAACAGGCAAAAACACACGATACACAGCCTCAGTCTATTTTGGTAAACAAAAAACACACTTTGAATATATTAGTTCAAACAAATTTTGTTCAAAATTATGTTTAATGGATATTTTGCTGTTTCAGATAAAAAGTTAGTAGAAAATCCATGTCTGATAAAATTTTTATTGATGAAAAACGTTTCCTTTTCAACTTGATACCGGGACGAGCAATTGTGCTATTTTTGAAAATTTTTCGATAGAAAATTTATCAAGATATAAATTAATTCTCATAATTAAAATTTTAAATGTTTATACAAGTAAACAAATGGTAACTCTAGGTATATTTTCACCAAAAATATCATATAATAATTTGAATATAACAGTTGAATATGTATGTCATAATGTCTATAATTCTAAATTTATAAAAAATTTTAATATTGTTTTCGTAACAGTTTTGTAAAATCAAACGATGCAGCTGAAAATGTCGTGAAAAATATAAAAAATGCTTTAAAAAACCATTTAGGTCTATTTGATTATTGTAATACTTTGCATAGTACTACAGGAGCGTCACCGTTAACCTTAACGATCGGTAGAGATTTCCGAACACGATTTTTGGTATTTGATACTGTTTGTCATAAAATACTTTTGAATAAACTAGACTGTTACAGTGTAGGAGGCAAACTCTAGAACAGCGAAACCTGTTGCATCTAATATAACTTTAAAGTGGAAAAGTTAGGTAGCTGCGGCGTAACCACCACTTTTAAGTGATAAAAAAATTGTTGAGTTAGTTCCGCTTGCCACTGTATTGATGAACATAACATAGTTTCTGAAACTTTAAATATACATTTTAGGTGCAAACCACTTTAAAGTTTTATTTTCTAAACGGAGAAAAAATAAACGCGCTATTTAAAAACTTTTTTTGTCAGTACGGCTTCAATGGACCCCGCAGTTTTTGATAGGAAAATAGCTTTCGGTGGATTTCTCTCAAACTTCGGAAATTTATTCTTCATCCCATCCAGATCAAAAGTGTTCAGGGGCCCAACTCAATCCTATGTACAGATTTCGAGCTAGCGCGAGTTTAAAATGATTAGGGGGTCTTTTAGAAGATTTTATTTTGATTTCTAAACTATTACTTAAGAATTTATTTTTTATTGACATTACATTTTTCATTTTTCAATCACTTTTTTGTTACCATGACTATGTCCGACATGGGCGTTTCAGTAACAGGGTTAAACACAGCCAGTCACCTTGAAATAAATTAAAAAACTAAATAAATGTTCAATGGAGAAATATTTTTTGTAAGAGAACGCTTAACAATTAATATGTCCAGCACAAGCGTCACTTGTCGTTATCTCATCTAAACCCTACTCTTTTATACTCCTACAAGGGTTCCACGACTCGCATAGATCAAAAATGCAGCATAATCCTTATGTTTATTATTCTTATTTTTTTATAGCATATGTGTTATTAATCTAACTACAATTTGGCGTAGTCTTTGGGGGATCAACTCGTCATATTTGTTTAAAATGAAGGATTAAAAAGGAACATACGAAAAACCATCTTGCCATCAGCGAAATAACAACGATGCTTATTTCAGTTCATTTTCATAGTGCCCCTATTAAAGTAACATGTATTTAACTCTATGTTCTATAATCTAGACATCTATCACTCGCGGTCCACCTTCAATCTAATAATCTTGTTGACGGATCTTTCTAACATGAATTATTAAAAAGGAACATGTGAAAAACCATCTTACCCCGTACCATGGGGTATGATTGTGAAAGCTAATTTTTTTCACAACGAACAAATGTGCATTTCTTCGGCGTCTTCATCATCCACACCGGCACAAACATTGTTACCCCAATGTTCACAAAGCTGGCAACCTATCCAACCTTCTAGTGATTTCAGAAAAGTATTTATGTGTAAAAAAATTGTGTCTTCATCACCACTTGATTTTCTTGGGAATCGAACCCGGGTCGTCTCGATGAGAAGTGTATATGCTAACGCTGAGCCATGGCACCCTCTGCAGGATAAGATGATGACTAATCGTGTCAAATGCATTTGAAAAATCCAGAAATATAAACAAACAGGGCTTGCTTTCATTAAGTGATTCACTTAGGTACTTGTGAAGTTAGGACACTAACGGCGTTTTGTGTGGATGTTTTCTATCTAAAACCAAACTGTTGTTTTGAGAGTATTTCATATTTGTTTAGGTATGAAACTAATCTATTTTTAATTAATTTTTTAAACTTTTTTGAGAAGTGGGTGATTAACCATATGTATTGGTAATTGCTGAGGTTGTTACATCTCCCTTTTTATGTAATAGAGTAACAATTGTTCTATACATTTAGATAGAGTATGAGTAAATAGTTTTAAAAGATAATCACAGTTTAATTTAATTATTTCAGACTTTGTGTTATCTATTCCAACGATTTTCCCATTCTTTAAATCAAAATAGGTGCAATTAGGAATAGATTTTCATCGTTTTTTATTTGGTTTGCTAAAGCTCTTATTAAATTCATTAGCAATGTTAATTTTATGCTGGACATAATTGTTAAGTGTTCTCTTACAAAGAGTATTTCTCCATTGAACATTTAGTTTTGTATTTATTTCAAGGTGTCCGTCCGGCTGTGTTTAACCCTGTTAATGAAACGCCCATGTCGGACATAGTCTAGCTGTATTCATGGTAACAAAAAAGTGATTGAAAAATGAAAAATGTAATGTTAATAAAAAAAAATTCTTAAAAAATAGTTTAGAAATCAAAATAAAATCTTCTAAAAGACGCTAAATGTGTGCGTGTGTGTGTATCTGGGTATGTATGAATGTATGACATATATCCATCATATAAACCATAAACATAAAGAGGTGAACGCCTAACTTGCCGATAAATGCGCATATATCGAGTTCCCCCTAATCATTTTAAACTCGCGCTAGCTCGAAATCTGTACATAGGATTGAGTTGGGCCCGTGAACACTTTTGATCGGGATGGGATGAAGAATAAATTTCCGAAGTTTGAGAGAAATCCACCGAAAGCCATTTTCCTATCAAGAACTGCGGGGTCCTTTACTACATTTCCATACATAATTAATGAATTCAATAACAAGGATTGATAAAAAACACAGTTTTAAGCATCTAAGTATTTAATTTCCACGATGAAAACTTTACAGATTTTAACTTTTTTCTTAAATTATGTTATATTAAATTCAATCGTTCTAACTTTTTTCCTTTCATTATTGTTAAACCAACATTCTTGTATTTCCATAATACGATAATTATACCTAATTATTATTCAGTACGTACCTACTTAGGTTACCAGTTACTCACGTTAGAGGAAAACCAAGGAAAATGGAAGAAATAATATGGACAGAGAACGAGCTACAAATCAAAAAGACAAGCGCACTGAACAAATTTTCGTGTTTAGTGTCGACCACCACACCACCACGTTTTCGCCAGATAACCATAACGTGGCTTAAATGTAATTATATGAGATCCAAAAACGTAGTTGGAACGTAGATGCCCCCGAGAAAGTGTTCCCCATTTTAGTCACCGCCACGTAAAGGAACCGTTTCTATTAAGTGGCAAAGATTTTGGCAATCACTTTAAAGTTTCTAATGTCATGGACGGAACAGCTACTTGGGTGGACTCATAACCAAACTGTTGTGGACTCTAATTACAACAATCATTTTCTGAATTTTAATTAATTAAAAATTTTAGCATATACCAATGAAATGAAATTCAAACTAAAATATTAAAATCAAATCTAAAAATTTACAAAAATAACAAACTAAATTACTAAAATTCTAAAATTAAATCTAAATTTACAATAACCCTAATTTTTATAGCCACAGTGAAAGGATATACATTTAATTAAATGCAACCTAACCTAACCTAATCTAACCTAGCGCGATACAGAAAGGTTCGGGTACTCAAGAACTGTTGGGACCGTATTTGCCTATCGACAAAGGGGCTTAAAATTTACATATTTTATCTATGACCTGCCGGGACCCATTCCACGTTACCAACACAAAAAACTGATAGCGACAGGAATTTTTAATTCAGTGTGATTGAATCGATATTTCTCTAAACGAAACTTCAATAAAAAGAATAATTTTGCAAATATAACAATTACACAATGAACTGTAAACCAATTTTAAATTGAATAAACATAAAATGAAAATATAATTGACAATCGTCGTTCTGATTGTATTTCGTTAATAATGTCACAGCTTTTGATGTGAACGACTATTATTAATTTTGCCAGTAACATACTTTTTGATTCGCGACCATGTCGAAACTAAAACTGATTTGACTTTTTATTTTTATCATTCAATTGGAAATGATCACATTACATTGTTTTTGATGTTCAGTCGGTTTGCGTATATTGAAAATTAATAAAAGCCAAAAACAAATATATTTGATTTATAAAATTCACTTGCTGTATTTGCTCACCATACACTCTAAAAAATGGTTGTGAAAAAGCTTGATAAGTATGGCAATTTTCACAAAATATACTATGTGACCTTCATTTTACATTATATATGCCTTAAGAGTACATCGTAAAATTATTCGCAGAATAATGTATGTGAAAAATTACTGGTTTACAGAATTCATTCTGTGAATGAAAATACACAGGTTTAATTATGTGAATACCCCTATACCTGGACTCTGTACGATTGGATTTCAATTTTTAGAACTCGGAGTCTCAAACAGCGTTGCCGATTCCGGGTATTTTACGCGAAATGCGGGAATTTCAGACCATCTTGCGGGTGAAATAATAAATTGTAAAAATAAAATAAAATAAAAATATGTATTACTTTGCTCATTTTCACTCTATAGTGTCATGTAGTATTATCCACCTCATGCACAAAGAGTGTTTGTTCTACAAAAAAGGGCTTTGAGGACCATAGAAAGTGCTGTAAGAAGAACAAGTTGTAAAGACATATTTATTAAGCACAGGATCCTTACTCTACCTTGCATTTATATATTTCAAGTTTTAATGTATGTTAGAGCAAACATCGCAACATTTAAGAGTGTGAATAATAATACCTATAATAATAATACAATAATACCTATAGCAAGATTGGAAGTACCTGCGCATAAATTATCAAAAACGGAAATAAGTCCAAAGTATATGGGAATAAAATTGTTCAACAAATTACCAACCAATGTGCGAACATCACCATTAAAAACTTTCAAAAATTCAATAAAACACCTACTCTTACAAAAAGCATTCTACTCTGTGGATGAATACTTGAACTCAGAACTGAGAACTGCAGATTTGTAAAATATATGTACTATATGTAGATTTATCTTATTTGTTTTGATGTTTTTTTCAAAATTAAATGTGACATTCTATATCATGTATATGATCAAAAAGAACTAATAAAAATTTACATACAGGGTGGGCCAAACTTCTGGCCTCGGAGGATTACGTCGTTGTGGTAAGAGATAAAATTTTAAAATTTTGTGTGAGCTAGTACAGTTACTGGGTGCACATTTTGAAAATAGTTTCGATTATACAGGGTGTTCCAAAAACTCGTGGCAGCACAAACTTACATTTTTTTAAATGGAACATACTATATTTTATTCAAGAATCGAAAAAATCTCATCGAGAGCGTTAAAAAGATATAGCATGTTAATATATTATGCGGGTGTTTTAAAAAGATATGGCCAATTATTATAAAAAATGACCCCATCCTTAACACTCTGTAAAAAAGTAAATCAAAATAAATCAACAGGTCTTTGTATTCAAATGTCATTCTCATATCGTTGGCTGTGCTCACTATTAATTGCTTTATTTATCTGTGGCTTCTTTAATACAGGGTGAAGCAGAACTCAAATCAAGCAATATCTAAAAATATTCAAATGGATCACCCTATAAGTCTTTTTACAATTTGTTAGTACTATTAATAAGCTTTCAAACGATATAGTATAGTTAGGGTATAAGTTAATGGAAACCTGCAAATATTTTATGATAACGGAAAAATCATGTATTTTACGTACACAAATAAAAGAGAGAAGATTTAACATCACAATAGCGTTCAGCATCCTCGAAAACGGGAGATGATGCGGGTTTTCTCGATTATAGCGAAGAACAAATTTTTTACCATTTCGGGGGTGATTTTTGGCAGTTTAAGGGGTGGGGTCAACTCTACAAGAATTGTAACCACCACCATCGTGTCCAGTATCCTCGAAAATGTGGGGTTACGTTAGTTTTGCTGGTGAAAGACGCGATTTACCATTTTGGGGGTGGTTTTTGGACGTAAGGGGGGTGGGGCCAACTCAAAAAAAAAATTAACTCCCGCCATCTTGTTCAGCATCCTCGAAAACGGGGGGGAGCGTCATTTGGGTTCGTCAAAATTTATTTGTATTTTTCACGGTTTTTTCCGGCTCACAGAATGGACTAATAATTCCGAATATCTCTAGAAAGGTATGCGGTTCTCTAGTGGTAACAGTAAAAAATAATAGACACATCCAAAATTACGATTACAATTTATAGAATATTCTAATGCCTTAGAAAACCTAAAATATACAGTACGTTTCATGTAAACATTTAATACCATTTTATTTGTGTATGTAAAATACGTGATTTTTCCATTAACTTATACCCTAACTATACTATATCGTTTGAAAGCTTATTAATAGTACTAACAAATTGTAAAAAGACTTATAGGGTGATCCATTTGAAAATTTTTAGATATTGCTTGATTTGAGTTCTGCTTCACCCTGTATTAAAGAAGCCACAGATAAACAAAGTAATTAATAGTGAGCACAGCCAACGATATGAGAATGACATTTGAATACAAAGACCTGTTGATTTATTTTGATTTACTGTTTTACAGAGTGTTAAGGATGGGGTCATTTTTTTATAATAATTGGCCATATCTTTTTAAAACACCCATATAATATATTAACATGCTATATTTTTTTAACGCTCTCGATGAGATCTTTTCGATTCTTGAATAAAATATAGTATGTTCCATTTAAAAAAATGTAAGTTTGTGCTGCCACGAGTTTTTGGAACACCCTGTATAATCGAAACTATTTTCAAAATGTGCACCCAGTAACTGTACTAGCTCACACAAAATTTGAAAATTTTATTTCTTACCACAACGACGTAATCCTCCGAGGCCAGAAGTTTGGCCCACCCTGTGTCTATTCATGACAGATTTCACCTGGCTACGCCAGACCCTCGTATAGTAGAACCCACCGCTTTATGAGAAAGAAAAAACGCTATAAAAACAGCAAAGGATACCGCCAATAGAAGAAATACTGATTGATCTGGACATTTTTGAGTATTTTAATGTCGAAAACACCGTACACTGTCCATATACATAAAAATAAAATGATATTTTGTCTATTAGGACCACTGTGCAAAGATTCAATAACCAAGTTACTGGAGATCGTTAGGGGTAATTTGCGTAAAATTTCTATATTTATTAACTTTCTTTAATATGAATTTACATTTTAATTTCTATAACGCATATTAGATTTGAATAGAGGTTGACCACTCCACCTGGCCTATAGCTCCATTTTCTGATCTCTTGTGAGATTCAGAAACGTTGCTAATTAAAATTTTGTCTCAAATTTTAATTCTAAAATTAAAAACACGGTGAATAAAGTCATAAATATTATAAATTAATTAAGCTTACCTACCCTATCTCAACCCTCACCATCGGAATCACTGTCATCAACATTGATAATAAATTTGGTCGGACTCGTTATATACGAATTTTCTTCTTTGATGACATGTTTGATTTTTTTTCTGCCAATCATCAGCTGAAATTTTGTTAATTTCTTCTTTTACCAAATTTACTATTAACCCATCAAATTTGGGAAACACGTTATGACGCCTTATTCTTTTTTTAAGTTGTCCCCAAATTAATTCTATGGGGTTAAATACACAAAAATAAGTCGGAAGGCGCAATACCTCGTGGCCCCTTTTTGATGCCAGGAATCTTTGGGACTACAACCTGATACCACATAATCCATTGGAATATCATTTAGTGATTGTTCCGATTCTTTAGATCCACTTAAAAAAAACTGTATTTTCCCAATGACGAAACATATTGAAATTGACACCGAATAAATAAATAAGAAGTACACTGTAACAATGTTTCAAAATAAAAAAAAGTATGTATATACACGGAAGCCAAGAATAATATTAATTGAAAAAAACTAACGCCACGAATCACCTACCACCTACTATTCACTAAATCAAAAATCAAGTGCGAACACAAGCACAGTGTATCACTGTATGAATATTTTCCTAGCCCTCACTACTGAAGACAATATTTGTCTAACTTCCTACTTCCTACTTTAATTGCAGAACAAAATGATCCCGCTTTATACAAGTCGCTAATACAGACACAGCCACTTGTCGGCACATCTACATGCCGCTAATACCGACAAAGCCACTTGTCGGCACATCTACAAGCCGCCAAAGTAACCTGTCTGCACATCTGAGAATTTTGTTTCTGCAATTGAAAATGTAAAAACTATAACCACACTTCCATTGTCGCCTCTTATGAGTGTAACCTCACACCCCACAGTTTAGTTAAATTAATTTAAGACAAAATTTTAATTAGTAATTCAAATCTAATATGCGTTATAGAAATTAAAATGTAAATTCATATTAAACTCATTAAACTCATAATTAATAATTATACGCCATTCTCCCCTATAACGATATCCAGCTAAGTTGGTTATTGAATCTTTGCACAGTGGTCCTACTAGCCAAAATATTATTTTATTTTTATGTATATGGACAGTGTACCGTGTTTTCGACTTTAAAGTGCTCAAAAATGTCCAGATTCATGAGCATTTATTCTATTGGCGGTAATCCTTTGCTGTTTTTTCATTCTCATAAAGGATTGAGTTCGACTATACTAGCAACTAAAGTGGACTGTATTTTTGATTGATGTTGAAAAAAGAGCGCACTTCGTTAAACTTTTATTTTAACGAAGAATAAAATTTTAACACACTAATTTTACTAGTTTGGCAAACCGCTCAGAAAATTGTTGATTGAATGTAACGTAATGTACTTTTGTACATTTTGGACGGTAATGTGATCGTACCTTAAAATGTGAAATGAAATTAATTTGAAAAGTGGCATTGCAGCCGAAAATTAACCGCTGGAGCTAGAGTCCAACGGCAGTGTTGAAGAACGAATTTGTACTTTAACCCTTTCGCTGCGGCAAATTTTTGAAGAGGTTCGGAAAATGTGGCACTATTTTTATTGCAATTGTTTGAACACACACAGGCAGTACAAGCGCGCAGTCCGTATTTTGCCAAACATCAACAGGCCGCACAAGCGCGCTTTCCGCAGCGAAAGGGTTAAAAATGAAAATGAATTGACTTGAAAATTGGCATTTCGGCCGAAAATTAACCGTTGATTCACGATGGATGTTGAACATTTCTATAGTATTTTACAGTTACAATTTGCCCAATTTCTAAAGTAACAAATCTTTTAAATCCATAATAATATTTTTGTCTTGTCTGCTTTGTTAGGACGCGACTTTTAATATCTGTCGGCGGTTGTATGTTTTTTTGAAGTTTCAAATTATCGAAAAGTGTCCTCAATTTTCTTTGGAATATTACTTCCGCTGGACTCAAACCGGTTGTACAATGAGCGGTATTTCTATAGTCAAAAAATTGCACAGTGATTTGTTCAGCGAAATAATTTTATTGATTCGCAAACTGTTTTTGATGCCGTTTTTTACCGTTTTTACCGCATTTTCTGCTGCGCCGTTTGTGCTAATGGCTGATAAGGTGGGGATGTAATGTCAGCTATCATTCGTTCTCAAAAAATCTTGAATTTCTTTTGAGCAGAATGTTAATGCATTGTCCAATACAATCTGTTTTGGCAAGCCCAATCTTGCAAAAACTGATCTGAGCACTTTAATTGGACTTCAACTGGAAAATTTCCATCCATGAATATGCGTCTACGATTACCAAATTCAGCGTCAAAACGTTGAACTTAAACTTATTTTAATAGATTATTAGTCTAATGCAGAATTCGAGTGTGATTTATTTATTTCCCACGCTTACTTGTAAAGGTATAATTTTACGATTTTTTTTTAAATTTGGATCTTTTGTGTGCAGCAGTTTTTCTTGACATTCAGCAAGCCTTCGATAAAATATGGCATGATGAACTTCTTTACAAGCTAAAAACGAATCTCCCTGACCAAGTATATCTCATATTAAAGTCATACCTACAAGACAGGTACTTTCAAGTAAAACTCGATGACACTTTGACCTCATACTTTCCTATAAAATCAGGAGTACCACAAGGCAGCGTTCTTCTTATCTACACTGCAGACCTACCGGTAACCGATCATACCACAATTGGAACATTCTCGGATGATACAGCACTTTTGACATAGAACACAAACCCACAACAGGCCTCCGAATATCTACAAAACCATTTAAACCTACCACAAAACTATCAAAAGAAATGGAGAATCAAAGTGAATGCTGCTAAATCGTCACAAATTACATTCACCACTAGACTCAACGTTTATGCCAAAGTTTCTATAAGCAACTCACCTGTACCACAGAAAGAAGTAGTAAAATATCTCGGACTACACTTGGATTAAAAATTGACGTGGAAGACCCACTTACTAACAAAGAAGAATCAATTAAACCTAAAAATCAGGCAAGTGTACTGGCTGTTGGGAAGAAAGTCTCAGCTGTCACTTGAAAATAAAATTCTTATCTATAAAGCCATATTAAGACCAATTTGGACATACGGAGTTGAACTCTGGGGATGTAGCAAGCCCTCAAACACAAAAATACTACAGACAGTCCAGTCAAAATTATTCGTATGATAACTAATGCACCATGGTTCATATCAAACCATACCCTACACAATGACTTGAAGATCCCAACGGTAGCCGAAGTCATACAAACACACGCCGCCAGATACAAAGAACGCAACATAGGACACAACAATGAACTCATCAATGCACTAAACCAAGAACCACTGGTAAGAAGAAGACCGAAAAGAAGTTGGCCAGAAGACCTTACAAGATAATTCCTTGGAGCACCGTCAGTGGACGGTTCCCACCTCAAGCTAAGTGTCATCACATTAAAAAAAAATCTGGCGGTGAATCTGGCGATAATATTCACCAGGGGAGTGTGTTTCAACTATCGTTATATGTTAGTTGGATATAAAAATAAAATATCCTTATGCAAAATGGCGGTATCTCCGCAGAAACTAATTTAAAGCAAATTGCAAATCATCAGTGTGATTTGGAGATAAATATAAGCGTATATAATAATAATAATAATAATAATAATAATAATAATAATAATAATAATAATAATAATAATAATAATAATAATAATAATAATAATAATAATAATAATAATAATAATAATAATAATAATAATAATAATAATAATAATAATAATAATAATAATAATAATAATAATAATTAAAACACGAATAATGTATGTAACTATTTTAATGTATACTCAATTTAAATTTATAAAGTAAAGACGTGTCGCCGCCAGAGTTAGTGAGTAACTGTGCTTTTTTTGGTTTTCTCCGTCTACCTGCGGTACCCAGAACTAGCCGTCTTTAGCAAGGAAAACCCCCAATCGGGTGTTTGCCGATAATAAAAAGGAATACTTATTTTATTGGTACTTGAATCATAAAAGTTTCTGAAATTCCCACAAAGATGACTAGTTCTGACAACCTACAGGATGATGTTTTTCTGACCGCCACAATAATAATAATAATAATAATAGTTTTATTTCATCATACTAGTAGTTACAAAAAATTTACAAAATTACTATCAATAAACAATCATGTGTAAAATAAAGTCAGTAAAGAACCCCACTTAGATTCTGTAAGAATCTGTCTGTGGTACTACTTTTTTAATAATTATATTTTACTCAGGTAAGTCCATATTAATTATATATTACATAAATGAAACAGTTTATGTTAGATTCCTAATTAAATAATTGGATAACTAAATTACAAAAGCAAAATATTTATTACTTTTTTTTTTATTTTATTTATTTTATTATTTTTTTTTTGGTTTTTCTAGATTATTAACATTATTTATAAAGGAGATGGATCTATTATATTATCAAAAATAGAACGATTTATGGAAAGAATCCACTTTTTAAACAAATTTTGATTGTTGATGTTCTTTAGTTGTTGTGGTAAGATATTATAGAGACGTCTTATTCGCTCTAGGAACTGTTACACATGAAGCCGAAAGCGCTGTTGGAGATAATATATTTAGATTTTTATATACATATATAAAAATAGTTCTTGAAAATAGCTGACGTATCAAGTATTTGTAAATCATTATACAATCGTTCCGTTGGAAATCTTAGTGGCTTATTATATATAATTTTTAAGATTCTTTTTTGTATTTTCGTTACAGATTCCAAACTTGTTTTATTCAAACCTCCCCAACCAATGATGCCATATTACAATAGTGACTCAACCAGAGCAGTATATAATATTTTTAATTTATTTAAAGGTAAAATATTGCGTAGCTTGTAAAACTTATATATAAGACCTCTTATTTTATTTTTTAAATGGTAGACGTAGACATCCCATCTTAAAAACTTGTCTATATAAATTCCAAGATACTTTGTCGAATCAGAGAACGCGACTTCTTGGGAATCTATTTCGATACTATTGTACTGGGGTAAGTAAATTTCATAAGAACTAAAAGGTAAAATTTTAGTTTTATTTACATTCACAGTAAGTAAATTTTCGTTAAACCACTTAATAATATTCGTCATATCTTTCTCAGCTCAATTTTACCTCTGACCAACTATTGGCTTGATACAAAATGACAGTGTCATCGGCAAATGATAAAATCTTCCCTTGGGAGCTTACATCAAATAAGGAGTTTATGTATATCAGGAATAGTACAGGTCCTAAAACAGTACCTTGAGGTACTCCACAGCTTATTATTCTTGTATCACTAAGTATCTCCTGAATCTCTACACTTTGAGCTCGGGTATTTAAGTAATCTTCAAATAATTTTAAAATGTTACCCTCTTATTCCCAAATGTTCCAACTTTTCCAAGAGAAGCCCATGGCTAACGGTGTCAATGGATTTTGCAAGGTCTATAAAAACACCTAGTAATGGTTTTTTATTATCTATTGCATTGTATATTATTATGAAGGTAACTTTTGCTGTTGCGTCCTGTGTCGAAAGGTTCTCTTGGAAACCATATTGCGATTTAGAGAGTATTTTGTTTTTATTTAAATAACTTACCAACCGAATTTTAATAACTTTCTCGAAAATTTTAGATACTGAAGATAATAGCGAGATAGGGCGGTAGTTAGTGATATTATTTTTGTCACCATTTTTATATAATGGTACTATTTTAGCCTGTTTTAGATGAAAGGGGAATCCTCCGAGTTCTATGCATTTATTAATTATGTAACTGAGAGGTTCTGATATATAATTTGTTGCGAGTTTTAACATTTCATTTGTTATTTCATCAATATCGGGAGATTTATTGTTTTTTAGATTTGAAATGATACTTTTTATTTCATTGGGATTAGTGGGACTTACTTTTGTACTTTTCGCCAGAACTAGGTTTTATTTTAGATGCTAGAACAACTCCTACCTCTGCAAAATGCTTATTGAAATGTCGACTCATTTCGCGTTTATCTGTTTTCACATTACAATTTGGTATGACTATTTTGCTAATTTCTTCTTTACTGCTCCCTGAGTTGGTAAACTTTTTTACAACTTTCCATAAATTCATTGAGTTACTTTTATTCTTTTCGATTTCGTTTTTAAAATAATTATATTTTGTCTTCTTTATTAAGATATTCAATTTATTTCTATATTGGATGTATAATGTTTTAAGATTATTATCGTTAGGATTTTTTATGTGCCTAGCAAACATTTTGTCCCTGGTTTTAATGGAATTAATGAGCCCATGAGTTATCCACGGTTTTTTTTATTAATTTTAGTATTCACATTCTCAGAAGATTTATTAATAGTATCTTTAAATTTAAATATAAAGGTGTTTAAAGCATTGTCAGTGCTCTGGCAAGTGTAGACCGAATCCCAGGTTTCGTCTTTGATTATTTTGATTAATTTTTTGTTATTGACACTCACATAACTTTTTGTTTTATTTGTAGGGATAAAGTGGCAAGTTTTTAATACAGCCAATATGGAAAAGTGATCAGTTAAACACGTCTCAACGACAGCTGCAAAAACTAAATCTGGATCAAACTTTTTACTTTTGATGTAAATGTGGTCAACACAAGATCCAGATGTAGGAGTTATCTTAGTATTTCTATTTATTAATGACACAAAACCTTCTTGAGATAAAATATTAAGATAGTCTTCGATATATTCAATTTGTTTATCTTTTTTTAGTATATTGATATTTATATCTCCAAGAATTAAAATATGATCGAATAGATTGCAATTAGTATTTTTCAAAAGGTTTTCAAGGTTAGTATTGAATTCAGAGAGGGATGGAGATCTGTATATAGCATAGATGCAAACTTTTTGTACTCCTATTGTTACAATTAATTTAATACAGTTAACTTGTCCAATTTTGATACATTCATGTTCAAAAGTTATACCTTGTTTTATATATATCATGAATCCATCACTCCTGTTTAAAGTGTTTTCATTTTGTATCATTACATAATTTTCTAGTATATAATTATCATTTTCTTTATTGTTCCAGGTTTCTGTAAGAATTATACATGTAAATAAATCTTTAAACTCGTCTAAAAATATTTCTTCAAAATGCTTCGGACACTTCTAATATTATTATGTACGATTTTTTTACATTTAAGATATCTTTTATATTAGAGTTAATTATTTCTAAGGTATTTATTGGGTCATTTCTATAATCTCTCACAAATTGATCCATCTTCTTTATACTAAGGAAATTAATACTTATATCTAAATGTTAAACAAATATATAATTTTTAAATATATGTTTATTATATACCTAATGCTCAGAATAAGGAAAAAAACGAACTATTTTAAAATTCACTAAAAGGTAACATATAAAATAAAATATAAAACAAAAACCTATAACTGGCAAACCGGTATAAATTTAACAGTCTGTTCTTATTAAAAAGTCCAGTGACAAAAATCGTAGTTAGTGACAATTATTCAAGGATAGACACGAAGACAAAGCAACACATATACAGGTGGCGCACAATAATTATTGTCTTCACTATTTTTGAGATGTAGAACCAGATCTAGTAGCCGTTCTTTCAGCCTTTTTTTAAGCAACTCTTTCTTCTAGTCTATTTTTTCAGTCTGATTCTTTGGGTTAGAATTTTTTGATTCAACCTGATGTTGGCTGGATTTCTTTTCTAAGTTGACTTCTTCTAGCACGAGTATCGATGGTAAGTACTTTTGGGGATGTATTTTTAAGTTTTTCTTCCTCACTAGCACTATCAAAAACAGGTGGTAATGGTGTTGATAGCTCACTTACTACTTTTCTTACTGGCAGTGGAGAAAACTCCTGATCGTCTTCTTCTAAATGCTTTTTATCCAATATGTCTTTTACAGAATAATAAATACTTTCTATAATAATACCGTCACCGTCTCTTGCTTAAGAGTATCTACCAACAACTTTCTTTCTGTTCTATCTTCTTCTGTAAGGTCTTCACTTATTGCTGTGTTCGTTCCTTTTAACTTCCTAGTATTACGAAGTACCTCTGATTTCTTTAAAAATGTTAGAAACGAAAGAAGAACTGGTCGCTTACTTTTACTTTTTCCTATTTTGTATATATTGTTTATCTCGTATGGTGTGAGAATAACTCTCAGTGTATGGTTAATTAGATCTAGGACCTTTTGTAGCAACGTATCCTACCTTTCCCCAGCCTGTTCCTCTAAACCATAAATAAATATGTTATTTTGTTTTATTTTTCTTTCTACAATTTTCAGCTTTCCTTTAACTAATTCATTTTCTTCTTCTAAAGTTTTAGTTTTATTTTTTAGAACTTGTATATCACCGTTAACTGCTTGTTTTAATGATTTTACTTCATTTTGAACCTCTTCAATTTGTTTCACTAGCTTAGTTTCTTGTGAATTATTGGTGAATTATTGGTTTTACTCATTCTATTCACATTCATTCTCATATCAACAATATAAATATTGTTTAACAATAATTCGTTATAAAATCTATCAAAAAAGAATGGATTGAGAAAATAGTCTAAGATTAATTATAAAGAATTATCAAAGCATGATATTTGTAAAACGTTTTCACAATTATAAACACACTTACCCTGTTGAAAATCACACCAAGACTGATCTAAAAGACTCGTTCAATATCTATCAATCTGTACAAGAAAGAGGGCGCTACCGTCACTTCGAAATTTCATACGAGTTCCTTAATAGAGTTGTCAAAAACGTTATCAAGGTAACGCTGAGATTAAATAATTTAGTTTTCAATATTCAAAAATGAACATTATTCCGATGATAACGTTACACTCTCTGTTACGCGTCAAGTATCTGCCGCATTATCTACAATCGTGAGAACTGTGACAAAACTCGCTTTAAAATCTTTATACCTTTAGACAATGGAAGTCCGAAACTCCACTTTGCATTAATTTAAATATTAAATTAATTATCATTCTTATCAATTATTTTCAATAAAATACCCATTAAATCCATTTGTTTGTAATTCAATACTTCCGGAATACTCGCGAACATTTAATCCCGGAGGGACAAAAAGTGACAGTTCAGTCTCTGTTATAATGGAGTGAAGTTGTCACTTCAGTCCCGAATGTACGAAAAAACTCTAATGGTTGAGTGGTTATTAGTCAAGAAAGAAATCGGCAAAAACGCCTATTAATGAAACAGCCTGTATAAATAAATAAATTAAATATTCCGATGGCAGAAAAGAGAGAAATCTACTGCCCTAAATGTATTAATAAAGTATACTTTGCAGCCGGTCGTGCAAAAAGAAACATTGTTTGTATTTTCTGGATGTACTGCAGAATATCTTGTCCTTATAATAAGTGTCCCTTTTCAAAATATACTATCTTTTAAGGGCTCTCACACGTTCCTTTTACGCACAGCAATATACAATTTTACAAAACTTTCCCCGTATTTCGGACGTGCTTTAGTCTAACACACACACAGAAGGTTCTAGAAAGGCAGGCATTAGGAACGTCGCGCGCTGTGTAAATCACTAGGGACAATCATTTTTAACTTGTATCCTTACAAAAAAAAAGACAAGCGTAAACATTGGCGCAGTTATATCCGATAAAATAAAGTTTTTAAAGATTAATTTTAAAATACCTCTGTTTTTCTTAGTTTTCAGTTTGTTTTATTTTGTTAATATTTTTTGGATTATACATTTCTTGTTTCTAATTGATTTATGGCATCAACTACTTGATTATTATCAACGTTGAATAACTACTAATAAATATTTTTCCTACGACCACATAGGAAAGTAACAAATATCGAACTCTCTACCCTGGCGGAAAGTGATGTATAGAAAGCGCTGTCATGGACGACGAGTCTACCCATCATCGTAGGCTACAAAAACAACTAAGAAAGTTAACACTATCTGTGAAAAATATCTGTGAAAAATATCTGTGAAAAATCAAAGAATCATTAACTTTGATTGTAATTTATTTCTCACGTTTTTGCATAATTATTAGCAAGTCAATTAATTACTTATTTTTGTCCGATTTGCTTGTTCTTTGTCTTAAAATAAAGCTCTTACCTTCCTGTATCGGTATCGCCTCCTTTACAATTTATTAACCTTACTTGTACGTCCACGTTCTAATTGAAATATCTAAATACACGTTTTTATGAGACAACGATGGTCTGTATCTGTAGAATAGGGAGGGTGAGTTAGTCCCACAGCACTTAGGCCATATTTGACCCATTGTACATCCTCCCGATGAGTTGTCCTACTAGGTCATCGTCCATTCTGTCCTTTCCAGGAAAGTGGACAAGTCAGTAGGATACATCTCATTTACGATTACCCCAAGCAACCGTTAGGACATGATTGACCATTTCGTCTTCCTGTTCACACATCCTGCATAGAGGTGTGTCCACTAGCCCCATTGTATGGAGGTGTTTCTTTCGTTGACAGTGGCCAGTCAGAAATCCTACTACTACGTAGGTTTTTCCTGGTCATCGCCAAGTATTTCTTCGACGCCAGCTTCCCAGGGTCGCCCAGGGTGACCCTGGCAAAACTGCATCCCTTGATTTCATCCCATCTCTTTAGAGATTGAGCATGGGTGTAACGTTTGGCTAGTTCCGAAATTGTCGAAGTCGTCAAGCCGTAGGTGTCGCTGGGTCCTAAAAGTCTTAGTCCAGCCGCTTCCCTGGCTAAGGAATCGGCAATGCGGTTACCTGTCGTGCCCTTTAACCCACCTCAGGATAATATTGTTATCTACCGAGGCGTTAGCTAAAGCTTGATGGCACTCTAATACTAGCCTTAATGTAACACGCTGTCTATTCAAGGCTAGTAGAGCTTGACTGCTGTCAGTGCAGATTATTATGTTTTTGCCAGAATATCCTTTTTTGGTTAGTTCTTTTGTGGCAATTGTGATACCAGCCAGTTTTGTTTGAACCACGCTGGTATTATTTCGCATTCCCCACTTAATTCTTAGGCTTAGTGATCTGAACTAGACACCACATCCTGAGCCTTCTTTGGTTTTGGAGCCGTCTGTGCATATGCGTATTGCATTTGCAGCATCTGACTCCGTGTTCTGTTTTATCTGTGTTTTGTAATGTTTGTTAAACACAAACTTGGGTTCAATTGTATCGCTAACCGCCTGCAACAGAGGTAGTGCAGTAAGCGCTTTTCTCCACAGGCTTAGTCTCAATTGACCCACTCCTACTTCAGGGGTTTACACCAGCCGTGTGCAATCGTATCATGGCCATCAACGCAACCTCTTTGACGTGCAGGTCCAGAGGGGTCAGACCAGTGATTAATTCAATTGCCGCGGTTGGTGTTGTTTTCATGGCTCCTGTTATGTTTAAGCAAGCCATTCGCTGTATTTGATATAATTTGTGGATGGCCGTTGCTTGTAGAACCTTCAGTCCCCATGCATGCAATGGCTCCGTATGTTAACTTGGGTCTTATGATTGCAGTGTAGATCCAGGTGACCACTCGGGGAGAAAGACCCATGTACGTCCCACTGTTCTCCGACATTGCTTATAAGCCACATATGCTCTTTTTGCTCTGCTTTGTAGGTGAGAGTTCCATATTAGCTTCCTTTCGAGGGTAATACCAAGGTATTTCACCTCTTCATTGAAGTTTAATTTGCTTTTGAAGATTTCAGGGGGTTTTAAGCCCGATATTCTTCTTTTCCTGGTGAAAAGGACCATCTCAGTCTTGTTGGGATTGATAGACAGTGAGTGTTCCTTACACACATTAATTTGAGCCCACCCTGCGCTCTATCGCATAGTATGTTCTAAAATTTTCCGGTCTGCAAGACAACTATGTCATCTGCGTATGCAATTGTGTAGAAGCCATTATTGTTGAGGTGATTAATCAGGGTATTCAGGACTATGTTCCAAAGGAGGGGTGATAAGACTCCTCCTTGTGGACATCCCCTCATGACCAGCTCTCTCATGTCTTCTACACTGATACTTATTGCTCTACAGACAACGATGGTTCATGGACGTGTAAAGAAGTCATTGGACTGTGAACGTGTTAATATACGTGTAAGGCAAGCGAGTCTGGTTTGGCCAGTGATATCCTGACTGGCCATACCAGCCATGCACTTCTACAGGGTGTCCCATATTAGATTTTAGGTTTACCTTATGCCGCCCCTGTTCGAAATTTCATGAAAATATTACGTCGAGCGTATAGCGGACCAGTGCGGATTTAAGTTATTATGGAAAAGTGGACGAGTTCGCAGCATGCCTACATGGTTGAGTCTTATTTAAAAGCCAACGATTTGTCCACAGTTGCTCGGCGGCGTTTTTGTGCATAGTACAATATTCGACGCGTGGGTCATCGTTAAATATTGGGTTAATTGAATTTTGTAGACATGGAATTTTAATTCTTTTCTCAACATACGGTGCATACTGCCACGACACAAATTAAGCGCTTGTGCATGTTTTCGATTTTTCGAATGGAACATCGAGGATTACAGCGTGCCTATCTATCTATCTATCTGTTGATAGGGGAAGATCTCTCTATTCTATTTGATATTCTCCGAGGTATCGCACCTTTGGATTTTGCAGGGTTATGCATTCTGAGAGAATGTGGATAGAGGTTTCCTCCTTTTCCTCGCAAAATCTGCATTCTTCGTCCTCTCAGGTGTCCTCTCAACCGGCAGTACCCTGTTAGGATACGCGTTACTATTCTGAGCTTATTTTTACTTTTGCTGATGCAGTCGTCTGATCTCTTCTAGTTATAGTTTCCCAGTAGTGTATTGGCTTGCCTCATTCCTTGTAGTCCTATCCAGTATTGGTATCTTTTGTTATTTACTTCTTTTCCAAGTTCATCAAGTATTGTACCTGGTGCCTGTCGCTCCCTCTCAATATTGGGAGGAGTTCGAATGGTTTTCGTATGACCTGGATATTTGACACTTGTAACAACACCTTGTTCTCTAAATTTTTTTACCCACGCATGAACTAACATCGCCCACGCGTCGAATATTGTACTGCGCACAAAAACGCCGCCGCCCAACTGTGGACGAATCGTTGGCTTTAAATTAAGCCTCAACCGTGTAGTCACGCTGCGAACTCGTCCACTGTTCCATGGTAACTTAAATCCGCACTTGTCCACTATACTCTCGACGTAATATTTTTATGAAATTTCGAACACGGTCGGCGTAAGGTAAGTTTAAAACCTAAAATCTACTCTGGGACACCCTGTATGTATACAGATAGATTAACGTATAAAAAAATATGCTTTGAATTCAATTGCGTGTGTGTACTAGGAATATTACAAAAATAACTAAAAATAAATATTAAATAATATCAAATAATAAATTAAAATGGTAATTTAAATAGAACCAAATTGGAAAAATTGGAATTAACAATTAATAGTTTTAGGGTAAATAAACTTTTAATAACTTTTTTAAAATTTGTAATAGATAAGTGATTATGTCTTCGTAAAACAAGGATCAATGATCAAATGATCTTAAATGTTGGAACTTGGAACTATTCCTTACATATAAGAGTTGCTCGCAAAATTAGTTTTTACAACTTTTCGGGTCTCTCCTTCACTCAAAGTCGTAGTTTGCTTCAATTGTTTTTAATTTCCTTCTACTTTGTTGTCTTTTATGATTCCATACTTGCTATCCTTCCTTTGAAATATACTTTTAGATCTAATAAATTCATTGTTATGGGCAGAACGAGCATCATAATCAGTGGCATCGGGCATCGTCACCGAAGTATAATGGACTCATCAGAATTTTATATCGACCATTTCATTTATTGCTTGTTTAATAATTATTGTCACTATATGAGTTGCATACATTGACCTGTTGTTATTGATGGAACTTAAAAAAAATCTGTTATTATTAAAGCTTTTGATGTATAATGTTTCTTGCACCGCTGGGTTGCTTTTGGGAGAATCCGTAACACTCTTGTGAATACATTCAATTTAGAATGTAGTTTGTAATGCTTAAAATCAGATTACTACGGTTGTCGTCACCTTTCCGTTTTCCAAATCTGATGCATCGATGAAAATAGGTGAATAAGAAGGATATTGATTCGACTGAAGTCAGAAATATTTAAATGTGTACGATTTTGTGACGTTTATCTTCATTACTTTAGTAATTTTGTTTTTATAACGAGGCTTACCACTAGGTCGGAAATTCTAAATGAATTTATGCAGATAAAGATAAAGAAGGGGATTTAGTGTTTCTAGGTAAAAATATCCCAAGATATAATTACCCGTTTCCAGATAAATTGCAATTTAAAAAATAATTAGTATTAAATCTCCCGGATAAATCTAACCAATGGCGTGGCGATCTCATGCGATTAATTTCGTCGATGTTCTGGGTTGAATTCTCTTAGCACGTGCTTACATCAGTCACCAGTTCGACGTAAGTTTGTCATAGGAAGTGTTGATTCCTTATTTGTTATTGTCGAATGTGAAATTCTGGATTGCTGTTTGTGTGATTTTAGTGTATTTATTTGTTTAAATTTTCCGAAAAAACAACTCACAGTATTTCAGAAAAACATTAAAAATACATGAGGTTATATTTATATCTAAATGTCATTCAGGTCAGTGTCTGGTTGGTTCTTAATACATGTTGTACTTTCTACAAAAAGGTTCCGAGAAAGAGATTAGTAAATAATTTTGAAGGTTATAATTTAAGAATGTTTATAACTTGACAAATTATTAATTCGCGAAAATCACGGAGTGGGCGACATCTACTTGAACTACTGAAAGAGAGATAAATAAAAATTTTATTGGTTTGAAAGTAGGCGGGAAAATTAAAAAAGCTGTCAGTGTTAATTTTCAATTGGCTACAGCTGTTGTTGACGTTTATCAACTGCTTAAAAGTTGCCTAGGTTCTGGAGACTTCACCCTTTTAGGGCGACATCTGCTGGCGGACAGGTCCGCAATTTTCTTTCGTATACTACTATCATATATTGTTTGTATAATTTTCATGTGATCTTATATACCAATACAAATGACTTATCAAAATCATAAACAGTACAAAATATCTTTTATTTTATACCTCATTACCTATCTTCTTGTATATACTGACCAAGGTTAGCTTCTGTTGGAATCAAAGCTTCAAAATGTTGGTTTTCTAACTTGACAAACATAATTGATGTGTTTATTATAGCCATCGCTTTCTTTCATGCAATTCGGTCTGCGCAATAAAAATTGTTTTCTCCACGGCCACTACTGAATGTAGTTATTCTGAAACCACTTATAATAACAGAAAAGAAACATTCTCGCTCTTGAGATTGAAAGAAAATTCTGAAACATTTGTCTCTTATGTATTTTACACGTATTACATTCTATCACTAGAGATAGAATCTTTCTTCTGTAATTGTTTAAAAAAATAATTTTTGCCATGAATGTCAAATTAACTGTCAGTATTAGTTGACTCGTGGTTCCTCACGCTCGCATTCCTCCACTCGTATCGAATTCTCATTCCAACCTTGTTACAGAATATACTATTCTAACTGGCCATAGGCATTCTTTCACTGTTCTTTCATAGCGGCACAAGTACCAGCTGAAATTAGAACTGAGGGTGGCATACGCTCTGAAACATGCTTTGTTGCAGACGATTGCAATAACCGCAGAGAATCTAATTATCGGCTTATAATTTTTTAAAAAGGAACGTTAGAAACTAAAGAAACTGACAAGCACATCTCTGAGGGTAGTTGTCAAAATTTGTAGGTTATTATTATGGAATCTTCTATTGCATTGTAAAAAGCGGTAAAATTAAAATTGAATCCTTTCAGATTGAAACGCCAGAAAGTAAATAAAGTCAAACCTTGACGTTGATATTTACAAAAATAGGTTATTTTCTTATGACAATTTCCCATCAAATTTCATCACTACACCAACGTTTTCGCCGGCCACTGTTAGACCAACATTATATCGCGACTACGTTACTGAACATTGCTCTGGAACAACCCTCGCACAAAAATATGATATGATTTCCATCGATGATCGATGATTGACAATTAACTACTTTTGACAATGCCAAAAACTTACAAATTAAACTAATATTTATCAGTTTCTCTTCTAATGGGAATAAAACCACTTATTTTAAAGAAAAAGGGGGCTTTAACTGACGTTTCGACTTTCTTGATCGAAAGTAGTTTTCAATACGACATAACAAAATATATAATAAAAAATTTACTATATAAACAGGTTATATTATCTCTGTGTTGTCTGTCGTTGCTAGGAAATAAACTAAACGCTTAACTTTTCTTGTAAATATCTCGGAAGATCGACTTTTCACAGACATGAGACTTGCATTTTTTGCCGTTTTAGATAGGAGTTAGTCTACCCTGAAAGTATCATTGAATTCTGACGAGTGGATTTTGAGATCCTCCGGACATACATGCATGTTTGCTCGTTTAATAGTATTTGATAATTGCACACATTAATAGGGTACAATCGACATTCTTTTTTTTTTCTCTGATAGCTATTAAATTAATAAGAACATTTTTAGTAATATTTTATCTACTTTCTTTGGTTTCCTGCTTACAAATACAAATTCAGAGTTTAACCTTTTTCGGGAATCCACAAACATGATTAATAGTCGTATGTTTCTGTTAAAAGAAGTCTAGTTTTAGCAGTGACTACTAATTAGAAAAAGATGAAGCCAACTGGAATTATTTCATTGGTCCACGTCACTCATAATACTCACGATCCATAAAGTTAAATTTAATTTCCCAGGCCCCCTTTAATAATGAAGCGGAAAATTTTTTATAAATGTATTTTACTGGTCATACAGGTTCATATGGGCCAATAAAAAAATTTCATTACTAATCCTCATTACATGAGATTTTTTATACAAATTATACTATTACATATTGCTAAAATAAAAAATAAGGATTTTAATCAATTTTGCTTCGCCTCATTCATCAACCTTTTCTTTTTAAAATTTCTACGCCAATGCACATGAATGTGTTTTTTTAGGCAGGTCACGTTTTGATTATTCCGTTTCACACATGGAGTGTGTATAAAAAATCTAGGAATCATTTGAGGCCAATTCGATTGAAATGTTTTTACAAACTTCTTTTCTGAGTCAATTTTCTTTGAGATATATAAAAGATAAAATTGAAGATTTTTATTTATGAGACATGAGTAATTAAAAGATATTCTAAATCGAAATTTATTAAGATGGGGTATTATTTCTAAAGAATTTGAATTTAATCCACAATTTTAGCTTTTTTTTAATTGATATTCGAGTATATGAGGACAAAATCTACAGCTTATACCACTTTGTTATTTTTAACGACAACCCTTAAAATTAACCCTTAACATTAAGTAAACCCTCTTATTTAAATTACGCGGTCTTGATGACGTCATAGCAGAAGGGTTGGCTACGTCACATACTTAATCAATAAGGACTATCCACTCGTTCACTCCTTATGTTCTGTAGCAATTAATTGATATCCGAAAAATCTTCCACTTTCGATTTTTTTATTAACTTGCGTTCCTTTATCATTTATCAAAAATGATGAATGTGAAATCCACAAGGTTCCCGTTCGTAGTTGTTCAACTGCTGTAGTGCAGCTTAAGTTACTTTGCCTAGATGCATCTCATATATAAAATAGTATATTAAAGTATAAGTGGATAAAAAGAATATAAGACCAGAGAAATCCATGCTACTGCAGTAAGTCTGAGCATTAGACACTCTCAGATTACTCTAGTTACTACCTAATCAGGGAAACAAATTTATTATTGGCGGTGACTTTATTGCCAAAAATACCCACCTTCATTGACTAACAAATTAACATATTGGAAAAGCTTCAAAATCATCCTTAAAGAAAAAATTAATCTATCTGTTCCTTTAAGAAATAAACAACAACTTGACGACGAAGTGAAATTGCTTAATGATAGTATTCAACAAGCAGCTTAGGAAACTACACCTGCTATTAATAAAAGGACGGTAGGAAACAACTATCCTAGAGAAATAAGGGAACTAATCTCTGAAAAAAGAAAGCTTAGAAGGAAATGGCAGCAAACTAGAGCCCCACAAGATAAAACTATACTCAACAATGCTACCCAAAGACTCAAAACATACAACAAATTAAAGAAGAATCGATTAGTATTTACCTAAGAGAATTGACAGACGACAGTAGTACTAATTATTCACTCTGGAAAGCTACTAAGAGATTGAAAAGACCCATAATGCGTATACCACCTGTCAGATTTAAAGCTGGTAAATGGGCTAGAAATAATGAGCAAAAAGCAACAAGATTTGCAAATCATCTAGAAAAAATCTTTGAACCTCATGAAGATCAAGATGAAGAACCCACTCTGGAAGAACATCCACAGATTGATCCAGAAATAGAATTTACCTCTCCCAAAGAAGTAATTACCGAAATAAAAGAATATATCCATCCGAAAAAAGCTCCAGGTTTTGATGTAATTACTGGAGAAATTTACAAACAATTAACCAAAAAACCAATAATTAAACTGACTAACCTAATAAATGCTGCCTTCAGACTGAAGTATGTACCCATCCTTTGGAAAATTGCGGAAGTCATAATGATACCCAAGCCAGAGAAACCACCACATGATGCATCGTCATACAGACCGATCTCATTACTGCCTGTTATGTCGAAACAATTTCAGAAACTCCTACTCAAAAGACTAAAACCACTTATCGAAGAAAGATAAATTATCCCTGATCACCAATTTGGATTTAGAAATAAGCATTCGACGATCGACCAAGTTCATAGAATACCCAAATTATAGAGAAATCATTAGAAGAGAAAAACATTTGTGCTACTATCTTTCTTGATGTAGCACAAGCGTTTGATAAGGTTTGGCATGAGCTTAATACATGAGCTCAAGCTTTTCCTTCCAAAACAATATACAGATATCCTCCATTCATATATATCGGAAAGATACTTTAGAATTAGGCAAGAAGAAGCCTGAGTAAACCATAGAAGGTAGCACATCTAAAGAAGAAGCCTATTCCGATCTTAAAGAAATTAAGCCTGGAGTACCACAAGGAAGTGTCTTAGGACCTGTTCTATACTTACTGTACACATGTGATATTCCAGAGTTAGAAAACAATACCATAGTCACTTTCGCCGACGACACTGCCATTCTAGCAGTAGGAAAGAGCAATCCAACGTCCAGCCCTATCTTGAGCCGAAACCTGGCCCACAACCTTATATTTCGAAAACGTGAGGTGTAATAAATTTTTTTCAGATTGTAATAAATTGTAATAAATTTTTAATAAATTCTCCCACGGTCCGATTTGTTGTAGGCTAAGAGTGGTGGGCTATCTTCAGTCATATCGATTTAACATTAATACACAGTTTATAAACCGCTGGAGTACGACTTTTACAAATTTTAGGAATATTTTAAAAGGACGAAGTCATAAAGGGTAATTCAAATAAGCCAAATGAAGTTATTGTGTGAATATCATATATAGCAAATGGGATTTGATGATACTTGGCCTATTTGTTGGAATTTATCATATTTCAACAATTTCTATTTTGACAGTTTTCTTTTCAACACCCATCAGGTTGCACTAATATCGATGATTTATTACCCCATTGTACTATGATTATTGTGTAGGTTATGGCCATAAGAGATAACTTCAAACAATTACTATGTGTGTAAATGAACTGTTAACGCTTATCAAGCACATAATTTATGCGTTGCACCTCACGCAGCTAATACCACGAATCTGATATCTCTAAATTTCCACAGGATTGATGATCGTGGCTATATTGGTATAGCAGTGCTTCTGTTGTAGAAAGCCGATTGAATTATGGGAGGAATATTCTTTGTTTATTGTTGTGTTTGGAATATTTGTGTGAAGTACATAATAGTTGATATTTAGAATGATGCAACACAATATGTTTTCTTGTTAGCGTTGAATGTCACTGTAAAACGTCAAAAGACTTAAACAAACAACAACTAATTTATAGGCTCAACGAGAACGGCGGCTCCAAGGGGAGGCAGTAGGGGCAATTTCCCCCCAAAAAAAGTACGGTAATGAGAGGATATTTCTCATATCTGCGTAAACCAAATTTTAATTTTTTTCAATTTTTTTTGTAGATTCTAGGTCCATTTATATCAATATTAACCTTTTATATATAACCCTAACAGCCGACGACGTTGCCCCCTCACCCCAATTCTCTGCCCTTGCTCAACGATGATTTATTTTGTAGAACTTTTTATTAATGCCCGTTTCTGAAAACTAATTAAAAAATGTTGATTCCTTTATCAATACCTTCCACGTTCATGATTTATTTGAAATTTTAAAATCGGTCACCTATTTCAATGTTCATAAATACTATTTAAAAACTTTCAATATAAATTTAAATTCAGTTCTTAGCACGAACATAAAAAAGCACGCGAAGGCCATAAATAATTTAAAAATATGAAACTTTTATTTCTAATCAGCTATCTAACAAGACTAAAAAACGACGGTAACATGCATTTCTGCCCTAAGAGTTGATGTACGATTCTGATTCTGTGTTGTAAAAAAATATTTATTAACAGTTGCTTTTTATTGAAACCACTAGAATTTTCATGTTGGCACGAGATAGTATTGATATCTTGTTAGAATTTTCATTGAACGAAACCAAAAGTAATCATGACAATCACTGCGATGTTTGACAGATTACAAATTCACAGTTTTATAGTACAGGAAGTAGTAAATTTTTTTTTTACTTATTTTCGTAGTACCTGCCTTTATATGAAATAATCTAGTGACAAAATAGTATATTGTTTTACGAGTGAAGAAAGTAACATTTTTTCAAAAAATGCTTTCGACTATACTTTTTCTACAACCATGTTTATATCATAATAATAAGCTAAATAATGTGTTTTATAACTGAAATGCACTTTTTTCATTTTTATTAAACAATAAAATGAAAAAGTTTTAAAACAACTATATCTTGCTGGCCTCATCCAGCATACGCAAGCAGCACACCGAAAATGAATTTACTTGATTGAACTCCAATCCATGAATTTTGCACATATTTTTTCATACCTCTTTTTATATTTTACTGGTAATTAATCCAAAGAGGCTTCCTCAGCTTGATTTGCTATTTCTGATGGTGTATTTGGAAAATTTAAACCATTTTCCGAATCAGAAATCATGATAACCTAAAAAACTAACAATGCTTTCAGTGCAAACTGACAAGTCTAAATAATTAAGGAGGAACGTCAAAATAATGAAAACCAGGCAACTAGATATAAGTTGTTTTTAAATTTAACTTTCGTCACTAGAAACGAAAGTTAACGTTAGTAGAATTTCTCTCACTTGTGACGAAAATCATGTTTTTCCTATTAACCTTTTATATATAACCCTAACAGCCGACGACGTTGCCCCCTCACCCCAATTCTCTGCCCTTGCTCAACGATGATTTATTTTGTAGAACTTTTTATTAATGCCCGTTTCTGAAAACTAATTAAAAAATGTTGATTCCTTTATCAATACCTTCCACGTTCATGATTTATTTGAAATTTTAAAATCGGTCACCTATTTCAATGTTCATAAATACTATTTAAAAACTTTCAATATAAATTTAAATTCAGTTCTTAGCACGAACATAAAAAAGCACGCGAAGGCCATAAATAATTTAAAAATATGAAACTTTTATTTCTAATCAGCTATCTAACAAGACTAAAAACGACGGTAACATGCATTTCTGCCCTAAGAGTTGATGTACGATTCTGATTCTGTGTTGTAAAAAAATATTTATTAACAGTTGCTTTTTATTGAAACCACTAGAATTTTCATGTTGGCACGAGATAGTATTGATATCTTGTTAGAATTTTCATTGAACGAAACCAAAAGTAATCATGACAATCACTGCGATGTTTGACAGATTACAAATTCACAGTTTTATAGTACAGGAAGTAGTAAATTTTTTTTTTACTTATTTTCGTAGTACCTGCCTTTATATGAAATAATCTAGTGACAAAATAGTATATTGTTTTACGAGTGAAGAAAGTAACATTTTTTCAAAAAATGCTTTCGACTATACTTTTTCTACAACCATGTTTATATCATAATAATAAGCTAAATAATGTGTTTTATAACTGAAATGCACTTTTTTCATTTTTATTAAACAATAAAATGAAAAAGTTTTAAAACAACTATATCTTGCTGGCCTCATCCAGCATACGCAAGCAGCACACCGAAAATGAATTTACTTGATTGAACTCCAATCCATGAATTTTGCACATATTTTTTCATACCTCTTTTTATATTTTACTGGTAATTAATCCAAAGAGGCTTCCTCAGCTTGATTTGCTATTTCTGATGGTGTATTTGGAAAATTTAAACCATTTTCCGAATCAGAAATCATGATAACCTAAAAAACTAACAATGCTTTCAGTGCAAACTGACAAGTCTAAATAATTAAGGAGGAACGTCAAAATAATGAAAACCAGGCAACTAGATATAAGTTGTTTTTAAATTTAACTTTCGTCACTAGAAACGAAAGTTAACGTTAGTAGAATTTCTCTCACTTGTGACGAAAATCATGTTTTTCCTGAAGATATTCTATTACAAAATGACGTCTTTTCATAAAGGGTTATAGAAAAAACAATTTTTGAGTCTGGCTAAAATTTTTGGATGGATTTAAGAAATAAAAATATGTCTCGCTGATTTACAAAATTGGGGAAAAAAATCAGACTGCTCTTAAGTTTGAAAATTTGTCACGAGTGGCAAATGCAACCCTTTTCACAGACATTCATTTTATTGTTTTGTACTTGTTGAATGGGTCGTTTTATATTTGCTTGTAAAAATAAGTTGGGTAGTGTAGTTTTTTCAAATAGGAATGAGTAATTCATATTGTTCCGTACCTCAGTGTTCTTCATGGATGAAAACAAACAGAGATTTAAGTTTCCATTTATTCCCAGAGGCTGGAAAATGTCGCGTGAAAGTAGAATCAGAGTTAGGACGCCCCACATGGATGTGTAGGCGTTAAGCTTGGATTTTAAGACTTAAAATCGGAAAAGTTGTGACTAAGAATATGGTCGTTTATTCAAAACATTTTATTGATAACGATTTTTTCCGAAGAAGTAAATAAAATAATTATATGCCATAGGAAGAAGAAGTTTAAAGCTGACAGGTGTTTCCAGTCAGAATTTGTCGATTTCATTAGTTCAAACTACAGAACCAGAACGAGAAGCCGCTGAAAGAAGTGAAAGGTTAAACAGAAAAAATACTGTTAAAATTATAGATTTCACAGACTGTCAGTGCAATAAAGAACGAGGGCCTGAACGTACTAACGATGATTTGGAAGGTGCACAAAGCCTGCTAATGCTCTTAAATGAGCAAGAACATTATGAAGGACCCACTAAGTTTCGTGACTTTGAGGTGCAAGTAAATACTTAAAAAATATCAACATTGAGTGATCTCTTAAAAACAGATAGTGCTCTTAATAGTTTTACTGGAATTTTCAGTTTTAAGCTTTTGGATACAATTGTGGAAGCAGTTCAAATGAATTATACTGATAATTTTTTACTAACTATTGTAACCAATCAAATTACTTAATTTAGAGTCATGTGTCAAATTTCATCCAATCAGCTATGGATTACAGCGATAACACCCTACATGTGGTGTTTTCAGTTTGGTGTTTTCAGCAAGTCAAGTTTTTGATTAAAAATTAATTAAACGTCAAACTGACAACTAGTTTAAAAATGTTTAAATCTACAAAGTAAAAGATTATCTTATCGAATACCCCTCGGGCCTTGATAAATCCTCAAAATTTTGTCATAGAGAATCCTTCAAGCGTGTTGCTAAAGGATAATAGCCCTCGGCCTTCGGCCTCGGGCCATTATCAAGCAACACGCTTTCAGCATTCTCTATGACAAAATTATCTCGGTATTATCAAGGCCCTAGGGGTATTACTACTGACAATTTGCCTTATTTGTTTTATCATATAACCTTTGTCAATATTTTTTTAGAAAATGTTATATTAAAAGCAATACTTGCAATGCTATTAAAATAAAATTGTAGAAAATGGGAATGTTTTATTGAATGTGTTGGGAAAATGAAATTATTTATAAGTAATATATTTATTTGTTACATACGTAAATTATGACTCATTTTTATTAAAAAGTTATATTTTACTGTCCATAACTTATTTTTAGTAAACTCCTAATCAATCAATTTCCAGTATTTTGAATTGCTGTAACGTCTTACACCTTGTACAAGTAATTAGAAGTGCAGAAATGTTTGCACTTCCCACCATTTCCTGCCTTATATGAGCTCCTCATATTATTAAGCTGACCTCTTATTTTATGTAGATCAGATTTCAAATCACTTGTTTGCAAACACAAACCGCATATAAAGATGTTTTTACTTTGGCTTTACCTATTAGAATCCAATTGACCACACAATTAAATGACTAGCATTTAAAACTTCCTCCTCTTCATATACACATCTAGATGTATTTGTACCTCCATAAATCCTTAAATACAAGAAAACACTGATTATATTGTGAATTAGAAAGGCAACTTTAACATCAAAATAAATGCTTATTTTTACTTGAAATGAAAAAGATTACTTATCTATATGATAAATAATAACTAGTAATAAATTTTTCACACAAATTAGTCTTTAATAAATGGTAAAAAATGCTAAAATAAAAATATCAGACGTACACAAACAAATCACAATAATGAGCCAATGTCTGTAAAAAGGGTTCCAATATAAGCCACCGTGGCGCTGCCATCTTATTTTCAGATACCTATACTATAATTTTATAGAAAATTCCACACCCAACATTTTCGACCAATTAAAAGCATTTATTTTGTATCGTTACCATAGCAACTAAACAAATTTCCGAACATTTTTGTCTCCTCCTTGGGGAGGGAGCATGAAATTACACTGGAATTTTTTTTACGTTTATAGGTAAAGTGACATTTACATTTAACTTCAGAGTATGTCGAATTTATTTTATAAGGTTCCGATGCTATATTTTAATTTCACTAACTTCATTACAAAACTTGCATAAAACGTATTTCGCAAAACGCTCCATTGTTATAAACTCTACAACACAACGAATTTATTTAGATAATTTATACTCAGGTAACGTCAAAAGTTTTGCTTGCACTTGCTTAACTAATTTTTATTATTTTTTAAATACATATTTCTACCAACTTTAGTAAAACGAATTTGTGAGATAGAGCTACTATCGAGTTATTTTTTGTTATTTTGTATAACTAAAGTAGATTAATTGTATTTTATTTACCCTAATATTACTCGTGCAAATTTCATTGATACTAAGTACCACGTCGAGTTCCTTGTAAGAAAATATATTTCTACCAACTTTAGTAAAATAAATTTTTTAAGTACTGATAAATGACTTATTTTTTATTATTTTGTGTTTTATTTAACCTAATAATATTTCGGTGTGAAATTTTCTTACCGAATACGACTCTGGCGTCAATTAAAAGCAGAAAATCTTTTCTCGAACACGAATATTTTTTAGATAATTTTCAGAATTCAAAAATTTCAAAATATTCGTGTTCTCGAAAAAATTTCCAGTAATAATTGAAGCTCTGGTGGTATTATAAGTGAAAATACACGTCTGACTGACATTTACAATCACAATAGAATACCTTTTGGATGCGTCATTGTAAGACTGCATAAATCGATCGGCCATAATATTTTTCTCCGCTATTTTTCATTTAACTATATTTAATCATAATAATATTTTTCATTAAATTATTGATTATTATTTTTGATCAAATATGGTAAAATAAATATTTTTCAACAGAATTAGGATGGCTAATTCTGTACTCTTTACTGCGTTTTTGCTTTTTTGTATTCAATTGTTTAATGCTCTAATAAAAAAGAATATGTATGCATGACACTAATCACCAGTATCAGAGGTTCCCAAACTTTCATAGGCGTAACGAGGGGGGGTTATTGGGGATGTAACCCCCCAATGCTTAGAAGAAATTAACAAAAAATTGTAACAATTTAAAAAAAATAAAAATTTGAAAGATTTTCCTTTTTCAAAGTTATTATTGCGGGATTACAGAAGTAAGGGTCGATAACGCCAAAAACACAGGATAAAAAAGACAGGGCAAACCACAGTTATTTTAATGAATAAAAGGTACACTAAAATGACAAACCAAAACGTAATACAGTCAGTCAGTTCTTCTCGCTACACTTGTGCTGCCCTGTTCCAACCTTTTTCAAATCTTGTGCGTTTCCGCGGTCAAGTGAAGTGCGGTGTTTACTAGGCTAGTAGTGAATTCTTTTTTCACCATTTTTTCAAATTTTAATATGCTATACTTAACATCCGCAGAGAGCTAAATATCACTGCTAGTGAAGTGTTGGACTAGTTAGCAAAAACATCTCGCCGACTTGAATTTAGATTGTCCTGAGTGATTGTGTATAAACTTTTGTAGAGTGGGGAACTTTCGCAAATTTTTACATACATATTTTGTATTTAATAATTTTTTTTTCTTGTTTTATAATGTAAGTTTAGTTTATTTTTTATGATGAGAGAAAAACATGAAAAAATAATTCGGTAATTTTTTTTTATTTTTAATGCAAAGTTGTTTAAAAAAATAAAAATTATAAAAAGGTACTGAATACTTTACTTCAATATTTACTAATCATTAAGTACTAAGTACTTAATTTATTAAGTACTACTTTTTAGTTTTTGAAAATGCCAAATTCAATAAATAAAAATAAAATTTTTTGGAGGGCTTTCTATACCCATTTTCATTATAAGGTGCGCCAAAACTCATTCTTGCACACACAATATTTTGCTCTTAGGCCGGCACTGTTTTTGAAGGGAATAATATGACTCAGCTCTAGTTACGCCACTGCAAACTTTTATAGGGTGTACCCCTTTTTTAGGTATCCCTTCTAAGTTAGTAAACTAAAATATATAAAAACATCTTAAAGACTTTTATTTAGTATAGTTTTAACCGGTATAATTCAATTACGCGTCATGTTTAAATAAAAACAAAGAGATATTGCTTACATACATTTTTATTTCATTAAAAACTATCAACAACAAGAAACTTGACAGCAGTGCTAGACAGTACTTTCTGTAAGTTTGGGTATTCCCACAAGATAACCCGTGCTCTATTTTTAGTGTTGCACTGTATGAAGTGCGCCGTAAACGCACCGCCGGCGTCGCCGCAGTATATTGGTGTGCATCCGTCTAATTTCGCGCCTATATAAAGGGTATACCAGAGTAGATTTTAGGTTTTAAACTTACCTTACGCCGACCCTGTTCGTCGAGCGTATAGCGGAAAAGTGCGGATTTAAGTTACCATGGAACAGTTAACGAGTTCGCAGCGTGCCTACACGGATGACGCCTATTTTAAAGCCAACGATTCGTCCACAGTTGCTCGGCGGCGTTTTTGTGTGCAGTACAATATTCGACTCGTGGGTGATGCGCCATCGTTAAATATTGGGTTAATTGAATTTTGTAGGCATAGAAATTTAATTCTTTTCTCAAGATACGGTGCATACTGCCACGAGACAAATCAAGCGCTTGTGCTTATTTTCGATTTTTCGAGGAACGTCGAGGATGACGATTTAGAGCCTGGCGCACCCTCTCAATATTGGGATGAGTTCGCATGGTTTTCGGTTGACCTGGATGTTTCACATTTGTTACAACTCCTTGTTCTCTAAATTTTTTTACCCACGCGTGATTTAACATCGCCGCCGAGCAACTGTGGACGAATCGTTGGTTTTAAAATAAGCCTCAACCGTGTAGGTACGCTGCGAACTAGTCCACTGTTCCATCATAACATAAATCCGCATTTGTCCCCTATACGCTCGACGTAATATTTTCATGAAAATTCGAACAGGGTCGGCGTAAGGTAGGTTTAAAACCCTTTACACCCTTTACTTATTATCCGACTGTCTATTTGGTGTATCGGCAGCCGCGCTTACTCAATCTGAAGTTCGCAGATTCGCAAATCGTATACCTTGGATTTTTGAATTTTCTTATCTATTGAAATTTGTTGGCCACCTACAATTCTATCCATGTTTGCTCACTGCGAAATTAAGTACCGAAAATCGCCTCATGGGCTATTAATGTATTTGTGCCTTTGAACTGAAACGTCGACCATCGACGAGATATTTTCTTTTACTTGACATATAACTTTGCGTATTTTCAAATTTAAAATAAAATTTAAAATCGACCTCAACACCTTTCTCAACTTGTAAAGCACTTAAGAGTCGCAACTCGTCTAACTAGAGTTATGACAGCTTCTGACAACATGAGTACTTTTCTTTGAAGAAGCCTCTTACAATTATCAGCGAAACGCCGAGTTCCAAGCTCAAAATGTGGCAAACTAAATCTCGGAATAATATTTTCATTTACTGTAAAAGCCGTGAAAGCCTACGTTTTCAACTTTATTAAATAATAGCAAAAGTAATACAAAGTTATTATCATAATCCGATGCTTACCATACCCGACAAGGCATTTTTTATTTCTACTATAGGTCAAGGTTAAAAGTCTGCAAATTGTTCAGGGCCACGCATTTATACTGTAATATGTAATACCAAAAAAACTAATTTAAAATATATTGAATATATTTTACTAAGTAATTAAATAAATCGTATAGATATTGAAATTTTTATTAAATGTAAAATATGTATATAAAATGTACCATTTATAAAAAAATTCACATTTATGTACACAGACAGCATTACTCGTCGACTGCAACTGCCAAAAGGTGGCGTAATGTATTCTTTTATATCAATTTTTACTCTATATCAATCAAAATAAAAAATATACAAGAAAACATAAAATGACAAGAGAAAAATTTAAGAGAAGAAATTCAAGAAAATGGTGTTGGAATCAGACAAAACATAGAGAATAAATTGGAAGAGAAGATATGTCAACTAGGGGGTAAAAGAGGTGAAAATTTAAAAAGTCACATACAAGGAGAAGTAGAGGAGAAATTGGTAGATTTTCAAAAAAGAATAGAAGTGAAATTGCAAACAAAAGCTAATGAGAAAGGTTTAGAAGGATTTAAGGTAAAGGTCGATGGAGAACTTAAAACGATATGTGAAATTATGGAGGAGAAAAATAGGATATGTCAGAGGAATGTGGAGGTTATTGACAGATATGTAAACAAGGACATATAGGTAATAAAATTAAAAGAAATTATCACAGATGGATAATTAAATTAAAAAAACATTTTTGGATATTGGAAGAAATAAAAAAGATTTTGGAAATAGCAGAGGAAGAGAATTTAAGAATACTAAAAGAAAGAAAAAGACAAGATATTAGTGTGAAAAATAGAAATTAAAATTTGGTTTTCTTATTTCTTTTCACTTATGAGAGCTTTTTTTTGTCGAAGTAAACTTGACATGTTGCCTGGCAATTTAACGAAAAAAACTGCCTCTGAAAAAATTACGAGTCCGTAGGACAAAATTCCAATTATAAATGTCAAGTGTACTTCGACTCAAAAAAAAAGTTAGAGTGTAATTCGGTAAGACAATTTAATGAATATGTAAATCAATAAATTAAAAAATGAGATGTAAATTAGTTTATTTAATTTAACGGAAAAGTACAATTGTTAAAAACACAATTAGTAAAAATAGCTTGATTTTCAGAACTTTCGTGTCTTTTGTTAATATTTTGCTGCATGCTAGTATTTTGAGCGGTGGTAGTAACTGTTTCCTGGATGGTAGTACGAATAAAACCAATGATTAAAAATTATTTTATAATCTTTAAAGTACTGCTCTTCTAACATTTTTGCTGAAGTGTTCCAAATCGTCTTGACTGCACTCTATCTATAATCTTCTCCATTGTTCTTCTTCATGTTGAATGCCCAGTCACATAGAATAGAAGCTAACTTTTCAGTGGAAGTTTCTGCAATGAGTTCATATTTTTTTTCCAAACAAAACTTCGCAAATTGTCGCCAAATTGATGTAGTTGAATTCACAGTATTGTGAGGCATATTATCATTGATGGCTTTTTCAATTTCTCCACTCGAAGACTCTCCAAATCGCGACAATTCCACAAATGAAAACATTTCTGACATCGCAAGTTTGAGAAAAATTGACATAACGTCATCAAAAATTTGTTTTTCTACGACCACCATTCAAAGTATGCTTTTCTGCACAAATTTTCATTTGCAAAGTAGGCAATTGCTCACATTGCAAGGACAAAATGACATATGTGTGCGGAAAAGTGACAGAACTGTGCGTAAAGTAGTTACTTTGCGCACAGTTAAAATAAGTGCATCGACATATTAAATAACAGTCGGTGGCACCTAATTTCTGATTGATTTGTGTTCTATAAACTGACAGTTCGTTGTCGAATGACATTTGGCTCCAATATTTTAAATTTAAGTTTTTAGAATTTTACTTTTGCTATCTTTTCGTAAGTATATTTTGATATATTTAGTATTTTATTACTTACCTAATTATTTCTAGACATGTTATCTGGTTTATAAACAAATATATACCGTAGGAAATGAACCAACATACATCATCCGGCTCTGATGATTCTGATGTGGAGAATACGCCACCGAAAATTGAAGAAATAGCTAGAATGACCACAGAAAATTTATTACCAGATATTTCAAGGGGAAAGTACGAAAAACAGTACTCCAAATTTATGAGTTGGAAGGAGACAAACAAAATTAAGTCATTTTCAGAAAATGTATTATTTTTTTTTCATTTCTTTTTATTTATTTTTCATGTATGCATAAAGAAAATTGTATATTAAAAACATATATAAATTATGTTACGTTATATATATTGTAGTTATCACATTCTAAAATTAAAGTAAATAAACATTAATATTTTGTTGTCTTTAAAAAGTGTGGTCGTAGAAAAAGTATTGTGTACAACATGTACGCAAAGCACTTTTCCCACTCGCTTGATTTGCGGCACTCGCCTAAAGGCTCGTGCCGCAAACATATGCGCTCGTTGAAAAAGTATAGCTTTGCGCACTTGTTGTACAAACTACTATTTTAATGCTGGTTGTCATGCTTTCAAAACTTGGGTTCCGTCATTGTCGCTGGAAAAGTTAGGGCAAACTTTTTTCGCTGTCATAATGACAAAATCACGCGGCTTATGGGATTTTTTATACATGAATTAAATTGTCAAGATAAAAATAAATTAAGAAAACAAATTTTGGAGATGTTGTTATGGTTTCAAAATGAGACAAAACTATGGGAAGTGCATTTTAAAAGAATTAAAAAAAAAATATGTAAAACGGACTTTAAAAAAAAGGGATGGTTGTTATGACATGTTTGTTGAATGAGAGATGATATATGAAAAATGTCGGATGTGAAATTAAATAAAGATTATTAAAAAGTATAAAACCTTGAGAATTTATCATTATCATTTCAATATTCATAACCTAATTTACCTTGCGTATTACGAAAACCGAAAAACAACCAAAAGAGATGTTTAATAATTCGTATAACTTTCTCAGTTTCCAACAATACATTAACCAAAACGTCGACTGCTGTTGGCAAACGAGCCAAATCGTTATGCCTCATTTGCAGACACGAGAAATAAGTTGGAAAAGTAAATAAATGTAATGAATGTAGTTTTGTTAGTTGCTAATATAGAACCAAAATAGTTAAGATATATATTTCAACTCCCGACATAATTCTGAGTAAACAAGGCAATATCTTTAACTGCTACCTAGTAGTTGTAAATCGCTGAGGAGATAATTAGTTCCCATGGAGAAACAAACGAAAATCTTAGAACTTTGCTTTGTTTTTAGAAATGTAGGACAAGATAATTTTGAAATGTAGGGGTGAAGTGAGATGGAACGAGTTAATTAACGTTTGTCATTTCTTTAATTTATTATTACGAGTTTATAAGAATAATCTGTTTCTAGGAACAAAATCTTTAGACTTGTTTAACACTTCTAGTTATACCGGGTGATTCATAATTAAAGGATAGAATTATTTCTAATTATTTTTTTTAATCAAAAAACCTTAATGTACCCTATGGTAATAAGGTGTTGCCCGTTGCCTTTAATTATAAACCAAATTAGCCCAAACTTGCTTATGCCTGGCCATTGCCACTGCCTCCTGCGAATTTAGTCCGGGTTCCCTTAGAATTTCTTATTCCATGTTTTCCTTGTTGTTCCCCAAAGTGACCACGCAACAAAATAGGGCATTTTTAATGTGGGTTTCGAGAAAAGAAATCGATGGTGTGTCAGATATTAACCTCAAAAAAAGTTATAGGTAATAATATTTAAGGTTACCAGAGGTTTAAAATAGGGAGTTTAATTATTTAATAAATTATTACTAAAAATGTATATACGAATGATTTATGGACAAAACTGGAAACTATTCCTTCTATTGCTCATTGTGAACGATGAATAAAAGCGTGTGGCTTGGATGTCATGGAAAATGAAATTTTCCTCGCATGACACTATAAAAAATTATATTAAAAACTGCATAGCAATTACCATTTCCATATCAACAAAGTTCTTCCATTGTGCTTTTAATTGTCAGTCACTTCTACATGAAGAAAAATTGATACTTCTGCTGAATACTTTAATAAAGGATTTTTTTTTTAAATTTTTGAATAAGAGTCACGTGAGATTGCAATCATTTGACGCCATCATATAAAAATGAGCTAATCTTGGAGCCCTTGTTGATTTTTACATTTATTTTGAAATTTGTTTTACTCTTGCTAGTTTTTTCTGCAATGGTTCGAACTTTTTGGATTTTATTTCCATTTAAAATTTAAACTAAGGCCTAAAGAAGAAAAACATTAAATGAGCATGTGTATTATCGACTTTTTATGACCTATTAGCAATTACAGCTTATTGGCTCTTATATTTAGCAGTCAAAGAGGTTTAATGGATTAAAAGGAATATTTAAATAATACCTTAATAAATGTTCAAAATATGCTAAGGGTTTTTCCTGGCATTTAATACTTCAACTATGTATTATAAAAATAAATAACTAGTTTTCTCGAAATTACAGACCGCCAAATCCCCAATGTAGACAGAAATGTTTCAAGTAAAGATCAACAATATCTGCTCGACATTTGTTGGGCAATTAATTCAGGAAACTGCTCTGAAGATTCGGCTACTCGGGATCATAGTCTCTTGTCACATTCCAGGTTGTTAACAACTGTGACTATGTGCAGGTCGGAAGAAATCTGATGCGAAATACATGACATGGTAAAAGAAATAATGAGCAATAAAGAAAAGGATGAGCGCGAGCAAAATGGCTAAAAAAAGGTAGCAGAGACTCAGGCATCAACAAATGGTTCCAGCTGCGGCCGAGACCAAAAATAGGAGTTGTTTTTTAGTGGTAATTAGAAGTCATGAGTCCCACACTACCCAACAGATGGAAATGCATTTAAAAAAAAGGTGGCTATCAACTGCCAACGGGATTCTCAGACTGTACTTGAGTGAAGAAAATACCTCAAATAAACTTAAAGAAACAGTTTTCTTTATTCTAAAATCATACATGCCTCTATGGTTTGGTATTAGTCCAATACATGTATTCAGATCAATTGAATCGTCACAGTATCTACCAAAACATTTACTTAGTATCATTGACCCCGTGATCCAACGCAATGCATTTTTTGTCCATTCACAATATCTCATGTTGGTAATGAGAATAAGAAAACATAAAAGGGAAATTTTGAAAGCGAGGTTAGAAGTTAACGAAGTTGGAAGAAACTTGTACTTAGATTTCTTACGTAATTCTATAAAAAATAAAAAACTAAGAGGGAACCCATTACAAATGCTCTAGACATCTCAACAAGCTTTAAAAAAGCATCGAATTTGCCTTTAATTTGATTTTCTTTTAAAATAATTTCTGGACACAGCGTTAATTCCAATTTTACTGGAGGCACTTCAAACTAAATAAATTTTCACCACTGTGCATTGTAACCGACATCTATAACACTTGGCCAATAGCATCTGCGTTGTATAGTATTATTAATGGAACTTTTTAATCGTTACCCCGACACAATCCACATGTCATTATCATTTTAACGTTCACTGTATATTTAAATAACAATGGACCAACGACAATGGAGTTTTGATGGAGCAGGAAACAGTTCCACTTGCAAACAATGAATATTCCTGTCGTCATTGCAGCTTAATGAAGAATGAACTTTTAAATAAGGCGGGGTTACGTCTACTGCGGGTGGCGATGCAACAAAAAAGAAACGTCATATACCTTAATGAGTACGAACTGATCCTACACTGAGAAAATCGATTTTAGGATTTACTAATAAAAATGAAAATGTCTTAAGTACCATAATAAAAACTTTATTAATGGATATTAACCAGGCAACTTTTCTAATCAATATTTGGCGCCATGGATAAAAATAAAATGGCCTTAAGTGTTTTTATAGATCTGTCCAGGGCGTTTGATACAGTCAGCCATTCTTTATTGTTAAAACATTAGAAGACATAAGTGTCAGAGGAGCGCCGTATGAAATGTTTAGAACGTATCTTACCAATCGAAAGAAAATTGTTCAAGTTAATGGTGAAAAGAGTGAAAGGAAAGAAATTACATATGGAGTTCCACAAGGTTAAATCCTTGGACCAATACTCTTTAACATTTGCTGCTGATGACACCTGTATCTTTTACGAGCATGACGACTGGGAAGTTACTCACCATTAACTATGCAAAAACGTCATTTCTACCTATTTATTTGATACGCGAAGTAACCCAACTTTAGATACTTAAGTTTAGATGTATTAAATGATGTCAGTATAAGATCTGTGAATGAATTTAAGTACTTAGGCGTTGTTTTAGATAACCTTCTAAGATGGAATAAACATATTAAATATGTTATTAAAAAAATTTAATTTTTAATTCGTAGATTTGAAGTACTGCGGGATATACTTGATTTTAAATAATTAAAAACTATTTACATGTCTTTAGTACAGTCCCATCTTATGTATGGTATAGTAGCCTGGAGAAAGCACTATAAAAGTATTGGAAATAACTCAGAAAAAAACATTAAAAACGATGATGAGAAAAAACTATATTTATTCTTCTGATAAATTGTATCACGAAACGAGTAAGGAATAGGCAACATTGCAACAATTGCAACACACAATGCAAATTATGTATGCAACCCCAATACATCGGGAATTTTTTGATTTAAAAATTGTCAATACTCTCTTGGTAGCACATCTAAAAATTGTATTATTAGTTCACAAGCGTATACCAATATAAAACTAAAATTGAGCTCAATTCAATAATCACAAATATGACACAAGAAATAAACTTAAAACATTTGTAATAGAAAAAACCAAAAAATCAACTGGAAAAAAGTGCTACATATATGGCTCCAAAAATTTATAATACTCTTCCAGATTTTATCAAAAAATCACATAAAACACAAATTAAAAAAATTTATTCTGGAAAATTCAAGAGAGACAATTCACAGCATACTTGAATCCATTATACCAGTTGTTTAGCACTTCTTTTACTTTTTTTTACTAAAGAAATTCTATTTTATCGTTATTTTTTATTATACTTTTTATACCTAATTTTTTTATATGTACTTTATATTAGTATGTAAGTTTTAACAAATTATTATTGTATTACTCGCGCACAGGCTCTGCCTATAGTGATTTTTTCTTTCCTCAATGTTATTCAACCCAAACGATAAAATTACTATACGTATAGTTTATTCAGTTTCAATTACAGAGATATAGAAACAAAATTCCCAGATGTGCCGACAAGTTGCTTTGATGTGCCAACAAGTTGTTTTGATATGCCTATAAGTTGATTTGATCGTCATTGGCATTTGTTCTGCAATTTAAAATAGACCCGTTTGCGTTCGATTAGGCCCAGTCTACCGAGCTATAAATTGACTTCTAAATCTCTTTATACAATTAGAAATCTACCAAGCAAAAACACATTCCCCGGACTACATTGCATAAATAGAAAATCTATAAATAATTTACTTAACTCCATCCTACCTCTCATAAAGAACCTGGAAAAACACTCATACAATCATCATCCACAAACTAAGAAAAAATGTCACTTATTCCGAATCCTAGAGGCCCATTGGCCCAGATATTGGCATCAGAAATGAATGTCTTAAATTATTTAGAAGTTATTTATCTAACCGTAGTTAAAATAGGTAAAGTAACAAGTGATTCTAAAAATATTGAATATGGAGTTCCACAAGGTACAATATTAGGACCCATATTATTTACTATTTACATTAATATATATATATATATATATATATATATATAAGTGGATATTTTCGTGACTGTTCAATAATAGTTTAAGTAGAAAAAATTCGTGGGATTCCCACGAATTTCTACTTAAACTATATATATATATATATATATATATATATATATATATATATATATATATATATATATATATATATATATATATATATATATATATATATATATATATATATATATATATATATTTTACGTAATTCAATACCTGTTGGGGCATATATCCCAAGGAGTAGTTGTTGAAGTCCAGACGTTGGTGTAGTGCATGACATTTTTAATGTCGTTTTTCTTGGGAGCTTGTGATTTTATTTCACATCATTTGCGCAGAAAATTGTTAATAAATGCAAGACAATGACCTCTTATTAGTTTATGTAATTTTTTGATTATACTATATTTCCAAGCTGTATCAAACGGTCCTTTTATGTCGATGAATACGGCTAGAAATTTTTGTTGCGTGACTAGAGCTTCATGGATTTCAGTTTCAAGAGCTAAGATATTATCCATTGTTTTCCATTGTCCATTATTAACAATTTTTTTCAAGAGTTTACAGATGGCACAAGTTAACAAAATTGGTCGGTATGGTGCAGGACTCAAAGGAAGAGTTGATTACTTATTTGTTATTGCCGAATGTGAAATTCTGGATTGCTGTTTGCTGTGTAATTTTTTGATTTCTTGACTATTTGTGTAATTTTAGTGTAATTATTTGTTTAAATTTTCCGAAAAAACTTGACTCACAGTATTTCAGAATCAATGTCACGGCCGTCAGCTGATTATTCAGATGCAGGTGAGTGTCTGGTTGGTTCTTAATCCATGTTGTACTTTCTACGAAAAGATCCGAGAAAGAGATTAGTAAATAATTTTATAATTTTACTTTGAAGGTTTAGTTTTTGTGTTTCAAAAGTCTCGATTTAAAACGTACTTAACAGTTTGCACACAATTGCAGACATTAATAGGGTACAATGGACATTATTTTTTTATCTCTGATACCTATCAAATTAATAAGAACATTTTTAGTAATATTTTATAAACTTTCTTTGGTTTTTTACCTACAAATATAAATTCATTTCGGGAATCCACAAACCTGATTAATAGTCGTATGTTCCTGTTAAAAGAAATCTACTGTCAGCTACGAATACTCTTGAAGTATCTATTTCGCTCTTTCTATTAATTAGAAAAAGATGATGCCAACGGCAAAAAACTATAGAAATGTGGCAACTCGAATTATTTCATTGGTCCACGTCACGGTTCATAATATGTCACGATTCATACATTTAAATTTAATTTCCCAGTCCCCCTTTAATAATGAAGCGGAAAAATTTTGGAAATGTATTCTACTGGTCATACAGTTTCATATGGGCCAATAAAAACTTTCAATACTAATCCACATTACTGCTAAAAATTGATTAAAATACTAAGGTGTGTTATAAAAACGACACGATGTTAATAAACGATATTATCAAATCCAACCCTGACCAGGTTCGTAACCGAACAATTTACTTCTATAAACATCAAATGTAAATTTTAGGGTGTGGTTTTCTTAATTATTTACTGGTAAACATTTCAATTAATTTTTAGCCATTATGTATTGTTTGTTAATAAAACATCTCCATTTCTGCTTTCCACTCCGGGCGTTAGGGATCTATATAACGTACTTGGTGCATAAATAACTATTATACTACTCGGGAGAACGGAAAATTAATAATGACCAATGCAAAATCACTGGCAATTTTACGTGGTAATATAAAATCTGTGAAGTTGGCTTTGACTGTCGCCCCTTAATGCATAACCCTACAAATGAGATGTTGAACTTTTCCATTATAACGAGTGTATAGAGAATTGCCAGAAATTTAAATTAATTGTTCTTAAGCGTACGGTTATTGAGCTTACAGACTGCGTTATTTTCGACTAATTTCCCCTAATAGGGTTCGGATTTTTTATTTAAATTTCATATTTCTACTAGTGTATTTTAGAGTCTAACTGTTTATAATTGTTATTAAAAAACGTTTTTTGCTTATTTAAGAAGTTTTTCTGCAGTTTTTATTCGAACTTTCTTATCTTCTATATTTCAGAGAATTATGACTGCTAACCCCTCATTGGATACGACCTTGACCCTAGTGTACGACCCGAAAAACCAGAGACAAAAAATAACCTGTGCGAAGCACAGAGAGTAGACAAAGGTTGATAATTAATATTTGCAATTTATAATATTTAGCGCTCCCGGGATGAGAAGTCTGCACGCGAACATTAAAAATTATACAATTTGTCGCGAAAAGAAAGGACCAACAGTTCCGTTGAAAAGTTGCTGTTTTAAAAAGATCTTTTGCAAATCTCTTAAGCTGGATTTTTATAAGTAGACTTCTTGAGTCAATATAACTAATTTCAGCAAAATGCAGGGTAATCAGTTATACATATAAAAAACTGATTCTGAATGACTTTAATTCTACTCTAAGTGATTTTTTTTATTATTACTCGATTTTTTAACAGATATTATTCAGATAGCGGGTTTACCAAACCTATAAAAAAGTTTGATATGTCCGTTATATTATATAACAAAAAACTGTTTTGTCCACGTCTGTTTTAAAATGAACCAATTTTTATTAGGTAAGTATCTTAAGTATAATATTATGTATTACACACTAAAAGGACTATAGGCAGTGATTAATCATTATTCACTATTTTTTGTCACACTTCTGTTATATTTCCATTGGTAACATGTGATTTTTTATTATTTTAACAGTAGGCTAAGCGCTGTCACTTAAAAGCCAAATTGCTTATTTATTTAACTTGATTAATTTAAGAAAATGAAATGTTATTAACTCCGCCGGAGGTGAAAGAAGCTGCGGGAGTTGTATCGCTAAATTTATTGCCAGAAAAATAAAAAAAAGTTATATGTATATAACTGCATATGATTCGTTTTTGTCCTGGAGAAAAGAAATCAAATCGTTCGCGGAATCAGTTTTCTTTTAGTTTACTCTACATTATGGACCCATTATTCCATGCTAAGAAGTACAATTAAGAAACAGGAGTTTATATAATGAAGGTGTTATTATTAATGAAAAAAGTGATTTGCTATTTTTAAACTACCAGAACGATAAATGTACAAGCCAAAGGATTGGTAATAATAAATTTACTAAAATGGGCAAAGACTTTCTTATACCAAACATACAAAACGAAATAAGTTAGATGTAAATTCCATACCAGCAATTAATTTAACAAACTGTTTTCTAAATCAAACAGGTTATCCATATCTCAAATGTGGCCAAAGTGTAAAAGTAAAACTTCAAAATCAATGTCGGTACCACATACAGGGTGACTCAGGAGAACGTGCATGCTCCATAACTTTTTTTCTATTCAAGCTATCGGTTTCATTTTTTTTTAAACGATAAGATCGACATTGGGGCACATTCTAAAAATATTTCTATTTATATGCAGGATGTCCCAAATAACATACACAACTAAGTTCTGATTTTTTAAATGGCAACCCCCATTTTTGTTGCATTTTTAGATTCGCCATTAAATTGTCGATATAACGCACCCGGGTTTCTTAGACTTATCTGCAATAGTTTTTGACTTATGTCAATTTATGTGTCAAAATAGCGTCGTGCAGAGATCCACAAAAAAGTTCAGAACTTTAGAACTGTTCAAGATAACTTAATCAACTTTTTTCCAGTCGATTCCTTAAGCTTCAGCGCATCTTCTAAGTTGTAGGCGAATTCGGAGTCGACGTTCTACCGCCTACTACGATTTTTTGAAAATTACAAATTACAAATAGCAATAACTCGACTTTTTCAAACGCATCACCCTATATTTTATTACATCATTGCATGGCATTTTTTAAGAGCTTTTTGCTGATATAGGGTTTGTTGGGTCTCTTTTGTAAAATTTGCGAGATTTATTGCAAAATAAGAAATGTTGATGGTTTATTCGAGAAAAAAAAGGAATCGAGTAGGCCGCTGTCTTAAAATATACTTTCAATAATTGTACGCATCTAACTATTAATCATGAGTTTTACTCGCGAGGAATTAGTGAATATGGTCTACTGTATTGGCGAAGCTGACAGAAATCCTTTATTAGCAAGGAGAATCTACCTGCAAAAATATCCAGAAGCAAGAACTCCACGGGTATCTTCATTCCTAAAGTTGAGAGATCGGTTTGAACTCACTGGTATTGTATCTTATACCAAAAAGGAAATTGTTTTTTGACAATGTGCTGCATGGTGAAAGGTATTTACAGTTTCTTCGCGAACATCTTCCCAATATTTAAGAAGAAGTGGATTTGAATACCAGAGGGACAATGTGGTTTGAACACGATGGTGCTTCAGTGCATAACCATAGGATGGTGCGAGAATTTTTAGATAATTCCTACCCTAATCGTTGGATAGGGAGAGGTACTATTCCTTGGCCCGCGCGATCTCCAGACCTTACTCCTATAGATTTTTTTCTTTGGGGGTACGTGAAGGAAACTGTTTTCAGAGATCGTCCAACAACTGCAGATGATATGAAAAACAGGATTACGGAAGCCTTCCGTTCAGTTGATGGAGCAATGCTTACTAGAGTTCGGGACTCATTTACTAGAAGACTAGCAGTTTGCGTGGAACATGATGGTGACCTATTCGAGCATTTGTTATAAATCAAAAATATTTATATTGTATCCTATTAATCATTCTTTCATGTTCTTGTAAATATTATAAAAATTGTTTACTTTGTAATGTATTTCTGTTTCTATTACAATTTCCTTTTGTTGAAACATACTCTTTTCAAAATTATATGAATGTCTCAAACAGTGGCCTACTCGATTCTTTTTTTCTTTTAATTAGACGCGTACAATTATTGAAAGTATATGGATGTGTCAAATTTTAAGACAGCGGCTTACTCGATTCCTTTTTTTTTCTCGAATAAACCGTCAACATTTCTTACTTTGCAATAAATCTCGCAAATTTTACAAAATAGACCCAACAAACCCTATATCAACAAAAAACTCTTAAAAAATGCCATGCAATGATGTAATAAAATATAGGGTGATGCATTTGAAAAAGTCGATTTATTGCTATTTGTAATTTGTAATTTTCAAAAAATCGTAGTAGGCGGTAGAACGTCGACTCCGAATTCGCCTACAACTCAGAAGATGCGCTGAAGCTTAAGGAATCGACTAGAAAAAAGATGATTAAGTTATCTTGAACAGTTCTGAAGTTCTGAATTTTTTTGTGGATCTCTGCACGACGCTATTTTGACACATAAATTGACATAAGTCAAAAACTATTGCAGGTAAGTCTAAGAAACCCGGGTTCGTTATATCGACAATTTAATGGCGATTCTAAAAATGTAACAAAAATGCGGGGTTGCCATTTAAAAAACCAGAACTTAGTTGTATATCTTATTTGGGACATCCTGTATATAAATAGAAATATTTTTAGAATGTGCCCCGTTCTCGGTCTTATCGTTTAAAAAAAAATCAAACCGATAGCTTGGATAGAAAAAAAGTTATGGAGCATGCACGTACCCCTGGGTCACCCTGTATAATCAGGTTTACAAAAATGGGAAATTATAAACAAAGGCGACTAGTTTCGGCTATTAGCCATCATCAGGCCTACAAATAATTACAAGAAAATAGTAACACGATTACAATGACAATTTTTAACTACTTACCCTGGGGTAATAAAATTGAAAAATAATGATTTTTAAACGATTTATGTAAAAGACAACATTAAAACATTATTTTAAAAAATGTTTTAAAAATTTTTTTAAAACTGACCAACACAAGTTAAAAACCTTGAGGGGGAGGAAATGCCCTAAGACGTAAACACACGTAAAGGCTGGAGCTAACGGCAATGGGCGCTAGTCCAGAGTCATTACGCATTCTAACAACCCTCCACCCCAATGATTTCAACCATGTGGGGATCAACTTGAATTTATAATTACAATTAAAACGAAAACCTCCACGTTCTAAACGCAATGTAGAACGTGTAGGTGAACCTTCCATATAAATGAATAAAAATAAATAAATATTTTATTAATCCTTATTGACATAGAAAATGTATAGGACCGGTCAGTTACACTTAAAGTTACTATAGATAGTATAATAAACCGGAGGGTTCATCGAAATCAAAAAATAGCAAAAAGCACCAACGGTAAAATACATCAAAAAGCGGTTTACAAAATGGCGAATGAATCAGCTTGACATTAGTAACACATTGAATGAAATTAACAAATTTTTTTTTAAAAAAGAAGAAACTAATTTAACAAAGTTCTAAAGTTAAGTGATTAAAAGAATATATGAGATTGGGTACAGGACCATTCAACAACGCAGAAAGAAGAAAAAGAAAAAGAAGAAGAATTGACATATTGTAACGATTGATATAATAAAAATCTAAACGGTAGGGATAAATGACAGTGAAAATTTAATAGGTTAGAAAACAATTATGGAAAATATAAACAAAGCATTTAATATAAGTCAATGAAGTTAATTTCAAACATCTCTAAAAGGTTAAGTCTAAAGCTTTTTGGGCATTTATGGAGTAGTTTTGCATTAGAAGGAGAACAAGAATGATGTGAAGAAAGGATATGGTTGGCAAACGAAGAAGAAGTATTGGTAATATCTGTATCTCGGTGTTTCTCAATGATTTTAAAGTGTTCTTTAATTCTAGTCTCTATTCTTCTTCCTGATTGGCCAACATAAACTGAATTACAATCTGAGCAGCTGATTTTATAAACACCCGTACTGCGTACTAAAGGAATTTTATCTTTTGAGTTTACTAAAAATGATTATTGGACGTTTTAAATGCTAAATTGATGTTGGATTTTTTAAAGATTTTTAAAAATTGATAAGATGAATTATTAATGAAATGTAATGAACCTGTATAAGAGGGTTTAGAAAGTGAAGTTAAAGGACAAATTGTGGAATAAATTTTGAATTTAACAAAATGTTTTGTGTATAATTTACAGATGAGTTCTAAAGGATAATTATTATTAACTGCTAACTGTTTTATGATGTTGATTTCTGCCTTAAAGGCCTCTGTAGACAATGGTAGAGAAAATGCTCTATGAAAGAAACTATTGAAAGATGCTAATTTATGGGACATGGGGTGGTTAGAATGATAATCTATTAGACAGTCTGTAGTGGTCGGTTTTCTATAAATTTCAAAATCTAAAGTTGAACAAGTGGGGTTCCTTCGAATTAAAAGGTCAAGGAAAGGTAGGTAACCATCCTTTTCAAACTCAATCGTGAATTTGATGCGAGGATGCAAAGTGTTGAGGTAGTTGAGGAAACTAGAGGCATCGTCTTTTGTGCCTTGGAAAACTAGGAAGCAGTCATCCACATATCTAGCATAAAAAAGAATATTGTATTTAAACGGGGGATAATCAAGATAAGTAAATTCCAGATTGTTCATAAAAATATCTGCTAAAAGTGGAGATAAGTTGGAGCCCATTGCTAAGCCTGTTTTTTGCCTATAGAATGGTTGAATGGTTGAATGGTCCTGTACCCAATCTCATATATTCTTTTAATCACTTAACTTTAGAACTTTGTTAAATTAGTTTCTTCTTTTTTAAAATTAAATTTAATTTCATTCAATGTGTTACTAATGTCAAGCTGATTCATTCGCCATTTTGTAAACCGCTTTTTGCTATTTTGCTATTTTTTGATTTTGATGAACCCTCCGGTTTATATGGAGGGTTCACCTACACGTTCTACATTGCGTTTAGAACTTGGAGGTTTTCGTTTTGATTGTAAATATAAATTGTTAGAATGCGTAATGACTCTGGACTAGCGCCCATTTCCGTTAGCTCCAGCCTTTTAAGTGTTTACGTATTAGGGCATTTCCTCCCCCTCAAGGTTTTTAACTTGTTGGTCAGTTTTAAAACATTTTTGAAAATAATGTTTTAATGTTGTCTTTTACGTAAATCGTTTAAAAATCATCATTTTTCAATTTTATTACCCCAGGGTAAGTAGTTAAAAATTGTCATTGTAATCGTGTTACTATTTTCTTGTAATTATTTGTAGGTCTGATGATGGCTAATAGCCGAAACTAGTCGCCTTTGTTTATAATTTCCCATTTTTGTAAACCTGATTATATGTGGTACCGACATTGATTTTGAAGTTTTACTTTTTGTTTTCTAAATGTTCTTAATATTTTAATATTTTCCTAAGCATTTTTATTGGAGATGAATTCAGAAACAAAAAGGACTTATAAACGTTTTATTTGAAAAAAAAAAGTTACAAAAAGAATTAGAATCCTACAATTTTCACCATTTGACAACTATTACTTAGACTTATTGAAGGTTCAAGATAAAGTTCTCCTAAATTGTCCGCGGCAATTTTTTTTATTTTAAATGGAAGAATTTATGTATCCCTCAGCAACAGTATTACCTTTCCAGTCTCCATGTCGCTTTATAGTCAAAAGAACTGCTCCTGAATCTGCAAACCATTTGGTACCATTGAAAAAGTATTTATGCCAACAGGCTATCTTATGCATGCGCCATTCCTATATCAAACGAAAAATGGTCCCTCGTTGCCACCAGAAGTTACAAAAAATTCCCGTGATATTTTGGTTTTTGTATCAGGAATCTGTATATGGAAAACTTGCTCTTCATCCTTAACATTTTCTAAAAGAAAATTGCAAAGTTCGGTTTTCCTACATGCACCAGCTAGTCCAATAAATTAGTGCAACCTAAAAAAAATGTAATTAAAACCTATGGAAGGTAATGGGAATATGTTTTAATAACTTACTTTGTTCAGTATATGTTTTTATCATCAGCTTCATTTAGAAACGGTACAACTTCGTTCTTATATCGTAAATATTTTAGATTTCTTTGGCTTGTACCCTATCGATTGTCTTTTTAAATATGCAATTAACTATGTATATTTGACGATGTCCACATTTTTCCTTAGAAGCCCAAAGACACGACTTGTAATTTTGATAACTGCTGAAAGTAATCCATAAAGATTTTCTCATTCGTGGAATTTTTCACTCCTTTTTCATCACACCATTTGACAAAAAGTTTGTTCGTATTTCAATTTAGATTTTTCAGGAAAGAGGCAATAAACGGCACCGCTCGCAGCTTCTTCTATGTCGGATGGAAGGCTGCCTGAATCACTCATTTTGATCAAGCACATTAAATACAAGCCGAAAATTTTACTTAAAAGGCGTTGTTTACAAACAAATTGGCTGGACGTTAAGTGGTTGTCAGGGTAATAAACATTTTTCGTTGATCTCAAGGCAATTGATTTTATCTTGGATATTTATGGTAACAGGCGGACAGTGCAATTACTGATAGGTTTCCACGCAAGCTAACGGTTTACTGTTTAGCTTATATAGAGAATAATATTTATTTAACTTTCCGTTTTCATCCTTTACTCATTATTATACCATGTGCTGTTTAGAACTAACCCTATTGAGCTGAAGCTATAAATATTCAGTGAAGAAAAAGCGGAAAAAATTTATCAGCTTCTCCTGATGTGAACAAAAATGGTTGGCAATTTACTATTTTTAAAAAGTAATAAAATACGAAAAATGAAAAAGATAAATAAAAATTAACCTGGGAATAAAGCATGGACAGCTAGGAGTTGATAATTGATATTTGCAAATTAATAGTTATTAGCGTATCCTGTGAAGAGAGTTTTGCACGAGATTATATTAAAAATATCTAATTTGTCGCCAGACGAGCAAACTCATTTATAACTTTCCGCGTTTTATCAACAATTGCCCTAATTAGGAAAAGGACCAAATAAATATAGCCAAGTGCATACATGAATCAAATAGAAATGTTATCAATCCTAAAACAAATTAGAAAATGTAATCCAGCTTCTTACACATAATTTCTCTTAAATTGAATTATTTTGATAAATATTTTACCGATCTCTAAATGACCAAAGTTTCTGGAAACCTTGAAGGAGAAAGATGTCAACCCCATGTCTTAAACTACGGTTTTATTTTTTACTCTAAAAAATGAGTTCATTTTACAGTGGTCTCCATTGTTTTTTTTTTATTTTTTCATACAAACTTAATATATTGTTTCGCCCCTTTAGGAATGGATTACCGAAAAATCCTTTCTCAATTTTCTCTTTGCCAGTAAAATTGTATTTATTTGATAATATATTTGATTTGTTATACTAATTCTACTTACTATTCCTGGCTCTAGTTCACCATCATTGTTACTTTTTTTTTAATTGCTGTTTAATAAGAGTAAGTAAATGTGTTGATAGATTAGGGTTTCGGGCAGGAACGGTCCATTGACTGCATTCTATCTTATTAAATCTTCTGGCCATCTTCGTTGCAATCTTCTTTCCATTATCGGTTGTTGGTTGAGATCTCTTATTAGTGGATTTTCGTGTTCTATGTTGCGCAGTCTATGCTTGTTGGCTTGTGTCTTTATCACGTATGGTATAGTTGGATACGTATCATGGGGCACCTATTATGTTTCTAAGTATTTTTGATTGGACGATTTGTAAGATTTTTGTACTTGATGGTTTGCTACAGCCCCTCAGATCAATACCATATGTCCATTGATGATCTTGTATAGGAGTAATTTGTTTTGTAAAGACAATTGTGATTTCTTCCCTATGAGGCAGTACATTTGTCGGACTTTCATATTAATATGTTGTTTCTTGGCTTTAATGTGTGCCCTCCACGTGAGTTTCCTGTCCAGATATACTCCAAGGTATTTAACTTCGTCTTTTATTGGGATTGGGTTGTTATTTACTGTTACTTGAGGACAAGTGTCGTGTCTGGTAGTAAAGGTGACTTGTGCAGATTTACTGGCGTTTACTTGAGTTCTTCTTTGTTATTGTCAGTCCTGTACGGCGTTTAGGTGGTGTAGTTTCATAGCTGCTCTATTTGGATCATATTCAGATGTTGCAATCGTGGTGTTATTTGGTAGATCTGAAATGTACAGCAAGTAAAGATATGGTCCCAGGACGCTGCCTTGTAGTACTCCGGATTCTATTGGGAGATATGAGGACAACGTGTCTTCAAACTTGACTTGAAATAGTCTATCTTGCAGGTATGATTTTATTATTAACTACAATTGTCCAGGAAGATATAGTTTGAGTTTATACTTCAATCCATCATGCCACACTTTGTCGAATGCCTGTTGTTGCCTCTAAAAATATAGCTGCGCACGATTCCTTGTTTTCCAAGGAGTCTTTGATTTTATGAACTATTCTGTGACACTGTTGTATAGCGGAGTGTTCTTCCCTGAATCCGAATTGGTAGTGAGAAATTAAGTCTTCGGTTGGTATGGTCTGTTTGATTCTATTTAATAACAACCTTTCGAACAATTTTGATGTGATGGGTAGGAGACTTATACTTTCAATATTTTGTTTTATTCGCATTCGCATTACTTATAATTCCTCGTACCATTTGTGTAGAGTTCTTTGTGTTTTATACTATTTCTCTATTTAATTCGTTCGCTCATTTTAACCTTGAAGCTACCATTTATTTTTAATTCCCCTTTTACTATCACTTACACATCAGCTATTCTCATAACTTTTCTATTGGTACCGTGTAAAATTCTGCCTTTGAGTCTATAAGTACCATGTTTAATTTTTCTCCTTGTTTTTTGCTCTTTATATTGCTTTTCTAACACCACGATGTGAGTCTGGGTTTGTGGTCCCTCGCTCAAAGCTGCCGTTTATTCCTTTACCTTGTTTTCCATTTCCCCTCTTTTTTTCTCGAATTTCGAGTACATTTTGTATAAAACCGCTGCCAGGGAAATGGCTATGTAATTGACACATTTCTTTTTATTACCTTTTTTGTAAATTGATTTTATTATATTGATCTTTCAAAGCTTGAGTTATTTTCCTTCCACGCATATATCATTTATATTAAATTCGTAGAATTAGTTTCCTCATATACACGTAAAATATATAACCTAACAAATTTCACTGAACTTTCACATAACTGTTCATTTAAGTTTGCCAGTTTATTTGTTTCTAGAGTTAACTGAGGTGTATCCTGTTTTAGATAACTTGAGAACTATCTCCTAAGACCATCACCGTGGAATAGTAAACTGGTTATTTATTAATGTAACTTTAAGACTTAGTATAATTCAGAGTGAGTCAAGTTTAACAAAAAAGAATTAAAGATGTACGTACAAACAGAACCTGGCATAATCAATACATTGGATCGGAAAAATTAATTGAAATGTTCACCAGTAAACAATTAATGTACAGCCTAAAATGTACATTTGATGTTTATACAAGTAAATGGTTCGGTTACGAACCTGGTCAGGGTTGGATTTGATAATATAGTTTATTAAGGGGATTATGGTACCTAGGTGAATTTTTAAAAAAATCATATTTTCTAAACCGTTTAAGATTAAAAGTTAAAATTGTGGTATATAGACCATAAAATAATAGTAGGATGAAAACCATTGGCAAATAAAGAGAATATAACAAAAATGAAAAATAATTTACGGACGATCTGAGGTCGGGAAGTGGAAGAGGGTGAGCTTTTAAGGGTAGAAAACAGTTTAACTCGATTTCCGGCAAAACTACAAGTCCTATGGAAAAAAGTTAAATAGCAAAGTTGTAGGTAATAAAAACATCTACAACTTTTCTATTTATACTTTTTTCACATAACCTCAAAATTTATGTGAAAAATTCAAATAACCAAGTTTTTGGTTTTTTATTTTCATCTTTCATCAAAAAAAATTTTTTTCACAAAATTTGAAACTTATTATCATGTACAATTTTGAGCTATTTATTAAAATTTATACTTTAATTACTTGAATTCCGTGTCACATTGATAAACAAAAGAGTAATTAAAGTATACATTTTAATAAATAGCTCAAAATTGTACATGATGATTTAAAAAAAAATTTCGGATTCGAGTTTTTCTCGTTTCTTTGCATTTTTTGAGAACATTTACCATAGTAATGTATTTTTTTACACCATCAAAAAGTAGAGATTTCAACGAACAAAAAGCCCACCGAGTTTTTTAAAAAGCCGATATTTTGACGTGAGAATTTTCTCTCCTCCTTGGGCTATATGCCCCCCCAGGTATTGAATTACGAAAAAACTTTGATTTTATTATTAAAGGATCTTGCCATTCTTAGACCGGTTTCGGAATTATTGTTCCTCTTCAGTAAGAAGCTGATTAAATACAGGGTGTTATATTTAGGCATTACGGTGGAAAAATAATGTATTTAAGAAAAATAAAAATAACTCAAAAATTAATAGATTTAGGTATAGTAGACCTTTATAATTTTTAAAAGGTAATGCAGTTTGCTACATAATAGGATTATAAAATACAGGGTGTCCTATTTAAAATAAGAACGATATTGTTGTTTGAATATGTCATTAGAGAATGGCCCCATTTTGGACGCCCTGTATAATTTTAAACAACTTTATTGTTTTCAACTATTGGTCTAATTTTGTTCAGTTAAAATTGAATTTGGCTGATTCGATAGGTTTCGAAGTTATTGGTTTTCTTGTAAGTGCTTCCATTTTCAGAAATATCAAAATATCTCGAAAACTAAAAAGCTTAGGCATAGGGATTACTTAAGAAAGTTTATCTTATTTTTAACGTATAATCTATAAATGCAATAAAATGTAGGGTGTTCCATAAAAAAAAATATAACTTTGATATGCCACACTTTTTTGGGACAACCTGTATATTTCAAAATAATTTTAAAATGTAGCCTTTATCAACCCACATATCCACGAATAAACAAAATTTTCAAAATATTAACCGTTTAGCCACAATGCTCCGTCGCGTCTACCGTGACTCACCCTGTATGTTTTTTCTCCATCTTACTAATTTTTTTTTGAATGTATATAAAGCGAGTTTGTTGAACAAAAATTATTTTGTTACGAATCGAAAAGATTAAAATAGCTCCTGATCAAATATAACGCCAGGTTCTGAAATACTAATAACTAGAAAAGTTAAAAAAAAACAGAAAAAAGCTGCTATAAAACACTACAATTTTTTATTGTTGCCCTAGAGGAACGTGTGCAATGTGCTATCCTTTACAAATGAGTTTTGTTTCGCAGTATTTGACCTAATATTTCGTAAATCGCGCGGATGCTTTCTATTTCTCTTTCAACAGCAAAGGTAAATAAATGAATCACAATGAAAAATGATACTATTTGTTCTGTTTTACTTGGGATATACGAAAGGTGAACACTATACGAACCGGTAATTTACTTAAAAGCCCCTACCTCATGTATAAAAGAAAGAATTACGAAAGACGCCAGAAAATAAAAGAGTGTCGGGACACAACAATGCATAAGAAACAAGAGTCTGTAAAAGGATAACGTTTATCCGATGAATCCGACAATAGTGCGGTCTGTTTGAAGTTATATTTGGAACTAATTGAAATAAAGTCCAATGAGTTTATTTACTTTGATGTGTAACCTTCAGTGTTTAAATTTATTAATTTTAGCATTATATCTTTCCCGCAATCAAGAAGCATTACTCAATCCGGAAATTCACTTGAGTGACAGCCTATTAAAATTTTAAAAATAACTCATCTCATATTCCCCTCGAGGCCAAATTGTGTAATTTACTCGAACTTGAACTCTTTTTGGTGCATTTTCTTAGTGTTGCACACTGTTATCTGAGCAATATATTCCATATACACTTTTATAATAATAATTTTTCCATTAATGCCATGGGAGCTATGAGGACAACCCCTTAGAAGTCTTGCTGAATCTATCGCCACTTCATGCCCACATAGGAGGCGAAACCAGGTCAGTCACGTACGCATGTACAACGAGCTAAACAAACAGTAGGAAACCCACCCCATAATGGGAATGCTATCGGACGAGATGCTTCCTAAGTATAGCTTCGGAGGAAATTTCAAAACAGTTCTAACAGACAGAGAGGCATGGAGTAATGGACCTCCAATAAATGCAGAAACACAGACGGCTCAAAAACCGAGGAAGATGTAGGATCAGGAATTTTTATAGCCAAACCAAAGACAAAAGTCTCTCTGAGCTTATAAAACCACGTGACGATATTCCAGGAATCACTGTGCAGAAGAGTTAGTAAGGCAAGAGTTTAAGAAGAAGAGCTTTGCCAAGCGGCTACAAAAGCAATTAGCTCCATGCAAGTTAACTCCAAACTTACATACAAGAGTTGGGCAGTCTGTCTTTAGCCTAGTACCAGGCCACACAAGTTACAAGGGCTGACTCACTAGCCCGAGAAGGTCCATTAACTTTATGTGGCATAGCGAAAGCACTGAGAAAAATATATAACAGTATTTGGATGAAACAGCAATCTCTAGAATGGTGGAACAAGGCGCCGGGAATGAGACAGGCGATCAGCCAAAATTGAGGTTAAGAATAAACTGAAAGCCTCTATGAACCCAAATCGTCGCGTCGACGCGTTGTGGTTCACTGCTGGACATAATAATATGTGAAAAATACAGTTTTATTAATAAGAATAGTCTTATATTATCAATGTCACAATTCAGCTGATGTTCAGAAAAAGTGTTCCAAAAAGACTGTACTAAACGTTTATCAGAAGAATCACAAAACGTAGTTTTGCCATTATTTATGTAAGAACGACTTCCAAGCAATTGTTGGATCGTTGCGCAATAAATCTTTTGCTAATGTTCAGGTTGACTTTTTGCTATGTTGAGAAAACGATGCGGGCGGGAAAAAGACTATTGTATATCTGTGTTTAACTTGTAGTAGAATTAATCGAATAAAAAGGGGGAGCTACTTGTCAGCGCACTAATTAAACCCGTATTTTAGGAGGAGAAAGCATTTTAAATGCGTCTCGTATCGTTTACAATGATTTTAAGAAGAAAGGAAGTGTTAACGTATTTAATTCTGAGTAATGCTTTCCAAGACGCGATTCGCAGGAGAAAGGCGAGTTTATTTGACAAGTGAAATATATATTTGCTGTGGAGTATGAACACTCATTTATTTTACATTTGTAACGTTTGTTTCAAGTAGATTTTTATTTTAGCCCGTAAAAGCTGCATTACTTCAGGCAATTATTACAGATGAATTGTAGATACACAAATAATTACTTTTCAGATTAAAGGCCCTGAACTAAAGATATGCGGCTACAAGTTTATAAAACCACAGAAGAAGAAAAATATTTAACGTTTAAAGCTAATATAGATAAAATATATTCAAACGATATACAAAAATTACAAAATAATACAAAAAATACCCAAAAATACTAGTGCTAATGAGGTGGTCAAAATGTAATATAAAAAAAAATGATTTCTGTTTTATTCACTAATAAAAAAAAAAATATAAATAAAAATAAGTTTTTAGGGTAATTGGCAGCTTATTATAGAGTTACTCCCTCAGTAAGCAAGTTTCTTTGAGCCCTATTGGGAACTAGTGTTTCCCGAAGTGTGGGTGGCGCCCCCCGGAGGGTCGCAATTAAGTACTAGGGGAGTAGCTGGAAATTTCCTGGAAATACTCTTTCTAAGGCGTTACCCCTTGAAAGCCTCCTTCGGTGTGATAAAGATTTTCAAATAAATAAATCACCCATGTCTTCGCAAAGCTTTTCCTTTCATAAAATTTACCACTTTAATGTTGGTTTTCATAACACAGTCCATTTCAGAAGGTGAAGCTTTCAACGCAAGAGCTTCTCGATGTAAAAAACAATGTTTCCATGTGGCATTAGGCATTGTTTCTTGTAATCTGTCGACAAAACCAGATTGATAGCCTGTCATAGCTTTAGCGTCATCTGTGCATATAGCAATACATTTTCCCCAGTCAATATCATACTTACTTGTCCGTTTCACAACAGAGTCGAATAAACCTTTTCCAGTGGTATTGGTCTCCAATGGGGAACAAAATAAAATATCTTCTTGAATGCCATTATTTTTATCATATCTTACAAACGTAATGAATTGGACACAGTTAGGTATATCTGTGGATTCGTCCATTTAAAGAAAGAAGTAAGTGCATTTATTAAGATTTTCCACAACTTGTTCTTGAATATTTTCCACCATATCTCTAATTCTTCTTTGGATAGTATTATTTTATATACCATTTCAACAGTTGCTGGCAAAATCAGATATTGAGCAATTATTGTGTTGGGTTTCCCGGGACATACTGGAGTAGACGGTAATGAAATAGCAGACGTACTCGCAAAAAAAGGGGCTGAAACACCATTTCTGCGACCTGAACCCTTCTGCGGAATAAGCACCAGTACAATATTTGATGAACTTGGAAAAGAAGTAAATAAGAAAAGATCCCAATACTGGATAGGACTACAAGGAATGAGGCAGTCCAAGACACTACTGAGGAACTATAACCAGAAGAGATCTGACGACTGCATCAGTAAAAGTAAAAATAAGCTCAGAATACTAACGGGTATCCTAACAGGGCACTGCCGTCTGAGAGGCAACCTAAAGAAACTCGGATTAGTAGACAAAGAAGAATGCAGATTCTGCGAGAAACAGGAGGAAACCTCTATCCAAATTCTCTCAGAATGCATTATCCTGCAAAATCCAAGAGTACGATACCTTGGAGAATATTAAATAGATGAGGAAGATCTACCTAACCTGAAGCCTATCGACATCCTGAACTTTTTGAAAGCAATAGGACTGGAGGAACTGCTCTAATCGTTGAGACATCCTTAACGACTGGGCAGCAGTAGGGGGCACAATAGATCTTCGCAGTGTATCGACACCCCCATCACAGATAGATAGAGAGATAGAATTATTGTGTGCGGGTTACTAGTTTTGACAATGCGATAAGCAACTTTATAACTTGCTAATAATGCTTTTTTCATTAGCAGTGGTTGCCAATGAAAAAATATATTGCGGTTTGCAAAGGGCGTTCAGCTACTGTTAGTATCTCTGCTTTTTTATACAGTGGCTTACACAATGTTGCTGATGGCAGATTATACCCCAGAATTTTTTCTGAGCTATGAAGGCTCTATCGAAGTGTGGTGATGCTAGAATATTAAGCCGTATTGAAGGGTTGATTGTACTAATTCATAATATAGAAATTTCAATACTTGAAATGATACAATTTCCCTTGTTTCCTATTATATAACAGTAACTACAGAAATGAATTAGTAAGTGCTTAGTTTTGTAGTCGAACAGAATTTGCTAATATTACTGACAGATGATAAAGAATAGCCGGCCAAGTATCGAACCTTGTGGCACCTCCATTATAGGTTGAAGTAGATCAGATCTAGCGTTGTTGTTTATGATAACTATTTGATAGGTACGACTCTTTCCTAGAATGTTTTCCTTGTTATTAAGTGCTTTATAAATGAATTCCAAGCAGAATTCAATGGCGGCAATTGGGTGGGAACATATTGAAAGGCTCAAGGTATTCAATGAGTCGTGAAGAGTTTATGATATCCCTTATTGACCCTTTATGTTGGGATACAATATGTAAGCGAATAGCGTTTATATTTTATCTTTAGGAAGAATTAGAGTTGACCGAAGTTATAAAAGATGTTAAGGTTTTAGAAGCTACTGGGTCAACGAACTTTGAACCACAATTTTGACACTAAAGTCTCTTCTTAGGAGCCTATCTAGTCACCATCATACAAGGGTGGTACAAAAGCGGATGTTTGTAAGCTTGGATAACGCAAACATCTTGTTCACAAAAGTCCTTGTATGTATGTAGATTACTGTATTTTATTATTATAAAAAATAATGTACGCCTCTGTCAAAAGAACGGGTTTATAGCCAAGAATTTAAATTCAATTCATAGACCCATTTGCTATAAAAAAAACAATTGTAATTTTTCGTCGCTATTTTGATGCCTTTATTCCTAAAAGGTAAATCAATCCAACTCTTAAAATCCAAACAAAGAATGGTATCGTTCAAGAACAAAAGCTGCTCGCTTTTGTCCGTAACTTGTAACCATAGAAATTCCGACTTCATCGTGATTTACAGCGCAATGTTAACTATAGTTCAAACTGAAAATCTCTATTTCAATTTTTCTTGCGTTCGCGTAAATCCCCGGCGGCTAAATCGGTACATTGATTTTCAAATCTATGGTGTTTTGCGAATTCATTTGAGGAATGCAATTTGATTATTTTGTTCAAAACGTACATTTGGTATGCGCTCTATTAAAATAAAATATTCTGGTAATAATACATTTAAACATGAGTTCGGGCGTATTGTCAAAAGTTTTATTAATTAAATTACTATTAATTTTTTTATTTCATTTATATTGAATTTGTATATTCTTTAATATTAAGCAAGCCCACGGTTAACAGTTTCTTGGGAGATATAATTGAGTCCTTCTGACCTTGCTTTGATCGTTAAACCAAATATTATACAAAAACTTGCCATTCACAAAATAACTAGACACTATCACTAGTACTCTCCCTAGTGCTTGAATTACAATGGGAAATATTTCCGAGAGCATAAATTTTTTTAAAAGTTATCCCGAGTCGAAGATTCAAGAACGTGGGAGGTTCGGTAAGAAAATTTCACACCAAAGTAATATAAAAAATTATAACATGACATTTTCGTACTACTATTTATGGCGCAAATAAAACGTGTTCCTTGAATTTTAGTTACATTAAATAATTAAAGATAAATTAATAGAACCTTCAGCAGTCCGTTTAAATTTAAGTTTTGCAAGTATTCGTGAGGATGGGGCCACTTTTTTTAATTGCACGAATGCATTTTGTTAAAAAAATATTACTTTGCATTGTGTTTTTTTGGTTCTTTTCACAGGAGAAATTATATGCCCAAATGGTATTTGACAAGACTATTTTATGGGTAACAGATTATTCTGCATACACATGGCTTACAGAACATACTACCTATTATACAGGGTGGTCCTTCAGTAATTGTACATAGAAGTATGTTATTATTCATTATTAGTATCATATTAATCCGAATATCACCTCAGTTTTCCGCCATCACCCACCGTTTTCTTTTTCATTCCTCCAAATTATGGAAAAGTGATAAAAATAGGTGCCCCCCTCCCCCCGATGACGGTGGGTGATGGAGGAAAACTGAGGTCATATTCGGATTCAGGAGGTCATTTTACATAAGAATCAGCAACAATGGTATCAGGGTCACAAAAAAATTTTTGTCGACCAGTGTAATCATTAAGCTGATCCCTAAAGTGCGATTATCTCGTAAACCGTTAGATTATCTCGTAAACCGTTAAGTTTTAAGGTTAATAACAAGTATAATTTTTTTTTACTCTTCCTAAAAAGTAGGATTTTTGAAAATTAGTTATTTTAAAAAATATGTAACTATGTTATCTACCTGTTTTAATCCCAGAATTATCCACTTCCTCGTTAAAATAATGAACTCTGCAATTGACTACTTCTCCACCTCTCCAGGCAAGTTCTATTGAAGCGATATGGTAAAATTCCCATAATAAAACCATTGCGTAGTATTCTTCCAATTATAATGAAGCAGAGCTCGATTTCCTTTTATTGGCGCTCATCTACAAATTCCTTCGTTTCGCATTAAGAGCTTCCCTACTAGACTTGAAGATAATATCTTTAAATGGATCAAAAATTATTTTCCACTTCATAAAATACATCTTTTGCATTTTTTTGCAACGGTGTTCCACGTTGTTTTTACAACTAGTTCTTTGTAATTTTCACCGTTTTCTTTCTTCATATTCTACGCCCAATCTTTCAGGATTAGGTTTAGTTGCTCTAAACTTGTAGTTTCCAAAAGCTCGTATTTCTTTGTCTTGTATAATTTCGTAAACTGTTTCCATATTGACGTATGGGTTTTAACGGTATTGTACGGTACACTTTTCTCAATCGCCAGATCAATATTAGTCATAGAATCACTTCCAAAGCGACTCATTTTCACTACATAAGCTGACTAGCACTGTTTAAAAACAATATAACAAAATTTATTCTCAATAAAATCAAAAAAATTGTTTAGCGTCGTTTTCTGGTGTCCTAGGAGGCTATAATTACTTGTTATCAATCGTACTGTAATTTTTGGTGACAACAGCTGTCAAGTTTTGCCGCGGGTGAACTTGAAAAAACTGCTGACAGGAGCTGTCATGCAGTTTTTTCATCTAGAAACCACTTGTAATTCAAAATTGCGCATTTGTGATTGGTGGAAATTAAGATGAGGGAAATAGTCACTACAATTCATCCAACTTAGTCTTGAATCAGCGAGAGCGCGTTCAGGAAACACGCTCCGATTAAAAAGAGTGTGACAAATTTACTCTTGGATCGTTCAAGAACAGCAAAGCGTTCAATTTTGACATTTAGTCCCTCTCGTTCAGAAACTTGAGTCAAATTAATCAGAGTGCGCTCTTTTTTACCCAGATTGGACTGGGTAAAAAAGAGTAAACTTGACAGAACGTAAATTTCTCACAAGTCGTTTGCATATTGTTTTATGGTTTGTTGTTTTTTTTATTGGAGAAAGGCGTACAATTTATAAAACATGGTAATTCTGTTAAAAAATACTATACTGTATAAGTACTCGCAGTGCTTGAGTAGGCGTCCTACTCCACTAGAATAAAAAGCTGATCTGTCCACATGAATTTCCTATAAAGTTATGAAATATATCGTTTGTGTTTACAACATGAATTAAAGACAAGGCCGTCGAGAGAAAATCTAGGCCCGGGCGGAATCACAGAAAATTTTTTTATAGATAAATCCAAGTCAATTAATAGCTAAACATAGCTAAATATAAAAAAAACTAAACAAAATATAGGATTAACACTTGCATTGGATAAGAAATATCTGCTGTTATAATTAAAATTTACAATTTAATTGATGTTTCTGTATGTGGAACCCAAAAGTCTATAGGTATGTGTACTTTAAGCGAGGCCAATATGTAACTAAATTTTCTTCAAATACAAAATTTAAATGTTCCATTTCAACAAAATTGAGACTATATTTTAGTGAGGAGATCGTTTTAAGACTACATAATACATAAATACTTTGGTGTAAAATATTTAACCTTAAAAATTATTGTATTTTGACGTTTACCTTCGTTGACATTTACTTTAGTCTTTTGTACCTGTTCAGAAATTTTGAGCAAATAATAATTACTCTAGACGAACCTGGACAAACGGTCTAAGAAAATTACTCTACTCTCGTGCAAATTCATCTGAACGCGCTCCGACAGGTCGTGTCCCTTTTACCCAGACTACTAGTACGTCATTTCCGATAGCCATACTAAACTTACAATGGAACACTCAAATACTAGGTACAGATCATCACTGATTTTCAATAATTTGTAAGAATAGTTTTATCCCACTTTCGGCAGTTTAGTTTTAAGAGCTTCTAAAACGAAAGCACAGCGAATATTACAAGATAGTGTGAATTGAACATGCAAAATGCCGGGCTTTCAGACGGTAGATGTAAAAAAAGTAATTAAGATAACTGTTAAGTGCAATTACATGTCAGTTTAAAGAGGAAATAAGTAAGGATATTAAAAAGTTTACAATATAAAATTTAAAAGTATTTCCATATTTGAAATGAAGAAAATTTTATGGTACATAATGTTAATGTCTCTTGGCTATTGTAATTATTAACTGTTTAAAATAAATTTTTGTCTTAACGGCTTTTTATAAGTAGACAGATTGTATTTTGTTTAGGATTGCATTTAACTTTAGGTAGATTATAAAATGGACACCATATACACTTTCACAGCTCAGGTTACTTTAAATAAATACATAGTTAACAAATCTAATAAATTTATTATTTCGTTTAAAAATCCGAATTAAAGAAAAGAGTGAATTACATGGTTTCAAGATATTCTTTGGCAAAAATAAAATTAGAATGAACAAGCAAACTGCCGCAACTTTTTGTCTTTGTGTTATAATTAAAATGTGACGAGCCCTTCGAAACTGGGCATTTAGGTATTCCTTGTTTATGTTATTGATTTCGCCTATCAACACATGTGGTGCAATATAATATTTCTGTTTAGTTGTTACAACCGAAAGATCCAAAGCAGGTAGAATTTGCAACCTCTTTGCGGCTGTTTGTGCCGCTAGCGCGCCCGGTCTTGTAAGTTTTGTTTATTACTAATTTTTTCAGTTAAATTTGGAAATGTTATATAAATTTCCTAACAAATACCTAATGATATGCAAAATTAACAACGGAAGAGCAGTTCTCCTACTTTTCCATTCATTTTTTGTCCAAAGCGCGATATTTGTATTCTTGTCAAATTTAATGTTAATATTATTGTGTCTATGTATTGTAATGTATTATTTTGTATTTGTTATTGATTTTATTATATTACTATATTATTCTTATTGGTTATAAAGATGTTTTTAAAATAAACTTACCTTAAAATATTACTATGTAATTGAAAGAAAATAAAAATGCAATGGTTCCTTTTTTTTATATACAGATAAATTATCTGTAACGCCACTGGCGTCCTAGTGAAATCTAATTTGTTACTGTACAACTTTTACTACCAGGAAATCTATTCATTACTTCAGCTATTTCCCTCGTCTTAATTTCCACCAATCACAAACGCGCAAACAGATGAAAAAACTGTATGACAGCTCCTGTCAACAGTTATTTCGAGTTTACCCGCGGCAAAACTTGACAGTGCTAGTCAGCTTATGTAGTAAAAAGGAGTCGCTTTGGAAGTGATTCTATGACTAATATTGATCTGCCGATTGAGGACAATACCGTTAAAACCCATACGTCAATATGGAAACAGTTTACGAAATTCTGCAAGGCAAAGAAATACGAGCTTTTGGAAACTACAATTTTAGAGCAACTAAACCCAATCCTGAAAGATTGGGCGTGCAATATGAAGAAAAAAAACGGTGAAAATAACAAAGAACTGGAAAATAATTTTTGTTCCATTTAAAGATATTATCTTCAAGTTTAGTAGGGAAGCTCGCAATGCGAAACGAAGGAATTTGTAGATGAGCGCCAATAAAAGGAAATCGAGCTCTGCTTCATTAAAATTGGAAGAATACTACGCAATGGTTTTATTATGGGAATTTTACCATATCGCTTCAATAGAACTTGCCTGGAGAGGTGGAGAAGCAGTCAATTGCAGAGTTCATTATTTTAACGAGGAAGTGGATAATTCTGGGATTAAAACAGGTAGATAACATAGTTACATATTTTTTAAAATAACTAATTTTCAAAAATCCTACTTTTTAGGAAGAGTAAAATATAATCATCTCTTCAATAAAACGGCCCAGGGTGGAGAAAAAAAATGGCCGATAGTAAATAGCTGGTCCCCAACACGAAGAACCCTACCTTTTGTTCAGTCCGTGTTTTTAAAATTCTAATGGTTAAACGTTCATCTAGAATAACAACTCATAGATTATTCTTAACAGTAAACCCATCATGGAACAAAGAACAATCAAGTGGATGGTACAAATACACACCAGTGGAAAAAAACGATCTTTCGAAATGGACTAAAGAAGCAGTAGAGAAGACAGGATTAAATACAAAAGAAATAAAAATAACAAACCACTCAATTAAGCCCTATCTGCAAATGGATAATGAGCATTATTCCAAGATCATAAGCACGCTTAGAAGTGACGCCTCAGAACCTCCAGCTAAAAAACAGAAAACAGAAGATCCAGCAGCCACTCCTCGAGCTTCTCACTCTACAGCTGGACCCACCAACAACATTAATTTACCTACACCCAACGTTATCAATGAGTTAACAAAGATTTCAAACAATACTCCTACTGTGTACCAAAATTGCAATTTATATTTTAATTGTTCCATAAATAATCAAGTTTGTAGTATTTTCTGATTAAATAAATTACCTGTTTTTCAGTTTTAAAATTAATACCTACATATTTATTATGTATGCATATATAATAGGTAGTACGTTTTGTAAGCTATGTGTATGCAGAATAATCTGTTACTCATGAAATAGTCTTGCCAAATACCATTCGGGCATATAATTTTTCCTGTGAAAAAACACAATGCAAAGTAATATTTTTTTAACAAAATGCATTCGTGCTGATGCAAAAATCATCGTCTTCGACTCGGATTTTTATTGTCACCTCAGGCTTCTTGTTAAAATATTACTTAGCAACGTGTTTTTTTGATGCCCTTATGATATTCCTTACGAAAAAATCTAGCAAGTTCCATTTTTGCTATGATTTAATTAGATTTATTTCTTGTATTTGGTATATTTTTATATTCTGTTAATTTGTTCCGTAATAAATTATTGAAACACTTGAAAGAAAAAAACTGTTTAACCTGTTCGAAAAATAATTAGGGGCCTTCACTCTTTTGTTAGGCCAGGGCCTCCACACCTTTTGATCCGGCTCTGGTTCCTCAAATTATTGATATTCGGCAACTAAAAAACTCACAGAGTTCTAAAGCGCATTTTCTAACATGGGAATGCATGTATTTCATTACATTGTAATTGGTAATTTGTGATAATTACTCAGAAATGCAAAATAAACAAACGTAAACATATAGAGTTAGTGAGCACTCAGTAAAATTCATAATTTTTTATAGGAACCAACCCAGAAATTTTCGATTCAGTATCGTAGCCTATTATAAATCAATATACCGAGAGGAGAAATTTTCGTTCATTTGTACGTGATTCTTTTCGAATTGAATTAATTACGTAGCGATTCAAACAGGCGGACTTCTGTCAAATCGTGATTGATTAGAATTCTAAATTGAGGTGGTGAGTGTACGTATTCGTTTTGTAGAATAAGTTACATACTGTTTTGCGGTGTAGAGTTACGCTCTTGGGAAATTTATTTTCGAGAAAATTTTACATATTTTTTTTAGTATTTACCTATATATAAATCGCACATTTTTTGTCAGTACGCCCAGAACAACTGGTTTCATTTCGTTTCAAATGTAGTCGAAAAGTTTTTGTTTGCTGGAATATATTGGCAAAAATGTAATCAAAATCATTTTTTTATTATTGGTATTTTGAAGGGATACAGATCGTTTAGACTCGTTGTTGTGGTGTACCGTATCTTATTCAACGTTCAGGTTGATCTTTAGTTATGATTATTTAAACCACAAAAAAATAGAAAAACAGAATTTGTAGTTATCTCGTTTGGTACTTGTAGTGTGTGTGGCTCTGCAAGCTCAGCACTTGGGCAGTCTGGTGCCGAATAGTCTGTTAACGTATAATCGAAGATTAAGGGATCTGTGTTTGATGAATCTTCAGCTTGTATCTCCTCTAGTCCCCGAAATGTAATAGTATACTTTGATTACCTCTACAGGTCTCCCCATAGACAAATAAAGGTAGACACCCGGATGAATACACCAAAATGGCAACCAAGCCCATAGTTCTTGCCCTCCTAATAGTTAGCGCAACGGTCGATCAGATGATTCAGATGTTGCCAGTGTTCATCTAAATTCTAAGCGAAAGCGACAATTAACCCAATACTGCAATGTTTTTCATATGAGTCAGATAATTTTGTTACACAATGTGGCAATGCGGAAAAAATTAAACTTCAATAACTGCTGTGGAGGGAAATATGTAATATTCTGTGATACTAGGCCAATTTAATTTTAGGTTATGTTAGGAGATTCTAGGTAAGTAATGTAAGTATATTTTTAAATTAATGTAGATTTACTAAATTTGTTTATCATCATCATTAATATAACACGGGCACTTTATTTATTTGCATTATTTTAAGAAACATTTTATAGATACAGTATTTTTGAAGATTACCTGATCCTTAAACCGAAATTGAAAATATGTCTAGCCCAGGAATATTTAGATATAAATGTCTAGTCCAGACTTGCTATAACTGTTTCTACAATCCCATATTTGATATTTCTTATAAGAACAAACATTTTTTTAAATTTCCTAACCAATTAGATAGAAGGCAAATCTGGTTTCAAAATTTAAATTTGCCATATACAGAAGATATTTCTGTTATTTGCGAAGATCATTTTTCATTAGATTCATTTAGTAAAAGTTCATTACTTCGCAAACGATTAGTTATAAATGCAGTGCCTCTTAAAGTTACTACTAACTGTAATCCAACAAATAATGTAGTTTTTATACCCGAATCTGAGGCTGGACACCGTGAAATAATAAATCAGCCACAAGATTCAGTTTTGTCTGTCAGCAATGAAGATAACAACTGTGCCAGTCAAGCAAAACGTAAACTTAATGTTATAGATGAAAAACCAAATCAAAAATTATGTACTTATTTTAAAGATAGCAAAGATAAAAAAGTTAAACAATTTTCTCTATATAAAAAAAGCTTTATTCTTTTGCCAGGGATCAACAAAGTAGAATTTGTAAATTAAAGAAAGCATTAAAAATGTTTATTGTTTGTGTTTATTTTACAAATAATACCTAAACCTGGCACTTCTACATATTTAAAATGTCTAATATTAATAGTTTAATTATAAAATGATTTGTTAATATTTATTTATTAATAGAGATTAGGTATTGTTTGTATTAAATCTAAAAAGCCTCCCTAGTGTTTTAGTACACTGCTATTACCTCCACGTGGTGGGAAGCGGACAACAATAAATTGCAAGTATATTTTTATTTTCAAGCAATTGATTGGCTAAAAGTAGCAATTTTATTTTCTTTTAATTGTTTAATTTAATTATACTGAACCTTTATGATTATTTAAGCATTGTTATAAATGGTTTTTAAAAACATTCCAAAAGCTTTTATGAAAGGTCAGATAAATAAAAAAAATATATTATTTACTTTAATACAAAACTAAAGCTGCATATATTTACATAACTTTTTTCTTGTTTTATAGGCCCTAGATGTATGCATATGGCCATCTTCAATTAATTACATCTTTTATCATAATTTAAATTGTTCTTGTTTTGGTATTGTTTTTAATAAAAATGTTTATTTAAATGTGTTTCAATTATTGTTTTGTCGTTTTAATAACAATCTCTTGTTTCTGACTAAACTTTGCATATTAGTTTCAAAGCTACTTAATTATTTAAATAGCTTTGAGCTAATTTGTAAATATTGGTCAGAAACAAGAGATGAGGTATAAATAATTTTAAATGAACCGCCATTCTACTTCTTTCTTTCTTCTTTTTTTAAACGTTATCTTTAACTATTAGGGTGTTCGCACACCTAAATTAGTTCCAATAAGATCCGTGCCCTCCTATCTGGCGTCGGAATGTTGTGAATTTGTTGACACTCATTTCCACGGGGATTGCATATCTCGTTTACTTGTTATTTTATCTATGGGTCTCCCATCCCGTTTCTAGAAAAAGTTTTGATATGATGAAGGCCAAGTATAAGGACGATTAGTCAGGGTAAGTAGAGGATGGGTGCTTTGAGCGTGAGAAAATAGCATTGCAGGTCACTCCCCTTTTTCAAGATGGCCGCTCCACGACCGAGTTACACGTGGCCGCCATTTCCCTTTACCTACCAAGCACCCTGTATATTAGCTAGTCTACTACTTTATACTTCATTAAACAATCTGAATTTTTATATACTTTTGTTTACCATCAACGAACCCATGTGTATCCAGATGCTATTAAAAACTACTTTTTTTATTAATAAATTAAAAAAAATACATGCTTAAAATAATTTATGTGTTTATCCTCCTATGGAATTCATGTGCTTTTTCTTTCTTTAGCGAACCAGGCTACGATTGATATATTCTCCAGCATTAAACTATACTCTAAGTTCAGCCCTTCCATTATCTTTATTTCTCCGTTTCTACCTAATCCCTTATTTATAAATTTTATACTTTTAATAGCTTGTGCAAAATATCGTCTATTTTGTTTCCTGCTTTTACTTTTATTGTTCTCTCTACCCATTACTCGATGAAAAATATTGTTTAGATCATTAATACTGAATTGTGTGAAAAAAGTCACTCTGAATGTTCTTTTTGAATTTAATACTTTCGTACCTCTCACTAGCGCATTTTTCTATGTATTCTCGTTGCTTTCTTCACTCACTAATAATAAAAAGTGGCATGCAAGCATTTCTGTCGATTCACATTTGCCCCGATGTTGCATTGATTTTTCCAGTTCAAAAGGTCTACAGATTATTGTTCGGGTTGTATATCGCATAGTGAGCAGATGCATGTAATGCAGAAATGACTTTTACTCCATACAAATATTTGCATGCACTTTTTTTAATTCAGCTGTATTATGAGTAATGGAAGTATTTTAAATCTCATTTCACAATTTTAGCTAGCAAGAACAACATAGGATTTAGTAGTAATAAAAACACGATTCCTTGCAATAATTATAATATTAACTAACTACAAAATAAATATAATAATAATTATTATCATAATTAGTTTCTTACGACCGATGAGATCAGCATCCGATTGGCGTTTTCACATTTGGCGACACGACAACGACACGACTACGTCACGACACCGACACGATATAATACGTTTTGAGCGTTTTCACACTTGACGACACGACATCGACACGACACTAACAATGATTTTTATTTCAGTTTGCTGATCGTAATGCATTAAACAAATTTAACACGAATAAACAAAAGACGTTCTAAAATTTAGGTGGTACACAGGTAATTGGTTAATCTATTGGTCTAAATACTAACCTCTTTTTTTCTTTTCTGCAACTGACAGTTGATCAAATTCATTATCCAAATATTCATGGATTTCTTGCCAACACTTTTCTCTTAATATTTTATTTTTATTGTTTTCATTACTTTTATCCCAAATACATGCATTTTTTCAACTAGTTCAATTAAAGTATCGAACTTAAAAGCCATCTTAGAACACAAAGGAACTGAATTAAACTAGTCGTTTTGGCTGTATGAGATTTGCGCCTACCTGTGCTAATCCTCCAGACTGAAGGGATAATGCTTAAAGAGAGGGTGAGATGCATTAACTAAACATAAACATTTTTCTATATTCGGTTAGCACTTAATTCATCAAAATAGCAGAATGAACCCCAATAAAAGTTATTAAGAATCTATTATAGGGTTTATTGGCTCGAAATTCCTTTACGACCTACCAATAAAAACCATGTGCTACTGTCGTTGCCGGCTGCCGGTTCTGGAATCTGAATTATAAATGCGTACAGACGGGCGGACGGACGGACAGACAGACAGACAGACAGAAGCGTTCCATAAGACTTTTCTAAACTTTAAGGTTTAGAAGTACAGAAATAGACAACAAAAATGGCGGATTTATTTTTCTCCCCACTATTACTTAATTTCCTAATTTTTTGTACAAAACTTTAATTTTTAATTACTAGTTCCACCAAGTTTTAGTTCATTTTGAGAATCGGCTTTCAAAAGGAACAATCTGTTTTGAATAATACTAAAACATAGCCCTGTATAATATTTCTTTAGTGATTTATCGCTATTGTCATTTTTTAGAATTCTCAGAATTTCATTTCGAAAGAAAAAAATATAGTATGATCTTTTTAAATTTTTTAAGAAAACAAAATAAAAAATTTTAAGAATAGACAATTACATAAAAGAACTTAAGGTAAAAAAAACTAAAACAAAATTGCATTAAAGAAATGAGGGCGGGCCTATTACTTGATGTTTTATTATTATTATTTTTCAAAAGCCATGTTAAAACACTTTAAGGAACTGAATTGAACTAATCAGTTTTATATAATTATTGGATATCTTGTTTCAAGAATCGGGACGACACGAGTGGGAATGTCGTCTAATGTGAAAGCACTCCATTTATTTCAATGTAAATTCAACCCCACCAGTATCGTTGCCGTTGTCGTGTCGTTGTCGTGTCGCCAAGTGTGAAAGCGCCCATAAGGTATAATATTTCAAGCTAAATCCAATTTGTTCAATGCTGAATGACACAAGATATGGTTTTAAGACCAAAGCGAATGGAAATCCCACATACGTATTGAGTCACCTCCTTTAGATAATTGATAACAAGTTTTATGCTGAAACGGGGAAGCTAATTCATGATCACAACTATCCTAGGAAATTGTCATATGGAATTTATGCAATTTATGCACAAGAGAAAATGTCACACCTATGATTAATAGCATTGTAGTCACTGCAAATTCTGAATAAGGGTGAGCTTTTCTGTACATTTGTTCTAGTGGCTTCGAGGTAAAATAGAATGTTTTACCTTGAATTTACTCTTGAAACATGAAAATTGAGCATACTCAAAACAGCGTTACTGTCGATTTGGCCATGGATCACCTTATAAAGAAAAATCAGAGCAGCTGTGTTGCTCCTACTTGCAAGAGAAGTAAAGTTAGGTCTTTCTAATAAAGCGTCATAAGGTATTCCTATAGCAGGGTTGGTGATCAGATTATTTTTGATTTTATAATCTGCCTGTTTAAAGATGTGACATTTAGCGGCTCTTGCCTTTTTGCCCCCAACCCATGTATTTGGTGGATTCGAAGAGCATGTCGACGCCGAGTTCTTTCGCACAGAAGCAGAGCCTGTGGTAGATTATTTTGAAGACACATGGATTGGACGAGCCACAAGAAATCAAGGAAGACGTGCGCCACGATATTCCATTGAAATGTGGAATCGTTTTGATGCAGTTCAGCAAGATTTTCCTAAAATAAACAATTAAATTAAGTTAAAATTGAGCAATTTTTGGCAAGTAGCGTTCCACCGCCTCAAAAGAAAAAATATTGTGATCTATCATCCAGAATTTCAAGACTTGTAGAAGGATTTGATGGAAATTGTAATTCAATACAATACCTGCGCGGAATAGTGCCTAATATTTAATGTAAATTATGTAAATATTAACTGACCAATTTTGCAAATGAAAATGCTTTATTTTTATGTATGAATGATTCTTATTTTGTATATATTTATGTATTTTTTTAAGTTTCTATAATTAATTTAACAATTGACTAGTATTAAAAATATGGAAGACCAAAGAGTTAACATCCACGCGATGTCTCCTGGGTTGCGCTGACAATCTCTAAAAGAAATTTTTGCGTTAAGTTTTGCTTACCTGCTCAAAATGGCTTCTCGAACAATCAGTTTTGGAACAATTAATGTTAGACCAATAAGGTGTTCGAACAATTGCTTTCGAACAATTGTCCGTAACTCATCATGAATGGAGATGTTATTCTTCCCAACAGTAGTCTCGTATGTGCAATGGAATATGGTGAGATATATAATTACCTATGCTTTCAACAAGCTAGGTTACTTGATTAATTGCAAACCAAAGCTAAAGTTACAGACCAATATAAGCAAAGGAAATATCTGACTTAACTTTGCCGCTGAGAGCTCTTACATTTCTTCAAACCCAATTGAATGAGCCGAAAAAAACCGATAAAAACATTCGCCGCTTTGAACTTACCCGCCGACCATAGACGGAGATATTTTCTTTTACTTGAAATATAACTTTGTTCTGCATATCATAAATAACTCCAGGCGAGTTAATGGCAATAAAAATAATGTACTGTGATTTACGGTAACAGTCGGTCAGCACAATTACTGATTGCTTTCCACGCGGCGTACAATGGTTCCGCTCAATCTGGTCTACTGTTTACTTTATATAGGGAATAACATGTATTTAATTTTTAGTGTTCATCCTTTATTCGTTATTATACCATGTACTATTTTGAACTAACACTATATATTGAGCTGAAGGTAATAAATATTCAACTGAGATTAGAAAAACTAGTACACTTTCTAATACAGATAAGCATGTAGTGGTCTCATGGCCGACTTTTCTTATCCTAAAAATTTTTCTAAAAACATTACTTTGGGCATAAGAGCTTATTATATAAAAACGATAATATCCTTCTTACTTTATTAGATTTTTCCAAAGCATTTGACACCATTAACCATAAACTGCTTTGTGCCAAACTTCGCTTTCATGGTGCGTCACAAGCTGCAGCCTCTCTTATTTTTTCATATCTAACTGATAGGTCACAAGTAGTAGAGGTTGATGGTGTCAGATCAGAAGGTATTAATATTTTAAGTGGTGTTCCTCAAGGATCTATCCTTGGGCCGTTATTGTTTTTTTTTTGCACGGCTGATATCTTAACTTCGGCAAGACGTGGTAGGGTTCAATATTTTGCAGATGGTACGCAATATTATTAATGTTTTTCTACTAAAAATTGTGAAGAAACTTGCCGATTCTATTTCTGATTTAGCCAAACAACATAATTTAAAATTAAATTCATCAAAATCAAAATGGTTTTTTCTCTCATATTATTTACATTATATATCTTATGTCCTAAAAATCGATAACTTTTCTAACATATTGTTTTTTTCATGTAAGGAAGAACAAATATGTCTTGGACTTGTCACTTGGACAGTCATAACTTTTCTGGAGGAATCATAATTGAGATGCGATTCTACGAGACTTTGGTATACCATTATTTTTTATTTAAGAGTCAGTATAACGCATATTTGTTTGAATTTAAACAGTATACTACGTAATTTATTAAATACTCTACAGGGTGTCCCGTTGGTAAACGGAAATATTTTAAAGGTAGGTAGAGGTCATAAAGGCGATTCTAAATAACCCATATATAATGGGTCTCTTGGCTTCCATAACCGAGTTACAGTGTGTTTTATCAATTATGCATAATTATTCATTTGGCCAGAACTTTTGAATCACTTTGTATATCTTCTCCATTTTTGGCATACAGTTTACACACATAAAAACAACAACTTGTTTCAATTCAGTTTTTCCCCTCTATTCAAGTCTAAAATAGAAATATTAAAATTGTGATGTTTAGGGTGTTGTTTTGATATTTTTAATATGTTTCAATTTTTCCTAATGCCGAACCTGGATTTTCATATCTCTCAACATTTCAGTACATTAGTCGTGAGAAGTGTAATCTGTTTGCCAAAAATGGAAAAGATATACTAAGTGATTCAAAAGTTCTGGCCAAAGGAATAATTATGCATAGTTGATAAAACACCCTGTAACTCGGTTATGGAAGCCAAGAGACCCATTATTTGTGGGTTATATAGAATCGCATTTGTGACCTCTACCTACCTTTAAAATATTTCCATTTACCAACGGGACACCCTGTATATGTTGATCCCATCGTAGGTTATGGCCCAGTATAATACTTGACTTTATTTGTAGGTAAAGTACTTATTTCATTATCTACTATAATAGTGTAGCTAGGAAGGGCGTTGCTATAAGAGCTAAAGGGTACATAAACTGTTTTTTTAAAGTTTATACAAAGCAACTTATGGTGAAACCATAATTTGATTTTTTTGAGATCTCTTTCAAATTGTAATTTTAGGTCGTACCAATTATCACTTTTATTAATTCACAGATTTTAATTAATATTATCTATTATTACATTTTCTTTCTCATTTTTAAAATCCTTACCATGTATACTTAACCTGTAATCAGATCGAAACCTTTGTCGGATTTAAATCTAACTTCTTTAACTCGGATTTTTTGTATAAATGAGTATAGCTGTACATTTATTTCCTTCTCTTCGTCACCAGTAGCGAAGGATGGATTTTTTTTTAAAGGTGCCACTCAGATGAATTTCAGGGGTAGTAACATTTCCTGGTCATTAAACATGTTTGTTTTCAAGAAGGGATGATTTTTAATGGGTCCAATAATTAAATTTGTATTTTCTATTTTGCCATAAAAAATATTAATTTTAACCCAACTCGTTAAAACCCTTCATAACTTTTTTCCAAACTGTTTCTACTCAGTTCTAAACAAAATTCGAGAACTGCCTAAATCGGTGTTTGTAACTTTCAACTTAGCATACAAAATCCCGCTGTGTTGTAAACATTCTTTACCGACTCTGAAATTCGCTCATTTAAATCATTTACGAAGTGTAATTTTTCTCTTCATGCACCCCTGAGATTTTGTTTAGCCCAATGCAAATACTTTTCGGGAAAAGCTTATTAACCCGCTCTCGTGTTAATAATCCTGATTTATGCGACTGGGTTGAGGGGGTTGCAGACAAGAATGAATACCTGGGCTGGTCGCCTGTCGCCCGAGCTATTTTTTTGCTGTTCTGACAAACAGTGGCGTGTCATGAATTTAGAAAGGAATAATTTATTTCCGTAATGTACAAATAGATTACAACTATAAATTTTATAAAATGCACAAAAACTGTAACGTAGGTACCTTTATTTTTAAAATATGAAATAAAAATTTAATTAAAAATAACTTACTTTTCAAACGTTTAATTAACTTTTACAAATTTCAACAAAGCTACAAAATTCATATAAATACAGATGTACGGTACCTTCTAGTTATGTATTAAAAATGTTGACAGTCCTGATTTTAGAAAACTCAGCCCCAGATGTGACCGTTGTCGCCCCATCCACCTCTTCCTGCACCTCCTAATCCTCCTGCTCCCAAGCCTCCTGCTCTTCCAGCTCCCCAGCCTCCGGCTCCAGCTCCCCAGCCTCCGGCTCCAGCTCCCCAGCCTCCTGCTCCTCCAGCTCCTCCTAGTCCTCCAGCTCCCCAGCCTCCAATACCTCGCCCAGCGACTCCCCAACCTCCTGGTGTAGCTGAAGCGTAGGTGATAGCCAAGATGGCGAAGATGGCGAGTACGATGAATTTCATCTTGGTTGATGTAGTTGTTTGCTTTGTCAGAAAATTAACTGATACCGACCATTACCTGCCTTTCTGTATTTATACTTATTTTCATAATTTTTTATGTACGTACTTTCACTAATCATGAATTTTGATTATACTAAATATTATTCAATACTGCGCTTTTTCTGACATTGAAATTGCGGCCGTTTTTTAATTTAATCCAGAACAAGTGAACGTTTAATTAAGAATAAAAAACCTCTACTTAAACGAGTTACTATTGTAAAACATTTGATTATTTCATCAATTTTTAAATGTCATTCAAATTGACTATGATCAAATACGAATAAATTGCTCGTTAAATAATAAAATAAAATAAAATATTGGAAAAGTTACAATTTCTCGTAGTTATTTAAAACTAATTATATGTCACAATTAATTATTGTTACCGGTGCAACCGTAATTTTTATTTTTATTATTTAATTAACTACCTGTATTAAATTTCTTTGTCCCTTAATTCTATGAGTTGAGTTTTCAGCAACACCGTTTTTCTGTAAAATATTTATCGTATTTTGGAAAATAATTTAGAAAAGAAAAAATAATAAAACAATAAACTCTAAATAATTAAAAAATAATAATTAAACACACATGGTGTCCGGTAAACCTTGTACAATTTTGAAACTGGTGATAGACTAGATTCAGAATATCATATTTTCACCTCAGTAAAAATCTCACCGTTTTCGAGATAATGGACATTTTATAAATTTCTAGAAAATCGCTACCTCACCTGGGAATTTTAAATATATACGTCTACAAATTAAGACTAATTGAAATAGGTATCTTTGCTGCTAAAGATTAATGATGAGTGACGCTTTCAGACATTTTTTCAAGAAATTGAGGTAAAATGCTAGTTTTGAATCTCACCAATAACAAAAGTTTAACATCATTTTCCGAAAAAAACATAAACCACGTGGTGGTGGACATTCATTACATTACACACTCTACCATGGTATAAAACATGCTATAATTTTTTTGGAGGGAGTGATATTTCCATTGAATTAGAACGTGGTTTTATTCCATCAACTTTTACACTTTCGCCCAAAAAGAATTTTGTTTTGATTTTATCGAGATGAAATGTGGAAATGATTCTTAATAATAACGATTATTTCCCTTGCCTGTCAAATGTCAATTTTTAACCAATCACGTGCTTGGAAACTGATTTGACGCAGCCAATCAAAACAAAATAAAGCGACTATTCACCTTGGTGGTAAATAGTCGGCTATTTGATCATCGTCCTCAATATTCACCTGAACGACGGTATTTATACGTACATACAGAATTTTTTTTGACTCGGGAAATAATCTTATTAAATATAACGCGACCTTGACAAATTAGCTACTATTTTTATTGCTACTAAATTTCTCGTATATTTTACAATTTGTCTCGACAATTTTGGCATTAATAATCAAAGAATAACACCCTCGAGCTAAAGCTCTCGGGAGTTATTCAGATTATTAATGCCAAAAATTAAGTCTCGACGAATTGATCCTAAAATAAACTCGAAATTTTGATGCAATAAAAATAGTCGGCTATTTGTCAAGGTCTTGGGACATTACTGTCGAATAGATCGCCTGATAGCATTAAAGAGTATGTAATCAGCCCAACAAAATTGTTATCGAAATGAAGTTGTCGATTATCCGACATGGCACAAATTCTTGTGACTCGTGTTAATTTCCAACAATCACAAACGCGCAATTTTGAATTAAAAAGCTTTCTAGATGAAAAAACTGTATAACGGCTCCTGTCAGCAGTTTTTTGACAGCTCTTGTCACCAAAAATTACAATACCTATAGGCCTCGTGCATACTACTAAGTGGGGGTAACATTGTGGAACAACAGCGAAACAGGTGGCGTATTTTGAAAACTTTTTGAGGCCGCTCTCCATTAACTTAACATAAGGTTTTACGTGAAATTTGTAATTAGACGGATTTAGGATAACCATTTACTGTTAAAATATCTATATAAAATAGTAAATTTAATATTGTTCTAGTCACATATTTTTTTTAAATAATATTACGTGAATATTATAGTATTTCTCAAAAAATACTACTGAAATAAGGTTATGTTATTAAAAACTAAAAATTACGAAAATATTATGATGTAAACTAACTACTTTTATGCATGAATATTATGGCAAATCACTTCATTCAACTTTCAACAAAGTTATTTTAACGTTTTATTTATTATTTTTTGAAAAAATTTCGTTTCGCAGTTTGCAGCTCCCCTAAAATATAAAAAAGCGGCTTCAAAAAATGCGATGCGCGCGCATCTGCACGAGGACTATAACAAGTAATTTTATCGTCAATAATTTTTTAATATTGTTTTTAAACAGTGCTAGTCAGCTTATGTAGTGAAAATGGGTCGCTTTAGAAGTGATTCTATGACTAATATATTGATATGACGATTGAGAAAAGTGTACCGTACAATACCGTTAAAACCCATACGTCAATATGGAAACAGTTTACAAAATTCTGCAAGGCAAAGAAATACGAGCTTTTGGAAACTACACGTTTAGAGCAACTAAACCTAATCATGAAAGATTGGGCGTGTAATATGAAGAAAGAAAACGGTAAAAATTACAAATAACTAGTTCTGAAGACAATGTGGAACACCGTTGCAAAAAAAATGCAAGATATGTATTTTATGAAGTGGAAAATAATTTTTGATCGATTTAAAGAAATTATCTTCAAGTCTAGTAGTGAACCTGGTAATGCGAAACGAAGGAATAGCCAGATGTGCGGCAATAAAAGGAAATCGAGCTATGCTTCATTAAAATTGAGAGAATTGTTTTATTATGGGGCGAAGACATTCCAGCGGGACTCCGGCGAAAATTTTACCACATCGCTTCATATCAGTAGAACTTGCCTGGAGAGGTGGAGAAACAGTCAATTGCAGAGTTCATTATTTTAAAGAGAAAGTGGACAATTCTGGGTGTTGTAAAACAGAGTGCTTGTCTCTATTAGTCGAAATGATGGTCTCACTAGACACAGTTTTTAAATAAAACACCAGTGCAAAGTAATATTTTTTAACAAAATGCATTCGTGCAGGTGCAAAAATCCTCGTCTTCGACTCGGATTTTTGTTGCCACCAGGACTCATGCTTCTTGTTAAAATATTACTCAGCAACGTGTTTTTTCGAGATTTTCGGAAAAATTAGATGCCCTTATGATTTTACTTACGAAAAACTGTTCTGTACGTCTGAAAGCATCACTCATCAGTAATCTTCAGCGGCAAAGATATTTGAATTAGTCTTTATTCATCTCGGCAACCGTGAGATTTTTACTCATGTGAAATTCTGATATTCTGAACAGTCATGACCTGGTCTATTACCAGTTCCAATATTGTATAAGGTTTACCGAACACCCTATATATAATAACCTTTATTTTCTTCTAAATGATGTACAGAAATACTCAGTTTACAATTGTTTCAGGATGAAAATTTCAGACCAAGTGCAGTAACCTAGGCAAGTTTGCCGTCTGCTCTGCGCTCGCTCTGATAATTTTCAAGATAGAATGTACATAATAGTAATAGTGGGTAAACGAATTCTTAATTATAAGTTGGATTATGGTTTATACACAGGGGGGCAGATACTACTGGGTATTTTTTTTGAGTGGTTAGGATATTTTTTTTTTGATTAAACGATTAAATTCAAGTTGATATTGGATTCATTGGATTTCAGGTTAGAAATTTCTTTTATATCGGTTGGGGTAGCGTTGAACAATTTAGGACCAAAGAAAAAGAATGTTTTTAACATTTTTAAAATAATGTACTATATACCTACTTTTAAATAATTATACAGGGTGAATCACGGTAGACGCGACGGAGCATTGTGGCTAAACGGTTAATATTTTGAAAATTTTGTTTATTCATGTATATGTGGGTTCATAAAGGCTACATTTTAAAATTATTTTGAAATATACAGGTTGTCCCAAAAAAGTATGGCGTATCAAAGTTATATTTCACTGGCTCTAGTGAAAAACGGCATAACTGGAAAACGGCACTTTTCAGGAGACTGTTTACAATAAAATAGTCTAAACCATTCCTAAGCCATAACAATATTAGGTAAAGTAATTGCTGTCATAAAAAGGTTATCTTAGCTTTCACTAGAGGCAGTGATTTTTTCTTATGGAACACCCTATATTTTATTGCATTTATAGATTATACGTTAAAAATAAGATAAAATAAAGTATTCCCTATACCTAAGCTTTTTAGTTTTCGAGATATTTTGATATTTCTGAAAATGGAAGCACTTACAAGAAAACCAATAACTTCGAAACCTATGGAATCGGCCAAATTCAATTTTAACTGAACAAAATTAGACTAATAATTGAAAGCAATAATGTATTTAAAGTTGTTTAAAATTATACAGGGCGTCCAAAATGGGACCATTCTCTAATGACATATTCAAATGACAATATCGTTCTTATTTTAAATAGGACACCCTATATTTTATAATCCTATTATGTAGCAAATTTAAAAATTATAAAGGTCTACTATACCTAAACCGTTTAGCCACAATGGACCGTCGCGTGTACCGTGACTCACCCTGTATATTGGCCACGGCCGTAATAACTGATAATATAAACAGATGGCAAACACTGACCCTCAGTTTTATGGACTCGAAAAATTGATACAATTATTTTGGAAGTTTTGACTTTCCTGCGTAAGTTGTTGAAAACAGGGATGGGATTTTTTTACAAAAAGGACCTCTCTAAGCAAGGGGTTAGATGTAGAGAGTAGAATTGAAGAAACCTGATCACGTTGAGTTAATACATAATGACATGACACTCGCAGGGTGTACGATATCAGCACCTCCTGATGTCCACAACTTTGACGTAAATAATAAGAAATTAATGGTAAATATGGACGGTGACTAGTACTACATCCGAATCATAGTTCTCTCGGCTCAAGAATAGCATTTCTTATCAAATGTGTTCTGATGACGAAAGCACTTACACATGACTCCCTCGAGCAATAAGCAGAACTAAGTATTAGCGCCGAAGATTCATATAGAATCCAGAATCGCAGACACATGTGGATATTTGGATATGAATAGTGAATAGTGAATAAGTGCGTTTCTGTTTGAAATTATTTAAAACGAGTCAGCATGGAAGTTAAAAGTTTTTTGGAGACGAATCATTTAGAACACCTGTGGAGGACTTATGCATGTGAGCTCTTTTCAATCAACTGTTGTTCAATTTTCAATCTAAAATTGAACATGAATCGTAATTTGCATAACGATTATTAGTATTGCGTAAATCCGACAACGCCGTGAAAACACGCCACCTCGCACAAACCGACGCAGTTTAAATAACAATAAAAAAAACAGTCTAGACACTCAACCTTGACTTCGAACGTTAGAATATTAGCCAGGCGAAAAACAATTTTTTTTTATCCAGCCTTTTGTCTGGATGCTTCGTTGCAACCGGTAAAGCCGGGCTTGTAGATTTAGTATCGCTCAACGCCTCGTTCAGTTCGGACCGCACAAAATCGATGCGATCGAATATTTGCAACTTCAATTTCCAAATTCATTTTTTAAACATTCACTTTAGTGAATTGCTCAACTAGTTATTTATAGTTAAATTATAGTACCTATTATTACCTGTTTTTATGGTTGTTCTTGTTCTTCGTTAAAGAAATTTAAATAAAAGGTGTTATGAAATTCCTGATGTTTTATTGGTAATACTGGAGAGACGGGGGAAAGAGTTCTTGTACGTTCTACACATACAGTCCACATTATTGAAAAGCAAAAATCAAACAGGGTTTAAAAGGTACGCAAGACAAGGCTGGGGGAAACCGCTGCAAAGGTGCTCAAATCACTTCAACTGGGCTGAGAAATCAGCTTCATCCAATAAAATTGTTTCTCAACAAAATTGAAATATCCTTGCCTCATCCAAACCACATTATTTAACAAGAAAGTGTTCATTTGACACAAAACTTCCTGTTACCAAGTAGTCAAGAAAAATTTTGTCAAAAAATCAAACTAATATTTGGTTGGACCTATTCAAGAATAACATTCTCTTGAATTAATGCGGTTACAAATTGATTTAATAGATTCTTTTTTCTCTATACTTTCGTAGAAAGAAAAGTAATATTATTTTTGTTTTCAGTTTATCAGTTAATAAATAAATAAAATTAAACACACATTTTTATTCAAGAAAAGTAATTTCGTTTTTAGCTCAATAAAATGAGTATTATTAAGATTTTATTTTTTGTTTTATTTACTATAATTTTAGAGTTTTTGTTTATTTCAGTATGGCATATTTTACTACAAATATAACTACTGTAAATCAATGTCATTTCTTTATTTCTTTGATATTATTTTCAACTCAATTTCTTTCAGAATTTTTACAATTCACTATACAACAACTGTCGTGACCTATTTTTAAAGTATGACATCAAATCGTTATAAAAGCATATAAAATGAATGCACATATTTGACAGAAAAATCATCTGAGTTTCCTATTTCATCGGCAGCGATAACTGCGATCGTTTTCTCTGCACCCGATAAATAAATAATGAACGTTTAAAGATAAAAGGGAATATAAGTACATATTGATAGCAAATAAACATAAAACATAACAGAAACTGAATATTACCATTTTGTTTAGGGTAAGTAGCGCAAGATTATATAAAATAAATGTAAAATTCAGTAAATATCAGAAACAATGAAACCAATTAATATTATGTAAGAGTAAATGTCCCACTATTAATATCTTAACCATCAAGTGTAACTGAAAACTTCGTTATTTTTTTATATGCTATAAAAGATAGATTAATCAGATTAAGGTCTAACCAGGTGGTTAGATGGTCGAATGCAGGAGATGGGAAGAGCATTGGAGTGAACTGGTGAGGATACTCGGCCACACCATTAACGAGAAGAACGTCATAGAGGTATGCTACATAGCGAGAATAAATGGAACGAAGTTTGGGTTTGTAAGGAAGGTTATGAGTGCGAAGTAGAAGGGAGAAAGAGAACAGCAAGATAATAGTTGATTGTTAAAATCAACCTAGATATTTACGTAGGCCTATTGAGAGAACCCGATGGCTAAGGTTAGAGTAGGATAATGAGAAGGGGTTTTTAGTGGGTAGTAGACATTCTTAGTCCCACACTACCGTCACAACCCCCCCCCCCCACAATGCCACGAACGGTGTGCGTAAAACCATTTTCCCTTCCTCCAAGCAAAAGAAATGGCGATTAGATGTTAAGAAGGTGTCTGTGGTTAAGTTAGATAAAAGTAAAATCCGCAATGGTTTCAGAAGTTCAAACAATGCGAATTTCCATTTCTATAAATTAAATATTATATCAAATAACAAAAATGACTTGTCAATACTTTTATAAGTTGAAGAATGATGTCTGTCGAGAACCATACTGCCAACATAATATAAATATTATATTCTTAAATGAAAGATCAGTCGGCGCATGCGAATAGCGTCCTGTAGAAAAAATCACGCACTCCCTTTTGGCATCGGTTGCGTGATGGTTACTACTTCTAAAAGATTTTGTGGACATGATTAAATGCTTATTAGCATTAGTAAATAGGTTTGAGGATGGCCTTCTACACTAGAATCTTATTTTGTAGAAATTATTTTTTACCTATTGTCAGTAAATATTGTGATGAAATGATTCGATCTTGATTCATTCATAGTATCGCTGTATCGTTAACTGTTATGGTAACGACATCTTAGAAAGTCTGAAGATCTGCGATAAGTATTCTGTAGGTCCAAGTATGCTATTTTGTTGTTGTTTTGTCTTGATAATGGACAGGGTAATGTCGGTCTTGTAAGTAAGATTGGAGTATCGTGAAGTAGTTTTGTGCTAAACTTTTTCAAAGACTTGAGTAATGTCAAGAAAAGCTTTAATACCATATTTTTGTTTTTGTTAGGCGCTTGCATGTTGAGTTCTTAAGATTGCTAATAATAATTTTTTATAACATCTTGCCAAAATTGAAAGATTATTGGGCTGTAGAACTAAAAAAATGGCAGAAATAGATAAAAAGGTTGAAAAAATTTCATAAAAATATGTCGTTCCTCATCTCCATAAGCTCTTGACGCCACTGCTCATAAAAATGCGTATACCACAACCAACCCCTATGGAATTTAGGCACTTTTAACATTCAGGATGTAGGTAAAAGTAATTTGACTCTTATTACGTGTGAACTTAGGGATTGGTTGACACCAATCCCTAGGGAGAGACAGGAAGCGTAAAAAAATTCCCGGATATATCTTTTTTATATACGCCGATAAATTGGAATTTTTGATACAGATAGAAATTAAATTAAAAGAAAACAAAACGGTTGTTTTATCATAAAAACGATATTTTATGAATATAACACAGCAAAATAAAAGACAGAACAATATTTTTATAAATTAAGAATATCACAGTTACAAAAATTGTAAAATTGTTTAATTTAAAAATAGTCTTTTTAAATTTAGGGTTAAGTGGGATAAAAGAAAACAAACTAAAGTTTACCATCGGCAGAATTACAGTACATAATATAACAAATGTGGTCTGCCAGAAACGAAAATTTATATTATTCGGGTTGTAATTTCCGATTTGGAAAAGTATTAGCAAAATCAAATTTTCATTACATAATTCTATTTTTCTAATTTTGTAGATCATTTATAAACAGTATTGTAAATTAATTTACGCAAAAATTAAACTGCGAATGTGCTACCATCTATTATAAATGGTAAGAAGAGAGTTTTGACACTTTACAAAGCAACTATTCCCAATGTATTGGGTGTTGCATACACTCAATTTACATTGTGTGTTGCAAAGTCTTTATTTGACTGATTCTAGTAAGCCAGCGAGTAAGGAATTTAATTTCCGGTTTCTGCCTTTCGGCTTCGTCAGTTAGGATTTTCGAATCCAATAAATAAAGTAAAAAGTCAAATTGAGTGTGTGAGGACATCTAAGAATTTTATCTTATAGCGGATATAGCTATTGACTTGTGAGAGTTTGTAATTTTATTTTTTGGATTCGAACAGCCTAACTGACGAAGCCGAAAGGGAGAAACCGGTCTTAGGATATCGAATCTGATAAATTACTCGTTTGCTAAGTTTATTATATTTTATAAAGCCAACAAGTTATCCATATCACTAATGTGGCCAAAGTGTAATAAATAAATAAAACTAGTTTCGGCTTTTAGCTATAATCAGGCCTAAAATATAACAAGAAACTATGAAACGTCTATGATAACACAATATACAGGGTGGCGCAAATTTAGTTGAACACTATTGGGATTTCGTAAACCGTTATAGATACAAAGTTAGTTAAATGGAAAAAAAGATGCGTATTTTCAAGAAAAATTGATCGGTTTTTTCAAAATTAAAATAGCAGGTGGGGTTTCTGAGATATTTGAGGAAAAACAAAGTTAACGATTTTCGTTTTATTTAATTAACAGCTTAATTCTGAAAGATAGAAAAAACAGTTATAAAGCTTTTTTACTGAAGTACAAATACAACTTAACATAGCGTATCTAAATCGGTCTTTTGCGATTTTCTCGGTTTTTATAGCTCCAATGATGTTAACATCTATTACAAAAATTGTAGGGCATACAATTTTCGACAAAATTTCTTTCAAACATTTTTTCATGCGCTCAACCGTTTATGAGATAAATAGGGCCTAGCGCACATACATACATACTATAATGCAAGGTCAACCGTGAATCTGGGTGAGAATATACGTTGTATAAAGTTAATAAATCATTAAAATATCATTAACAATGAATACTTTGTATTATTTATTAATTAATATATTGAATTTAATAACATTTTACATATAAGTATCTAATATATTCATTTAATAATACGTATTTGTGCTAGTCAAAAACTTATTAAGTGAAATACTTACATTATTGTATATCCTAATTTTATATTAATTTAAAGTAGGGGAGAGGACTGCCGTCATCATAGGAGAAGACATCGATTTGCTCACGCACTCAATTGCATCAAGAAGAAATTTTCCTTAAAAAAGTTGGAAAAGGCAATGTCAGAACACAAATCTATTCTTCAAAAAGTTTTGATAAATATCACCTTTCTAAAAAACATATTTTATTTTTACATGCATTCAGTGGCTGTGACACAACTTCTGCGCTATTTAAAAAAGGAAAAAATCTTTCATAAAATCGCTTGAAAAACTTGCCAATTTCGACCAACTGGCTAAAGTTTTTCTAAAAGAAAACTGCCCTGTACAATAATTACACGAAAATGGAGTACGCATCATACTAGCGATATACCATGCTCCTAAATCTGAGGACAATATCGATCATCTTCGATATACTCAGTTTGTTGGATCTACAAAACTTCATAAACCCGTCCATTTGTCGAATCTTCCACCGACAAGCGCAGCAGCCCATCAGCATACAAACCGTGTATATTACCAAGTACAAAAATGGTTAGGGCATGTAGAATCCCAGGAATAGGGTTGGGTGCTGCAAAATGAATTCCTGGAGTCAATGACAACAATATTACCACCACCAGCTCCAGCTGAATTACTTAATACCATATTTTGTAATTGTAAGAAAGGATGTGGTTCACGCTGCGGGAGCAGAAAATCGGGATTGCAATGTACTTTAGCTTGTGGCCAGTGTAATGGGCAAGCTTGCCAAAATGCTGTTTCATTTCAAAGCGAACACGAGGAAAACCCCGAAAGATGACGATGAAAAAAAAATTAAAACTTTTGTTCTTTAAATTATTAAACATTTGTAAATTTGAAATTATTATTATTATTATTATTATTATTATTATTATTATTATTATTATTATTATTATTATTATTATTATTATTATTATTATTATTTGTAATTTTTAATTCACTTTAATTTAAATGGTAATAAATATACTCATTTTATTTCTACTTAAAATTAATTAATATAAAATTAACATATACAATAATGTAAAAATTTCACTTGATAAGTTTTTGATTACACAAATAAGTAGATATAAGTATTATTAAATGAATATATTAGATACTTATATGTAAAATGTTATTAAATTCAATGTATTAATTAATAAATAGTATTCATTGTTAATGATATTTTAATGATTTATTAACTTTATACAATGCATTATTCACCAAGATTCACGGTTTATCTCATAAAGGGTTGAGCGCATGAAAAAATTTTTGAAACAAATTTTATCGTAAATTTTATGCCCTACAATTTTTGTAATAGATGTTAACATCATTGGAGCTATAGAAACCGAGAAAATCGAAAAAGACCAATTTTTGTGACGTTTGACCTCTAATAACTTACCACGCAGACACGTGATTTTAGATGACTTTTGAGACAACTTTTAGAACCATATTGAAGGTGTATACGAGTTTCCAGCTTATTATCTCTCATTCCGAGATTGACCCCTTTTTTTTGCTTAAATGATTGGATTATTTTTTCTCTATCCAACCATGTAGAATACTTAATATTTTTATTAGGTTTTGTCAACCCTATCGTTTCTGTTTTTTTATTTGAAAACTTCCTTTTTACTATAAAACAAATGAGGGTTAATAAAGAGAGAACTATTTTTGCCTTATATTACGATAAAAAATATTTAAAGAAATCATAAATTATTATCTTAATCGAACGATAACTTAACATTTATATCTAAAGTTGAAGAAGCATTTTCCTGACTTGACGAGACTTGTTCAATATTGTAGCTGGAAATTTTTTTACGCGACTTTATAATTCTATAACATAAAAATAAACCTCCAGCAGTCAAAATAAGAGCTAACAGTGCTACAATTGAAAACACCAAGTACTCATTTGAACTTGCCCCTTCGATTTCTTCGCTCGCACCAATTGATTCATGTATCGATGTCGAAGTATGTATTGAGGATGGGGTTTTCATTTCTCCCTGATAGAAAGACTTTAAGTTAGGCTCAGGATCTACTTTTCTACGTCGATACATTTCATAACTCAGTGGTAAATGGCTTCTCAGAAACCAGTTGGATGGGTTCTGAAAACACAATACATTTGAGGTAAATACACTATTGATTGTTTCTTTAAACATTCAAAATATTCTAAACGATGTAATGGTTCTCTCAGCAATCTTACATCAAGTGACAAGTATTAAAAAAAAATTAAAAAGATCAGTTTTGCTTCAGGCTGTTTCAAATCAAAGAATACACCATCTAACAAGAGGCGAAAGAAAGCTGTTTTCGTGATAACAAATTTGTATGCGCATGCGCTATTGAACTAGTTTAACTGTCAATGTCAATCATCATTTCCGTTATTCAGACTGTCGCGGTATTGCCGAAAATGCTGCCAGGAAATATCTGAAATAAGATCCTTGAAAAAAGTGTATATTCAAAAGGTTTAGACCAAAATAATAAACTCTTCATTTTCTCAGAAATTGTAAGGAATACTATACTAAAATTATGTATGCGGTGAATGCAATCAAGTTTAAGTTTCTCCAGTAATGTCATATTGTCAACACTGTCTTTTCATTCAAAAAAAGGTAAACCAAAGAGTCGATGAAATTTAACACAAAAAAAGCCCAGATGCGGAACTTTGGTGCAGTTACGCTGCGGATACACACAACGATTTTGGACGTACATGTTGAGTAGACTAATATGTTCTTTATACTGATACGATGTGTCATGCATTCTTGGTTCCTTTTTTTTTTAAATTGTATTGACTATGTAGGTTGTATGCAATGAATTTCTTTCTTTCTTTTATGTACTTATTTGAAAAATTGAAATAAAGCATTGCTTTTTATTTAAAATATAAGTTATTTTTGTTAATCTATATCTTAACCACCAATTATAGCCATTTCTTCCAAACTCAGCATTTCTTATGTGGTTTCCGAACAAAAATGTCCATGGCTGTATCCATTTACTTGGTGGTATAATTTTAAAGACTTGCACTTCTACAGAGCAAAACGCTTTCACCCCCCTCCCACCCTTCCTGATCGAGTTTTTGTAGGGCTCAAATCAAATAGAAAAAAATCCTCATCCGATAGCGAATAGAAAATTTCCCCCAATTTACTCTTTCATTGCGAAAATTGAAACTTAAAATTTACAAAACCCGAAATTCGGTCGCCATTTTTCCGTTTTCACGAAAATCATCATCTCCTTAATACATCCTGTAGCAGTGTCATCAAAGAAGAGTTTTCCATTTTGCGAAGAGTTTTCCATTTTGCCGCCCCGGATTGGTCAAAAATTAAAAAAGTTACCTCGAGCCAAAGATTAATTTATGTTTGCCCTTCCCCCCTCCCCCAAATTAAACTAGCGACTTGAAATTTGGATACAATGCTTGAGTCATGACTATGTATCGGAGGAAAAAAAAATCAAGTCTCGAAGTCACTTTCTTCCCTGCGAAAAACGCGAACACGGCTCTAGGTGTGTTCTTGCCGCGGAGAAAATCCCTATACTTTCAAATCGCAATATCTCGAGAATCGCTAGACCGATTTGGACGGGTTGAAATTCAGTTTATGCGTTTTCGCGAGCCCTTTATTTTGTATCTAGTTTCGATCCGAATAAAACCCAGCGAGTTACATGTTAATTTACCTCCTTCCACAACTCCCTTAGCTTTCACATAGTGATCACGTGAAAGAGTGACCTCTAATCTATGAAATCGCAAAAAAATTCGAAAAGAGCGACTTCGTTTATCGGGTTTTTTTTCGCCATATCGACTCTACTAAACGGGGAGGTATATTCATCAACACTATTATTTTTCTTAGTGTAGTTCGGTTTGTACAAATTTAAATAAATGCATGTTACTTTTCTCAGTGTATCTCAAATAGTTTACGTATCAATGCTGTGACGTATTTCCTCTCAATATTGTGTTTATCCAACATCAAAGGAACGGATTAAGCTTTCTCCTCTTGTTAGATGGTGTACTCTTTGTTTCAAATATACTAACTTCTTTCATAAAGATCTGTCAGGAGGTCGAAAAAACAGCTTAGTGCCAGTCCAACACGATATCTAAACTTGACATACCAGAGATATTGACAACAGCAAAACCATTGCCCCTTTATTTCAAATTCAGAATATATATATATATATTCAGAAAGGGATCCGCGGTCAAATGAATACTAGTTTCACGGGATGATCCGCGTTGAAAATTATAGCAATTATAGCATCAGTATTATTATTGTTGACACTCAGATCTCAATCTGCCTACTGCTTAGGAATAACTGGCGTGTCTTGTGTTACACGTTTTCTAGTTTTTCAACAAATAATTTAAAAAGTAACAATAGTAAAAATAAAGAAAAAACTGCATAACAATTGCCACATAATTTAATTAAATTCAATGTAATGTATGGAATGGCCAACAGTAATTCCATCCTAGCCAGAAGGCTTTATTTGGAACTTTATTCAAATGAAAAATGTCATAAAAGGGAAGTTTTTAATGCATACATGGTAGTTTAAGAGACAGATATAGTCTATTTCAAGATTTTTCGTTGACTTTCTAAGTACCGCAATAGGAGTAACGGTTAGGGGTCCATAAAATACCCACAATTTATGATTGTAAACAGAAAATAATAGGCAGGTATGTATTTAGTATTAGTTAAACAATGACCTTTATTTTGAAGAATAAAACTAGAAAAAAAACACAGATCTTTTAAAAGTTTTAGTGGCGTTCGATATTAGAAAAGAGTATGTTTGTGAAACTATCGCTAAGAATATAGATCATACAGTACTATGGCTTCCACCATATTATTGTATATTTAACCCTATCGAACACGTGTGGCATCAATACCACTGTTGCACCCTTGTTTATCAATTTAAACGAAGACGATAGTGATACTGTCAGAGTCTTAATAGTATATTATACAATGATCATGTATTAATAGCCATTACATGAAAGTTGCATACGCTATTTCTTCTACGATAAAATATAAATAAGTACTTTAACTGAAAACTATTAATTTTGACATTAGCTTTAACAGAACTGTCAATAATATCTAATATCTATCAAAAACCTACTTTATTATCTCGTAGAAATTTCTATTGGTGCAAAGTCAGTTTTATATTAGAAAGCAGGGATTTCTATTATTCAAAATCAGTTTTAAAATGAAAAGTCGCTATTCTATTAGTCAAAATCATTGTTATAATGAAAAGTGTGCTATAATGAGGTTTAATATAAAATGGATAGCGCACATTTAATAAGTAATTTAAAGTACAGGAGTAGAAAAACTATGTAGCATAATAAATTTAAAAAAATGATGTATATTTAACTACATCTGTCTGTTTCATTGGGTAGTTTATATCCGAGGAAGTGACTACTTTAACCAAATTATTATATTTATTTTTTAATTTTAATTTTAAATAACTTATAATATAATTTTTAATAAAATTTTCCGCTCTTTGACGTGGTGCTATTAGATTTTCGAATTTTTTTTTCGAGATATAATGGAAAAATCAAATTTTCGATTTTATTTTCGAAATTGTGAAGTTAGCATACACTTTAGAGCAGCAACGTTTTTTTATCTTTTTCTACGAGCTCTAGTGTCAAGTTTCATCGATATCACATTTTGTGAGAGGTCAAACTCTCTGACAACAGGGCTATCTGGAATTAGGGGAAGCTCACATTGAACTTCTGTTATAACATTTTATTACTATTTTGAATTTTTATTACCAGCTTTGGTCAAATTATTCTGCCGTAAATAAAAGAAATGTCTGGTTTCATTCTTCTATTTTTGAATTTAATTAAATTAAAATTAAAAACTTTTTTGAAAGGATTGAAAAAATGTAATTTCAAAAAGCTCGATAACGGGGGATCATGAGGGAAAATATATTTAAAATAATATCATTATTTTTAGACCGTCTATCAGCTCCTGAATTATGAGCACGAACTCCTTAAACACTTTGTATGTAGGATATAAAACTTACTAGTTTTTTATAGGGCCATATCCGATCCATGGTAATCGTATTTTTTCTTGTTTCACTTCACTTCTTAATATACTAATTATTTATACTGCTAAATTAAATGAAATTTATTTGTTATGAAAAATAAGATATTTACTGTATATCATTTCGATTGCCTCATTAACGTTCTATCACTTAAGTTAAATTGCATGAGTGATACACCAAAAATGCTAATTATTTTATTTATATTTGCAGAAATAGAATTTTTGTAAGGTGTTGTAATAATTGTTTTCACTGAGATATTACAAACTGTTACAAAATTTTTAATTTGTGATCCTAAAGTAATTATGCAATTTTTGAACATTGGTGTAACATGTTTTATCATATTTAGTATAATTGTTTGGAAAGCTTTTTAATTCGATTTTTGAAGCCTTTAGACTGGATATCGTCATACGACGGTTGCTATTTATATATTGAGAACTGGCAATACTGGCGTTACCAGGTGAAATCTGTCATGGCCATCTTAAAGTTTGACATTTTTGACAGTATAAGTATTCAGAACGTTATGACGTGCGAGAAATATTTGGGTTGTTTACAGTAAGTTGAAAATTTGATCTCGGCCAAGAAATTGAATTAAGTAGCGAAAATTTTCGAGCTATAATTTACTTTTCGACGTGGTATACCTCAAGAACAGTGCATTAATCAACCGAATTCAACTTTTGGCGATGAAGCACCATCCAAAGCCACTGTATATCGCTGGTACACGGACGAAGTTAAAGAAGGTCGTCCAAAATCGGCGTTGTGCCGGAAAACATTGATGCTGTGCGAAAACTAATTGAAGAAGATCGTCATGTGACATATGTGACATATCGTGAGATGTTTAAGCATTAGTATGACCAGAATCCATAAAATTTTGCACGAACATTTGGGTGTTCGGAAGTTATGTGCGCGTTTGATTCCACATTTGTTGACAGGTGCTCAGAAAAATGCTCGTGTCATTTGGTGCCTAAAAAGTAAAAAATGATCAAAAAATACAACTGTGTTGCATCCAAAGTCGTATACAGCATCGTCACCGGTGACGAGTAGTAGATTTATGCATATGAGCCAGAAAGAAAAGTCCAATCGGCAGTTTGGGTGTTTCAATGTGAAGAAAAGCCAACAAAAGTTGCTCGTTCTCAAAGTGTTAAGAAGTAAATGGTGGCGTGTTTCTTCAGGAAAACCGGTGATGTGGCAACTGTGGCTCTTGAAAATCAAAAGACCGTTAATTCAGCGTGGTATGCGACCACATGTTTGCCAGAAGTTTTCAGTAAATTGAAAGAAACCAATCCAAGACGATGAATCATTTTGCATCACGACAATGCGAGCTCACACACATCACATGAAACAAGCCAGTATTTGGACACACAAAAGATCGAATTGATAGGTCATCCGAATTGGCACCAAACGACTTCTTCTTGTTACCACTAATTAAAGATAAACTGCATGTTTTAGAGCTATCATCTTTTGACTGGACAAAGTGCTTTGAAGGGTGGTTCAATCGCATGCAAAAGTGAATTTTTGTGTCATTATTTTATTCATTTTGTCAAAAATAAAAATACGAAAAGATCAACCGGAAAAATAGCGTTAAGCACTAATGAAGAAAATTTAAAAAACAACTTTTATCCTATATCATTTGGTATGCAACAAAATTCAAATAAACGAGCTATAAAAAAGTTATTTAAGTGCGAAATTTGTTCCAAAACATTCAGTTTCAACCAAAATATTTACCGTCATATGAAAATTCACACTGACGAAAAACCGTTTCAATGTGAAATTTGTTTCAAGAAATTCGTACAAAATTCTAACCTAAAAAATCATATGGGAATTCATTACAGAAATGATGAAAAACCTTTTAAATGTGAAATTTGTTCTACTGGATTTATGCAAAAACATTGTTTAGATCTCACACTGGCGAGAAGCCTTTTAAATGTGAAATATGTTCAAAGAGTTTCACGCGAAAATCTTACTTGAATCGCCATTCAAGAATTCATAGGGACGAAAACCTTTTTAAATGCGACATTTGTTCTGCAAAATTCTTACAAAAACTTCACTTAAAGGATCATTTAATGTCTCACGCCGTTCAAAAACCGTATAAATGTGAATTGTGTCCGAAGACATTTACGCGAAAATCGTTTTTGAATGTTTATTTAAAAGTTCATTCGGATAAAGGGTTGTTCAAATGCGAAATTCTTACAAAAACACCACTTACAGGATCAATGTTCATTTAAAAATTCATTCGGATAAAGAGTTGTACAACTGCGGAATTTGTTCTGCGACTATTTTGAAAAGCAATAAAAATATTTTTTTTTAAAATTCATTTCTTTGTTCTATCTATTCTCAATACATAAAAAGCAACCCTCGTATGTAAGGTATAAGAAACAATTTGTTCAAATACATTTCATAGACGATACTAGTTTAAATAAATATAACTCTGAATACTCGATAGTGGAGACTGGTGTTCCACAAGGCTCAGTACTGGGTCCCTGGCTTTTTTTACTTTTGGTAAACAGTTTAGATTTGCTTCTAAGAGAATTGTTTTTTACGATGTTTGCGGATAATGTATCCTTAATAATACCTAACATGTCATTAGAAAATATTCGCAAGATATCAGAGGTCGTAAGCTAGTAGTTTAATGAAAATTTTAATACAGTGAAAACACAGTCAGCAACTTTTCGCAATCATCGTATATTTTTTAAACATGAACTAAAACAAAATAAAGTGAATTCAAATAAAAAAAAATACTTTTATTATAGATTTTTCAACTTTGAGTTTTCCCTCGCATAAAATTATGAAAAATATAACTTACAGTCGCCTAATAATTTTGCTCGTTACATATTGCACAAAATATTTATAAAACCAATTTAATTTACCATTAAAACAACGTTAATTCAAAAAGTAGTCGAATGACTATAAAAAGTTTAATAGTTTCGCGACACATCTTCAAGACATTTAAGCTATGATGCAATAGAACTTCCCACTAACCGTAATTTAAAATTCTGTGTTTATCGTGTCATAAAACTTGAATTTTATAACGTCCTCAGCTTTTCTTTTTTGGCCTTAATACCTACCATTCCCCAATAAAACCTTTATTTTTATTTTGTGTCGTGTTTTCTTGGATTTTCACTTTATTGACTGCCATTATTATTCTGAAGCTGTAATATCTTATTGCAATTATATCTACTTCTTGGGTGATAAATTTTTTATACAAGAATCTAAAAAGGATAATACTGAAAAACTACTTTTATTTTTTATGTGCCTAGTTAATGATATTACCCATTGAAATGGATATAGTATTTGGGATCACATAGTTATTTTAAAGCATTACAGAAAACATCATGGAACAGTCAACAAGGCTACATAGCTTTTGTCGAATTTGACATCTAAAATACAAGGTAAACCAGTTGAGAATACTCTTATAGCGTTGCCATAGATGAACAATGAAAGTACTAATCAAATTTTAGATTGATAGTTCTTCTAATCAACACAGCTACGGGCTACTCACTTTTACCAAAATTGTCATTCACGGTGTGTCTACTTTAAATTCAATGACATTTTAAAATTCAAAATTTTCATATTTTTGACGCCATCTAAAGGTGTTCCCGAAGAGGTACGGCGGGGCACATCAAACCCTAAGCTTACTTTTTGATGCTCTATCAAAATCTGAAGTCAGAATTTTAAAATTCATAAAAACAAAAAAGTTACATACACACACATAGAACGAATTCAGATAACGAACAAATTGGTTCGGTGAAAAGATATAACGTAGGAATAAATTTAAGTATGTATAAATATTTTTTACGTATACAGAAAACCACAAGGTCACTAAATAAAAGATTGGGTACGGGAACTTGTCATGTAGAGGATATTTTTGGTAGTGCTAGAAAATACAAATACATGCATCACAACATTATAAGCAATGAGAACTATTTATTAAAACACTGGGGCACAGACAAGGATGTTGTCTCTCCCGACACTAAAACCAGTGCTTAGTTTATGGAAAAACATATCGTCAGTGTCCTGGAAATACCTCGTATCTACATTTTAGCGAATTGAGATTATTACGTCATTCTATTTCTCTAGTCACACTGCATACACCTTTAAACTTTCTGTAACTTTCAAAAATTGCTTCCAGTGTCAATCAGTTGAAACAATATCTTGTATCTGGAGAACAGTATTGTATGGTATAATAAAAGTATGGCAAGTCATTTTCCCCAAATTTTTGTAATTTAAATCTATGTTGAGCAATACCAAAAGACTGGAACGAAAATTCAAGTAGGTGTATATGCGGAAATTCTGAAGTAAAGCTCTGGAAAAAAGGGAATACTTAATTGGAAAGAAGATCGGTCAAGGTTCATACAGATGTCTGGTCTTTGGGTATAATTGTATATGCGAAACAAGTGCAGTAGCAATAGTTTTTTGTCTCTCCTGTAAAGTTGCTTTTTTATACTATACTAGGTTTGGTCTGGACACTGACGATATGGGAATCCCATTGACACTGTTTCATAGATCATCAATATCATGAATATTATAAAGATCTGGATGACATGACTCGCAAAAATATTGAAGGGTGGGTATATATGTTGATGGAAGACTGAAAGACATGAAAACAATAGACGACGGAGCCTTAGACGAAGCAATAAAAAAAGCATACAGAGCTGAAATGGCGATTTATATGCTAAATAGTATATTGTGGGACAATAATTTATCGAGGCAAGTAATAATTTACAGGAATGATGGCTACTAAAACCTAAAACTTAAAGGATACTTGAAAAGAGAGAAAATAACTTTTGAGGAAGATCGCGACTTAGGAGTGTCAATAATGAAAGTATCAGAACTATTATAAGTGGGTAAAAAACGCAATAGTAGAAGACATCAAGATCAAACAGCTCCAACGTTATGACCGCGTACGACGAATGCAAGATGACGGACTTCCCAAAGAACTTTACAACTGGACACCACGAGAGAGACGCAGAGTGTCCAAGAAAAAGCTTTTTTTTATATACAAAGAAATTAAAGAAGCAATGGAACAATTGAGGTTGGAGATTGGAAGTCGTCTAAAAACGCTGTAAACTGTTTACAGACATATTAATGTCTAAAATTCGATATATTTGTTTTATAGCTCGTTTTTTAGAAGATTTAAAAATAGTTATTTACAAAAATTACGCAAAATATGGAGCTAATGAAAATGTAACCGACCGATTCCCTACAACAGCCTTAGGTAGGCCGTCCAGTAGAACCCTTGTATTCTTTTTGTTGTAAAGATCGAAGAAGAAGTCCCATTGTGAGACTTACCGTTACCATCAAAGGGATATTCAACGACAACTGTTGAGAATAGTTGCTGAGGAATTGGATGGAGGATGCGGTAATATTCGAAAAAAGTTTGTCATATATGCCAAAAGTTGGTTTGTAAATGATGAAATTCGCCCACTCCAGTTCTTTCACTTAGTATGGGGTATCGCCAACACTTCTGCTTTTTTTCCCGCCGTCTTCTCATCACGGATGAATTTTCCAACAATGTAATTTCATTAAATAGATCCTTTACTGGAGATATAAAACTTGAAATAGGAGTACACTGACGAAATCCGGCTTCAGAGGACGAGCTATAGGCCGTCAAATGGCCGCCCACAACCGAAATTTATTCGGCCCAAGATGGTTTCAATAGACGGGAAGCTGAAAAAATAGGTTCGAAATGCTAATATTTTAAGGAATCTGTTTAAATTTAGCGCACTTTTGTCTTTTGAAAAAAAAAGTAGACTCTTATTTTTGACTTTGCTTTTACAGACGGTGGTTTTTAAAAGTTTCGAGTGTCTACGTCGTTTTCCTTTTTTCCTGAAAGAGAAAGGATCTGGATTTTCTTTAGATTCAGTGCTACCTACTCTTGATTAGTTTTGATCTAAGATATCAGTGATCTATATACTATAAAGGACTTTCTCATTATTTTATATTACAGCCAAAGAAAATGATGTTTATATGTTGACCTCTTTGGAAAATCGTTTTGTATACTTAACATTTCCATTTATTCTGAAAACATTCCTACAAGTTGATTGATATTTATAAGGGTTTCCCATACGAATGCGGGAGCGACATTCCGTGGTAGACAAACTGCTTTGTTACGGATTTTGTTTGTAGAAAGCACATTAATCATGATAAGTAACAAGTAAATTTATTTTCTTAACGTGGTGAGAGTGTAATCGTCTAGTTGAGTTTTATGATCGTACATCGTGCAAATTTACGACCAGCCAGTTGAAGAAGAACGAGTAAAAAATAACTTGGAGGTTGAAGTGAATTTTGAAATTATATTTTTCGAAACATCTTTATTAGGGAGTAGAGTGAAAAAAATAACTTCAAATTCTAAAAAGTAATCTCGAAACTGTATGAAAAAATATTACTAAAAAGACTAAAACCTATTATAGAAGAAAAGAAACTAATTTCATCACACCAGTTTGGATTTAGAGAAAACCAGTTACCTATAGACCAAGTCCATAGAATAAGTTAGGTAATTTCTCTCTCTTTCCACTGGATTAAAACCACTTAGTTGTTAAAAAAGTTTTAACAACTAAGTGGTTTTAATCCAGTGGAAAGAGAGAGAAATTAAAATACAAACCACAATGAGCTTCCGAAATAAATAAGTTAGGTCTACTGTCTTTCTAAACAGGAAGAAGCATACTCTAAAATTAAAGAAATTAAGGCAGGAGTACCACAAGGAATTGTATTAGGGCCAGTCCTATACCTATTATACACTAGTGATGTTCCTGAATTAAAGCAAAATACAATTGCCAAGAAGATGCAAGAAAACTACAAACAGCATTAAATAGAATTAATAATTGGACCAATCGTTGGAGAATCATATTAAATGAAAATAAATCGGTACATGTTAATTATACTAACAAAAACAATGAGTATATGTAAGTCAGAATAAATGATAAATGTTAATTCAGCAAAGTATGGGAATCTAGGTATTACTTTAGATGCGAGACTACGCTGCAAAGTCCATGTCAAAAAGAAAAGTGAAGAACCCAACATAAAATTCAGAAAAATGTATTTTGTGCTTGGAAGAAATTCTATCCTTTCATTATATAATAAAATATTGTTATATAAACAAATTCGTAAACCTTATGGACATATGGTATCCAGCTTTGGGGCTGTGCCAGTCAGAGTAATTTAATCATGAAACAGAGATTCCAGAACAAAGCATTAAGGAGCATAGTCAACGCTCCCTGGTACTGCAGAAACAGTGACCTCCACTGGGTCTTGGAGATGGATACTGTTAACCAGACAATTAACAAATTTGCAAGAAGTCACGAACAACGACTCCACCAACACGTAAATGTCGACGACATCCAGTTCCTGGGCAATAGTGTAAGTGAAAGTGATCTTTTTCGATATTATACCACATCGCAACTTGATGGCAAGATCGCAGACAGTGCTGCCTTGTATTATCTCTTGTCGGTGGAAGAGACGCAAGATTAAATTTGTTTTTGGACACAGACTTGGTGAAGTTCTCTTATCGAAGCGAATCGAGTGTGTCCTTTTGTACGATCTGCCATATAGTGATAATAAGAACGCTTTTCCAGCTGCAGCGAGAGCTTTGACATCTGCTTTGGGATGTTGGAAGATTGCTATAGTCTCAGTCAATGAGTTGTTCCTATCCAGGAGATTGAGGAACTTTAGTTTCCCTTGGTTGAAAAGGACAGATGTTGTATCACAACCGCTTTTGCCTTTGCAGTTAATAGAACCAATAGATCTATATCTTCTTCGACAACGGAAACACGTATAAGAGACGATGACATGTCAATGGCTGTCTGAACAATGAGCACATCCACATCTTCTACTGTCTGCTTTGCTATGTAATTATGTTATTTGAACTTCGTAATTAACATGGAAATTAAATTTATTTTGTTATTACCGCTCAATTTCTTGTGAAACCGGTGGAATCATTGCTTGGTGAAAAATAACATATACATGTGCTCTAGAACTTCGATATCTTTCTGCGCTTTTCGTACTGCGACTAGTAGCATTCGCTAGATAACCGTCAAAGACTACAGCTGCGTTATGACCATAGTGCCTTTGTACATATTAAATGTAGTTTATGCAAATTTGTTCATACGAATCATTGCCATGCCATATCACCCGAGGCAACAAACAGCCGCCGTCTAAAACAAGATATTATCCGCTTTTAGAGGCTGGTCTACTGGGGAAAACGTCTTGAATAGTGATGATTTCATTCCCTTTCGCATGTCATCTTCATTAAATAGAGATAGAGGATATGGAGCGAGTTCATACTTAAAATAACCTTTTAATTCCTCGTCACTATTCTTGGCGATACAGATTCTTTGATATAATAACAGGGGATTGATGAAAACAGTAATATCTTCAACTTTGATACTACTTCTAGATGCTCCTAAGGAAAGCACTGCAAATGTTCAGGAGCGTATGGATGTAGGAAAGTTGGTTTGAAATGCTCAGTGTTGTGTATGAATTGTAATGGGACAGAATGTGAAAACATTCCTGATATAGGAGCTGATTCCCATCTTGAGGATACAAACGAGGCTGATGACGACCTTAATTCGCTTGAGTGGGTATTGAAGGAGACGGAAGATTTGACATATACTGAACCTAGTAGAGAACAGAATGAGCCAGGAACATCCCATGGTACAAAACGTCAGAAAACGTGCATCTAAATTTGATGTGTGGATTAGGCCTACAGGGGATACCATCATAAAAAAAACGCGCTGCTCAACTCTACCTCCTGAGTGGTGTGGAAATGAGGTGATAACCTATGCTTTGCATTATTTCACTGCACTAGATAACTTTAGGTACGCTAATTTATACATAATGTCTACAAAGTAACATGTAAATGCAGATTATACGATTTTTTGAAAAATTCATCCTAGCGTCCGTCTCTTTAATTGGGGAAGTATTTATTTTGACAAAAAGAGCAATTTTGTGGAAAATTTGGTTATCTTCCATTTTCTGTTCTTGACTTTTTTCTCAAACCTACAGGAACCGAAATATAAGAAAAAACTGATTTTAGGCGCCATTTTTTCTAGATGGCGGTGCGAGCGGCGGTCACGTGAGTTCGCAAAATTAAGTGCACATTAAGGACACCAAAGACCGCATTCCTGCCGATTTTCACGCAAAAAATACATAATGACTGGACTAGATCTCAAGGCTAAGTTAAAGAGTTTGGTTAGAAAACAGGCTAAAATTTTATCAAATTCCCACAATTATACCCTATAAGTGTATAAAGAAAATCGTCAGTTAGGTTTATCTTTTGTTCATTTAATTCATGAATTATTATTCATTAAGTAAAGTCTCGCCTGTCGTAGACGTAGAGACAACTGTATTCCTTATTTCCATAGAAATAAATGTTTTGGCTACATATACATATAAATGATATTTGCCGGACTTATTGATACAGAGCTGTTTTTCTCTACGGAGAAAGGTCATCGTTCCATCCGTATCCCTAGATGCTCGTTTATATCAGTTTGAAAAATTTACAGCGTTTTCATGCTAACTAGAAGGCCATAAATTCAACATAAAATTCCACAAAAAAAAATGAACTAAATTGAATTCGGTGTTTCGAAAACTAATATTCGACGGCCAAAATACAAGAGCTCGTGTCCGCTAGAGGGAAATAAATAACTATTTGCAGATTGGAAAAAGTTTGGTTTATTACCTGCCGACTGTTTTTTGCTAATTAAATTGATCCACGTTTCAACAAGTTTTGTATTTTGGAGAATGTTGTTTCATTCAAAAATATGTTTTGTATTAAAATTTTTGGGCATGTCGGATATTGAATTTTTTGCCGGACTCACAAATGGACTTGATATATCGATAAATCTTTAGTAAAAACAAATTTCTTGATTAATAGAATTGAAAAAATTTGGTAGTTATATTTACAACTCTTTTTTTTAAATTTATATGGATCTTGCAATGTGTTTTTCTTTAAATCAATAAGCAATTATTAGGAAAACGAGCCAGATATGAAAAGGGTTATGTACATTGACCAACCCTTCTAAATTTGTAGCACAACTACTAAACTTATGGTCTTGACAATAAGCAGTGGAGTACCTCAAGGTTCAGCATTAGATCCAATTTTATTTTTATTATTCATCAAAGATATCAAAGACTTAAAAATAAGTGGTGGAATTACTTTATTTGGAGTAGTTCTGATATGCAGACGTTACAATCTAGCATAAGAAAAGATCTAGTAACTATCAAGTCCTGGTCTGACTCGAATTGGCTTTGTTTCAACACAAGTAAAACCATAGTACAGAGGCACTTTACTGCCTAAAACAACTCTAAGCAATAATCCGATTCTAACGGTGAACTTAATTAAGATTTCAGGTATTTATATAGACAAATTCCTAAAATGGTCTACTCATATTGACACCTTGGCAAACAAATTATATTCTGCATATTATGCCATTAAAATAGTTTCTAAAGTGCTAACCCCTACCTACTTTTCCTTATTCGAATTTTACCTTCCCTATGGTTTGCCGTTCTGGGGATCTTGTAACTTATACCACTTCGAATCTATTTTCAAATTACAGAAAAGAGCAATTCGTTGTGTATTTGGTGTAAGTATGTGTCCTACCATTGTGAAAATTACTTTTGATATCCTACAAGAAATTTAGATACTGATGTTTATTTAACTATACCCACCTCTGACCTAATAAAAAATTTCATTACCTACAATAGCAAAAAATGGTACTTTACGATACAGTTAAAATCTATAAATACATATGATAAGTTCAGAAGATCGACTAGGGCTTGTCTTCTAGAAAGACCATAGTAGCAGAATTCTATAATGTGCATATACTATTGGATTCCAACAAATTTAAGTTATAATGACAGATATTGCATATCCAATGCAATCGTTATTTGTATTTTGTTTGTGTTTTGTTTTGTTTTTTTTATATTACAAAATACATATCTCTCTATGTGTCTAGTAATATTAATTCTACTTATCTAAATCTATGAATTAAGTCTAGAGGTTAGAACTGCTTTAGTCTATGAGTGTCTTGACTGTTATCGAGAAGAGTCACTACGAGAATGTTTCTTTGACAGTAGGCACGTTTAGGTCTCGTCTGATAACCTGCTAGTTTGGGACGTACTATTGTGCGTCAACAGTTGATCTATGCACTTTAAATTGGAATTTTTCGAGTATTTCTATGTTTGAGTTACTGGATCCCGTAACTTCAAATTGGTTTCAGTATTGCCTTGTATAACAGTGGTTTATTTTCTAAAGTTACCTGTAATGTTCTCCCAACGTACTGGATATTTCGAAACTTGAGTCCGAGTTGCTTTCTTTTTGTCCAAATTTATTTCCTCCACGTAAGCTTCGATCAATATGAATTGCCGGGTATTGTACATGCCCATTCTGTGGTATCTGTTGGTTGTTTAATATTACAACAGGGCATGTTTTCTTCCGCATAGTAGTAGTGATACGCAATTTCTTCAACCAACATTGGATTTTATTTAGATGAATCTGTAGATGATGTAATAATAATAATAATAATAAATTCCCTTCAATTCACCTCCCTACGTGTGAACTCCAGAAGCTCTGCAGCTTGTGCCGGTGTGGGACGCCTATTATTATTATTTGCCGTGGCGCTCTGGGGCGACTTGCTGAAAGTTTATAGCGCATTTGCTTTACAGTTGTGTGAAAACCCAGAAAAACCTCACAACATCATCATCGACAACGATGGACTTCCCCAGGATTGAAATCTTTGCAGCGTAAACTAACATCAAAGTAATTAATATTAGATTCGCTACAAATCAAGCCCAGAAGTAGGCAATAAACATCTCACTGTCTAGACCTGGACTCGAACCAGAGCACGGACAGACCATTTAATGGTACATATTGAAATGTAACCGCCTTTGCCCGCTGAGCCACCGTCCCCGATGTGATGCTAGCAATTTATATAAATTATAAATGTATAAATAATAAAAATAACAAGATCCTGGATTCTGAGAGCTTAGATTACTTTCACTTGCCCAGAAATAGTGTTCACTGTCATGATCAGTTCGAGAGATAAGAAGGCGTCCAACGGAAGGCTAAGGCTAAGGCTAAGGGTTCATACTTGCAATTCAGGATCAGGTAATTAACAAAAAAAATTACTAAATAAATGAGACAAGGTTAAGATCCTTTTGAAACCCAAAATGTTGATAAAATTTCCAAGGGAACCTGTCAAAAGTTATTCTTACCTACTGCAAATTTGACGTTTCTCTAGATTTCCTTAACATGCGTTAGACAATGGCATTCCATAGATTTTAATTAAAGATGCAATTAGTTACCAAAAGTTTTGTATCATTTATTCATTCGAACTTTAAGTGGTTGGTGATTGATATCATTTTAACCTTAGTTTATAGTCAATAATACATTTAAGTTTGATTAAAATAGGAATTTAAACAATTTATGCTTATATAAATATTCATAATTAAATAGGTAACTTAATAAATCTATTTTAAAAAGATTTTTTTACGTGCAAATAAACCATTCGTCACTATATATTTATTTTGCTTACAAATACTTTATAAATCGAATTCAATATTTACAATCCCAAGGGTTATCCATCAAACCGCACATTTTAAAGTAATTTTATTTAGTGATAAAGATAAGAAAAAGGAAAAACGATTTCTGTTAAATTGAAACAAATGGAGCATAATTTAAAATTGCTTCGATTTCAATAAATCAATTCATTGAAAGCCATCAATATCGATCAGGCGTGGAGCATCTGGTGAGGACAAATTCGTTTTGATAATGCCTCATTACGCAAAATAAATCTCTAAAATGAAAATGTCTTTGTAATACTTCAATTTATCAAAAGTTAAGAAGATTATTGGCGTGTGCGCCTTTATTGAGTTGGCAATAAATTTTTCTTGCTTTCTTATCACGTTATTTAGTGGAGTGAGTCATTTTTCATACAATCTTTCATTTATTTTGCGTCGAACTAAAGCCCTCAGGAATCAGCTTCTCGTTGGAAGACGACGGACAGGTTAAGGTAGATTTTAATTTTTTCTTCTTTTTTAACTTTATTAATACAAAAAATTGTTAATGAGGTAAAAATAGACGGAAAAAATTATAATAATAAAAAAATTAAAAAAATGAATATGCACTGACGGCGTGGTCGAGTGGAAAGTAATAATAGGAAACAAAAACATAAGTTCCTAATTCAATCTTTTTGGAAAAACTACTCATAAATAGTTATCGTGTAAACTTGTAAATTTTAGTTAAGGATAGCATTTAGAAAAACAAACAAACAAGTCATTGCAACTATAATAGTTATGTGTACATCTTTGCTTCCACCGTTTTCCTATAGATGGCTATAGGGGTAAGTAGTGGTCGAAATAAATACATCTGTCAAAATAACCTCATAGACGATTTGTTTCTACATGATAAAGTTATTCTCAGTCTATGTCAGTTGCAGGAGATTTTAATTTCCTGCTGCAATATGAACTAATCTGCCGCTGAGGCTCATTGAATGCTATCAAATACATAGGCCGCTAGTCGTAAAAAAACTTGTCATTAGTGGTTTTAAGGATCCAAAAACGGTGATTTTCACGTGGAAGAAGCGGTGGAAGAAGGAAGGTTTTCGAATATGCAGAATTAGGCATTACTTAACAAAGACTCATGTCAAAGTCAAGAAGAATTGGCAAAACGCCTCCAAGACATTGGGGAATAATTCAGATGCAAGAGAATTGGGTACCAGACAAGTTGAACGTGAGAGATGTTAAACAGTGCTTGTTTGCTTGAAGGGCAAAGACGGAAGCGATTTCTGCACCGCATTGTGACTGCGGACGAAAAATTGGTTTATTGCGTTAACCTCAAGGGCAGAAAATCATGGTTATATCCCGGCTATGCTTCCACTTCGAAGGCAAACCGAATATTCAGGGCTCTGTATTTGGTGGGTACAACTCGGCGTATAATATTATCAGCTGTTGAAAATGAACATTCACAGGCAATCGTTATCGAATGAAATTCATATGTTTGAGCTGATCATTGAAAGATAAATGGCTACGATATAACGCGAGACACGATGAATTGATTTTGCAGCATGACAATGTTCGACCTCATGTTGCGAAAGTGGTCATGACATTCTTGGAAACGTTGAAATCGGAAGTCCTACCCCGCCCGCTGTATTCTCCAGACGTTGCTCCCTTTGACTATCACTTGTTTTGATTAATGACATAAGGCGTGGCTGACCAGCACCTTCTGTCTTATAAAGAAGTAAGAAATTTGATAAAAAGAAGTCCAGTTTTTTCAGTGCGGGATTCGCATGTAGCACGAAAGATGGGAGAAAGTAGTGGCCAGCGACGGACAATACTTTAAATTATAAATGTATAACCAGTTTTTGGAAAACAAACTGCAGAAACAAAGTACACCTAATCTACAATTTGCACAGTTTGATATTCTGTTTTCTTAAATTTTTAGTGTCTTGACAACTACGGCACAGTATAGTGGTTTACAACATATTTTTTAAAGTTAACATTGTCTTTCACTAATATTGCAATAGAATCCTGATGAGCAAGACTGGACCATCACAAGCGTGAAGAATTTGGTATTCACCAGACCCCGTGGCCTAGTTGGTTAAGGCCTCGGTCTCTATACTAGGCCAGTGTTCGGCTCGTAGGTTCGATCACTGCGAAAACTCAAGTAGAATTAAAAGTCAGATAAGACTTTGGCAAGTGCAAAAAAGGTATTTGTGTCATACGCAGTTTCATTCACGCCGGTAAACAGGCCGGATGAGATCGGATATCTCGTGGAACTGATAGTTGCAGAAAGGAGACGTTAAAATTAAGCAAGCAAGCAAGAATTTGGTAGGGGTGTCATGAGTATTTTGTTTTAGATCAGTTTTTTATTGAATATATCGATGAGAGGGAAACATTACAAAGGAAAATGCGTCTTTGGAATGTAGAATATATTTAAAAGACTTAAACATGCTATGCAGATCTCACATGAGTTGTTGTGGCGGTATAACTTATGCCAGAGGAAGTTATAGATAACTTCCTCTGGCATAGGAGTAAAAGTAAAACTTTTCTTGCGTTATTTCCAAGAATACTTTTTTTACAAATATGCTTAAGGAATTACGTATTAGATTTGGAGAGAGAGATAGAGATGTCGAATAAGGGATAAACTGTATTTATTCCTGACCGGGCTATTATAAGCTTATATCATCATGGTTACGCTATCAATAAACAGGGTCATAACTAACTAACTCCCTTGGGATATTACAGGTGCCTTAATTTCCCGTTGTCAGGATATTTTGACGGTTGTTGAATATTGCTGTGAGTGTTTCATTATATTTAGTGAATGTCATTGCTGCTTATTTTATTAAAATCGATCAGAAATGAAATAATCTATGTACCTCGGGAATTAATAAGCCTCAGGAAATTGCAGTCCCTCGGGCCAGAGGCCCTCGGGATGCAAACTTTGGCTTCGGGAATTAAGGCCCTTATAATTGACTTGATCCATAATTACTATTATTTACTTATGTCATTTAAGTTTCCAGTTACGTTATACGTAAAATTTTCAGTTAGTACAGTGTGGAAAAATCTGATGGAAATTTACTGTGTAAAACATCGCAAAATTGATTTCAATGTGATATTAGTTTGTTCATTGTATCCCCAATGCTGTTGTATTAAGTAGTTATAAATAAGGCACTATGCGGTGGCCTTGGAACGTACAAGAGCTGAAGATATAAGAATTTGAAAGTAAAAATATTAGTGATACTAACAAAGGAGTAGAAAAGTAAAATCCGTGTCTGATATCATGATTTCGGAGGTCCTCCAAGATAAAGAAAAGCCGTTTCCAAGGAGGTCATTCAAAAACTTATAAACGCATGTTGAAATAAAAATTGATTAGTGTCAGGATTTTTGCAAAATTCAATCTGCAACTAAAATAAATGAATTTTCCATACTTTATCAACGTACTGTATATATCTTATCTAGTGTTTGCCCTTTTTTAATTTTCACTGATATTTGCCTACTTTTGTAACTCCAATAGCAGTAAAAAATTAGTATAAATTCACCCACATTGTTTCGAGATTTTTGTAAAGCTTCTGATTTCAGATTCCAATGCGTTGATCCTCAACGATCCTCTACGGGATTATCGTCAAATCCACTAAGGACGTTAATGGAAAGCGATATATCCGGTTTTAGTCTTCCAGGAAAATAAAAAATATTGCTCGGAACATGGTCGTACGCTAGTTAATTTTACAGTGTAAGTTGTAGGCAGCGGGTAAGGTAACCAATTATTTATGTTTATTTGGCAATAATTCGATTTATCTTGTAACATAACAGGGACTTTCTTTATATCAAAACGGTAAAAATAAAGAGTATATATATATATATATATATATATATATATATATATATATATATATATATATATATATATATATATATATATATATATATATGAGAAGCTCTATTGGGCTCATGGCTTGGGTTGTAATCTTCTTCCATTTCTTCCTATCCGAGCATTTTTCCTTCCAGTTCTGTATCGTTCGGCCATCGTTCCTTCGGTCGTTTTTCCTCCTATAGTTCTGCAGATTCTGATCATTTTTGGAATCCTACTCTGAGCCATCCTTCCCGTACATGTATGTCCTATCCACCTTATTCTCCTGAAATACTGGGCTCTCGATACATATCTTTGAGTTCTTGTAGTCGAGGCAATGAAGCATTATATTAGGAAATCTTTTAGGATAGGATGGACCGGAATGCGGTTTTTTGCATTCGATTCCAAAAATTATTTATACCATTCCTACCTAATTTCTACCTATTAGAAACCGGAAGTTGCATTGCTGCAGCCAAAAATGCTTTCAAAAAATGCATTTTTTGAGAGGCCTTTTGGAAAGTTGAATAACTTTGTAAATAAGAGTCAGAATTGGCCCAAGTCGGGTTCCTAGGCGTTTTTGAGGTCGCTGATCACGATTATGATGTTCAAATTGACCCCCCGAATACCCGGAGCTCAGGAACGCCGACTAAAGTCATCTTCGTGGGACTATCCCGAAATTATCGCGAGGAAGGAGAGAAACTCGGCGCCCGGGGGTTTTTTGGGTCGCTAAATTCAAATAGGCCATCGGCGAACACCCCACGGACACCTGGTGCGCCCTAAACTGGACGCGGACGTCATCTTCGAGAATTTTCCTGGAAATATCGACAAAAACGAACCGAAAATCGTTATGGGGGCGTTTTGTGGGCGCTGAATCCAAATTTCATGTGGAAAACGACCCCCCGAACACCTGGTGCGCCCTAATCTGGCCCTGAACGTCATCCCCGAGGTTTTTTCAGACACAATTGAAAAAGACGAACCGAAAATCGTTACGGGGGGTTTTTTGGGTCACTGAATTCAAATATGGCATCGGCGAACACCCCACGGACACCTGGTTCCCCCTAACATGGCCCTGAACGTCATCCCCCGGGGGTTTTGCAGAGGAATATTTCTGCCAATCTTTGAAGTATTTGCAAAGAACGCACGTCTCCCCATCAGCCATAATCCTAGAAATTCAATTATATAAAATTTAAAGATTAAAAAAAAATCATAAATAGAGAAAGAAAATTAATGACGTTACAAAAACCCCACGAAAATTTATTGATTCTTGCGCGAGAAAAGAAAGTATTAAACATCAGTCCCCAATATTTTCGGTTCGTATTGTGTCTGGAAAACCCTCGGGGAGGTTCAGGGCCAGGTTAGGGTGCACCAGGTGTCCGTGGGGTGTTCGCCGATGGCATATTTGAGTTCAGCGACCCAAAAAACCCCCGGGCGCCGGGATAGTTGCACGGAGATGACGTTCGTCGGCGTTCCTGAGCTCCAGGTGTTCGGGGAGTCAATTTGAACATCATAATCGTGATCAGCGACCTCAAAAATCCCTGGGTATCCGACTTGGACCAATTCTGACTCTTGTTTACAAAGTTACTAAACTTGCCAAAAGGCCTCTCAAAAAATGCATTTTTTGAATGCATTTTTGGCTGCAGCAATGCAACTTCCGGTTTCTAATAGGTAGAAATTAGGTAGGAATGGTATAAATAATTTTTGAAAGCGAATGCAGAAAACCGCATTTCGATCCGTCTTATTCTAAAAGATTTCCTATCTTTGGCCTTTTAGTGCTTCATTGCCTCGACTATTGGTTTATTCTTCTTTCCCACAATTCATTGATTCGTTTTCACCCAAAAACTTTCCTTAGAATCTTTGTTTCCCAAATCTCCAACGTATTGATGTCTGTTATTCTCAAAATCAACGTTTCACATGCAAATTTAGTACGCATACGAAAAAAAGTTTATCGCACATTTATGCCACAAATGTGCCCTAACTTACATCAAAGTAAGTACCATATTTTGGATTCTCGTGCCCAAAAACCCCCAGTTCCAAATTTTTATGAGTACATATACAAAAGCGCTAAAGTTATTGCAAAAAATACATCTTAAAATGTAACCTTTAACACCCTGTATATTCCTTATTAGCAACATTTTATTAGAGTAAGTTGGTTCAAATCGCAATATTTTAAAGTGAGGAATCTACCATACTTCTATGTACAATGACTTAAGGACCACCCTGTATACAATAAAAAAACACAAAAAAAACCAACAACAAAAACAAATAATTGTACATTTTTGCTTTATTAAATTAAAATCAAAAAATGTATTCTCGGTTATGAATTTAGAAAATAACTTAGCCTCTAGTAAGATTACGAGCGGCAATTTTTGTAAGATCGCTTTAATAATTGTAAACCTTAACTTTGATACGCCTATGAGTTAGGAGCGGTATTACTTCGGGTGTTTTTCTAATTTTCTCGTTCTTCGCCAACATTACTCCTCCTCGATCACGTACTGATCAAATAATAAAAATAAACGTTCACGCCTCTAACTCTGACTTTAAAGTGTTGAATGAAAAATAAAAAATGCATTTCACTGAACAGCTTAAACTTTTATTTCATGGGTTTTTTTAGGATGCAAGGTATTACGAACTAATTGCCTAGAATTTAAGTGTACAAGATGTCATCAATATATTTACGAGTTGACCTAAAAAATATAAAAACATTAGTACTACTTTTCTTTCAAGAAGGTCTCCACCGAATTGTTTTTTAAGAAAAGAGTATTTGAAGTAGTACAAAGAAGATTAAGAAACCAAATTCCGACAAAGACAACAACATTTTCTTTCAGACAAAAGAATGTTCATTTAAAAAATAATTAAGTTCAGTAATCTAAAATTTGTATTCTAAAAGTGGACCTGAGAAGTGGATCAATACTTTTAAAACAAACTTACAAATTTTGCTGCTTTTCAGGTCTCGAATAACTCTGGCCTACTTTTGACAACTGATTCTCCTTGTCTCCTCAAAATGGTTCCTGATTAGAGTCAGTTGCTCTGTAAATAAAAGGTCTTTCAATCTTTTAACACGTGTCCGATTAATATGGCAAAAAAATAGTGAGTAAAAAGCATAGGAACATTAAAAATTACATTTAAACTACGATATATCATATTGGCGATTTATTCTGATTCGCAGAAGTATTCTGGATTGTTCATAAAAGATGGAAAGTTTAACTATGTAACGAAACCAAAAAAAAGTTGGAAGCATGTCATCCATTTTTGTCTGCATCTATATATGTAGATAAAAAAACAACGTCGGTATAAAAACTATTTAGTATTTTCTGGAACTATAGATATATCAATTAATTAACCAGCAATTTAAAACTATGAGTTTTAAAGAGAGAAATATCATACCTTTTTTATCACCGGAGAACAACTACACAATCACAAAAATAAAAATGCTTCACCAAATGATTAATATGAACTCTTCAAAAGATGGATGGTCAAAAAGAAAGTTAGAACGCGTAGGCTTACTGTCCACGTAAACCGCACGTCATACGCACGCTATCGTCATTTCATTTGACGATTGCTTGCATTTTAGGTATAAATAAGCGAAACTGTGTCCACGGTGCAGCAACGTCGCGTCTGCCATTCGTTATGCGTTCCTCTTGTGTTGGGAAACGCGTGGGTAGTAATATGCTACAGCACGATCTGCATGACGAAAGGCAGACGCGACGTTGCTGCACCGTGGACACAGTTTCGCTTGTTTATACCTAAAATGCAAGCAATCGTCAAATGAAGTGACGATAGCGTGATTATGACGTGCTGTCTACGTAGACAGTAAGCCTTACCGGCCTATAAAAATATCCAAATCGTTGTTACTCGGAAGCATTCGCAATTCCTGCGCCATGGAAATCGAAACGTGTCAATATGAGTCTAACTTACTATCAAATACTATTAAACGAGCAAGGTTTGTATGTGTGTGTGTGTGTGTGTGTGTATGTGTGTCCAGAGGATCTCGAAATCCACTCGTCAGAATTCAATGAAACTTTCAGGGTAGACTAATTCCTATCTAAATCGGCGAAAAATGTAGGTCCCATGTCTGTGAAAATTCGATCTTCCGAGATATTTACAAGAAAAGTTAAGCTTTTAGTTTTATTTCCTAGCAACGGCACATAATAATAATTTGTTTCTATAGTAATATATACTATAAAGGATAGATGAGTACAGTCAAAGTGGGGATATAAAGTCACATTCCATAGGCGTACTTTGCAAAATAAGTTTCTATAATATAAATAAGGTGACAGCATATCAAATATATATACGCACTTCGTAGATTAAATTTTGAAGTTATATTATTTACAAAAAATAAAAATAAACTTTATGCATCCGACACTTTAACATTGAACGAATTAAATTTAACCAATAAATAACAAGGAGGATTATATGTTGGGATTAAATTAAATCTCTTGGCATTAAAAGTAACGCTTCAGTACTTACCTAAACTCAAAGATTAAAAAAAAAGTTAGTTCAAGAACTATCTTTAAAAGTCACTGTCTTCACTAAAACTACTGGCATCACTATAATTGTCTTTTCTGATGTTTATTATTATCGGTTCTATTAAATTATCCATTGATATATCCACTTTCCTAAATGAATTTTCCACATTTTTAAACATGATCAATGCATTTTCCCCAATGTTCTCTATTTACATCTGAAACTGCCTTCAAAAACAAATTTCGCACATCAGGAAATTTAAATGTTTTATTGTTTTGAGAAACATAACCTTTTAATAATTGAGACCAGATCAGTTCAATGGAATTTAACTCTGCGTGGTTCGGAGGAAATCTGAGAATTTTAATTCCTTTTTCTCTGGCCATCTCATCCATAATATATTTTTTGAATTTGTTTTTATGTTGCCTTGCTATTACTAATAATTCTGCCTTCAAGGATTTAGGAGGACTGATAATATTTTTAGAATGAAGCCATTTTGAAATATATATTAATACAAAATTCTGAATCAATTAAAATACATACGATACGGCTATGAATAAATAAAGTCTGACTTATCTGTCAAAAGAACAAATTTATTACAGTAAAAACCATGGAAACAAGAATCTAGACAAAAACTATATTAGGCCGATCAGATGTATTAAAATTTAAATTTTAACTACAAATAAGCATTGAAGGATGAGGTAAAAATAAAATTTCTACCTCTTGAACCTGTACTACGTTCTGCAAATTAAATACTGCACTCCTTTCTTCTGTATAGTATAGTAGTAAAAAGGTTTGACTTTATTTAATTTCTGGCGTTTTAATCAGAAAGAATTCAATTTTAAATTTGTCGCTTTATATAAAAAAGGAAAGGTTCATTTGACGGACATAAATAATTTGCTTGTCAAATGACAGCCATCTTATTAATTCAAAGTTGAAAATACAACGTTGCCAATTCAATTTCAGAAATCATGGGTTTAGGTAAATATTTATAGGAACATTGAGTAACACTGTTAAAATGGACACCTGTCTTCCCTTCCCCGATAATGTGAGACTACCCCTTACGGCTACTATTTTATTATGCGGACAGTTTTAATATTTAAGTTTTCATGATCAGCGAGAGAGAGAGAGAGAAAGAATTTTTGAAAAAATATGATATCAATATCTGCCACACCTCGAGAGTCTGGTCACAGGTATTTGTGGAGGTTTTTACCCAAGTATGAATTCAGACCTATAATTTTCCTTCACTGCAGATCAAAAAATAATAAAATCAATTAAACATCGAGTTTTTCTTATGTAGTGATAAATAGAGTGAGCTGAGCGATCTTCTGTTGACGGGACGTGTGCCCCACACGCTGCTGTTGCACGTCCCGGAAACGGGGCCTGTCCACCGTGACAATTCGCGAAGATCAAGCGTCAGTAGAAGTTGCCCTAAAAGGGTGAAATCCCCAGAAACTAGGCAACTTTAATGCATTTAACTAACCTCTGTGACAAGCAGTTAATAAACGTCAACAACATCTGCAGCCAATTGAAAATTAACACTGACAGCTTTTTTAATTTTCCCGCCTACTTTCAAGCCAATCGCCAATCAACTTTTTATTTATCTCCCTATCAGTAGTTCAAGTAGATGTCGCCCACTCCGTGATTTTCGCGAATTAATTAATAATTTGTCATGTTATAAATATACTTAAATTATATACTCATTGGGCTGCTTAAAAATGTAGATTTGAATATTAAGAGCGAAGCTCGGTGACCAGATATTATACAACGGATAACACATTAAGGTGTAATGCGTGTTGTCTAATGTTGTCTAAATGTAACGATTTACTCGTTACAATACTGTAAAATTACGTGTGAAAGCGGAATTTAACGCTGGTAATCGTACCAACGCCATTTGCTGTGCCCGAACTGACCTACACATTTGGAGTTTTGAAATGATCCACCATCAAACTTAAAAGTATTGAACACAGACGATATTAACATACAACCTCGTTCATCATGTAAAAGAATCCACGCTTAGAATGACAGTTCCATGGAGACTAATTATTACTTTCATATTAGAAACGCCACTATTAGAATTAGAATTATATCACTATTAGCAATTATTCCACATCCCTTCAAAACCGTTCCTCGAACTTACTGACATCGCTTATTCATACATATCCCAGCTCCGTACTCACATTTAATCCAAAGAATACTTGTGTAAAGAATTGCATACATTCTTTATCATGAAACAGTCGTTATGTGCCGTTCACCTTCTTACCGACCAATCAAAAGTTATTAATTGATATTAGTGTTAGCTTAGCATAGAATTAATTTTGACTGTTTCCTGTTTTTAAGGTAGCTACATAACAATTTAAATAGTGTTCCTCTCATGCCAAATTCTTCCAAAGCCTCTAACAATTGATTACGGTTAACAGTGTCAAATGCTTTAGAAATATTGATATGCCTTCATGCAACGCAACGGCGTGAAAATGTTTGTGGTGAAAAATGGAAGAAAAATAATTAACTATAGAAGCAGATCACTGGACAATTTCACCAATTTCACAAGATATTTTTTCTGCAATTAACTCTTTTTGTAAAATAGGCATCCAAATTTTTGAAATATCGACCGAACAATTAGAAACACATTCATTGCGAATATAGTTATAAGTTTCTTTTATTCTTTTAATAATATAGTTGAAGAATTCCATTGTATTTTATGACCAAATTCAAAAGCATGTGTGAACAGATTTTTGGATTTTTCGAATTGTATAATTTTAATGTTTAGATGTTTGTCCTATATAAAATTTATTACATCTTTAGTGTCACATTTCTAGTCGCGTATTTACGTGGGTATCCCAGCCAGAGCCCAAATTTGAATTACCAAAACATGATCTCCCGGAGCTGAACAAGAAGATACCAGCTAAATAGTTTCCGAACCGATAGAAACCCCTTATTTATTAAGATAAGTTATATAAAATTGATGATTCGAGTGATATATTAACTAAAAAGTATTTTTTGTCATATGAATTTAAAATTTTGAAAATAATTATTAATGATAATCTGAATACTTATTTTAAATATGATGTCGCCCCAATTTGTTATTTCCGGAGTGCTTGAGTTATTTATAGCCTAATGTCAAACCCATGTGCATACTAGTGCATTTGACAGCACTGAAAGACAGTTACTGAATGCATACTTCTATCGCTTTTGCTTTTACGCGGCGTTGCCAAATATAAGTACTACAGTTGTTAAATAACACAGACCACAATTTGACTATTGAGAGTACTACAAATTTTTTCGTCAATTAATTAAGTGAACAAATAATCGAATTTTATTACAAGTACTCAGAAAATAGATGTTTCGTTTAAAATTTCAAACACATGGCTAACTTATCACCAATGAAGAGGTGTCAGAAATGACACAATAACTCTTGAAAATATTTGAATTCAATGGTTTTCTCTATAAACAAATGATTTTTTTACATTGAATTAAGATTAGATTACAGAGTCACTTAATATTTATTTAAGTAGTATTATTCTTATTAAAAAAAATAGTTTGAAAATTATTTGAGTATAAAATCAAAATTATAAAAACAAAAAATGTTTTTTAAGCTAAAAAGTTCTAAAGTCCAATAGCAACGGTCCTCATTTTTATTTTTAATTTTCAGTTCTTCTGTTTCAAAACCGGTTAAGTAAGTAAATCACTAAACTTTAGCTATAAAATATGTTAATTAAAATTAAAACTCGAAAAAATTGAAAAATCTCAAAGTCGAGTACACAACTAATATGATATAAATTATATTGTAAATGCAATCGCGTTCAAACCGAAAACAACTACTCCTGAGCCAAAAGCCCCCACAGTCGTTGAATTACAACGATTCAGACGCGAAGTTATATTATATTTATAATTTAATATGAAAAATTGGGCCACATTTGAGATATGGAAAATATGTTTCCAAAAACTGCCAGTCTGGCTGATATTTTCCTAACTTGCTTGATGGGTTGCCTACCTGCAAAATTTGATTTTGTTATTTGAGTGAAGATGGCGTTGGACACTGACTCACGGGCTTCGTCACATCCAGCGGCTATAGGTACCTGGTCGATCCAACGAATTCTTCAGACTTTGTTTA